>CM039734.1:9611630-10048360 GCA_022539455.1 Dendrobium nobile
GTGAGTTGCTCCATAAGCTAGGGCGCGTCGATTTGATCCATGTTGAGCACACATCGACCATTGATAAGTACGATTGAGTAGTGCTTTATGTGTATTTGTGTTAAAGATAAGGACTAAAATTAAGTAATTTAAGCCCATAAATTACTCAAATTGATAATTTTTTTTGTAATTCCATTATAATTTAAACTGATATTCTTATTAAATGTCAACATATAATTACATCCCAATTTGGACTACCAAACAGTTCCCAAATGTGACATACTTATAGTCAAATCGAGCGGCTCGACGAGACAAATATAACAAGCCCAAGATCACATAATTCCGACACCATCAAGACCTTCAAATGTCTAGCAAATGGTCAACAATCAAGGGATTCAACATCGGCCGTCCATCCAAACCACTCCCAATTTATCCTTGATTTTCTTCCTATTTACGGGCCACGCCACTCTAGGAAATTTATAAATAGACCACCCTTCCTCTTAAAAAGGCACCCTAAGTAAGAGAGCAAGAGAGAGATCAAATATCGCTTTTGCCCGTTAGCTCCTCCTCAACCACCGCCCGGACTTCTACTGGACCACCACCTAAGGCCCGGAGTTTTGCCGGAACGCCATCTGAGACCCGGAGTTCTGCCGGACCACCGCCCGAGGCCGGAGTTTTGTCAGACCACCGCCCAATACCGAAGTTCTGCCAAACCACCGTCGGGCTACCAACTGACGCCCGAATTTTCAAGTGACGCAGGACTTCCGCTAGACCACCAAATGACGCCGGACTTCCGTCAGACCACCAAATGACGCCGGACTTTCATCCCTGTTTTTTGCTAGATTTCAATCATGCAGTTGGCATTTGTAATCCTATCGCCCTCATGGATGAGTCAACCTATTGTAATCTACAAAAATATTAGTGGAATCATTTAAGACTTGGTCAAGCCCTGTGATTTTTCTCCTTTCAAAGTTTTCTATGTAAAAATCTTATATTTTCTGTATGTGAGCTAGATATTCGTGTAAATACTAAGACGTAATATCATAACTCTATATATTATAGCCCTCAACGAGAAAGTTCATCAAAAGTAAAACCGACTTTTAATTGTTGATCAGATGCGGCTTGTACAAATGATCAGTTGGTTTGATGAATTATTTTTGAGTGGAGATGGGAGTTATGCGATCTGATACAGAGTTGAAGCAGCGTCAATTCGACTTTATGCAGTGGCATACGGTCCCCTGGCTTCCGTTCTCGCGTCTTATCATTCGACTAGAAAGTATACTTTAATACTCTCTTCCATCTTCCTCCAATATTCAGATCTTATTAGAAACCGATCCACTGCTACATTTCTCCGGCGCCGCATTCCTAGATCGGACTTCTATATGATCTGAGGTTTGTCCGCTGGGATTAGGGTTTCCTGTCCTTTACGGATCGATGGTCTCAGCTTCCTGAGAAGCTGCAGGAGATGGAAGCGCTGCCTTCCCACTCAGGAAGGCCTCCTATCCGCACAACGAGCTCATCCTCCGGTAGATCCAGCACCGATTTGGACTCTCCTTCCTCGTTCTTCCCCCCCTCCACTGCTATCACACAGAGCCTATCCTCTATCCTCAACAACCCTCACGCGTCCCGCTCCGACGCTTCCTGGTCTATTTTTTGGCCCTCTGCTTCCGTCGGCGCGCCCGACTTCTCGGCGCCGATTGCCACCCCCGTCTCCCTTCCGGATGTGTCACGTGGCGAATTCCAGCCTTACCTTTCAGCTATATTCGAATCCTACTCCCGCTTTGAGGATGTTCGCAAACACACCAGTAGAGAGACGGGCGATGCCATTGCTGAGTCACGCGGTCACGGGGAGGCTCTCGTTTCCTGTCTTCGGGAAGTGCCGGCGCTCTTCTTCAAGGAGGACTTCGCTCTTGAAGAGGGTGCAATGTTCCGCGCAGCCTGCCCTTTTTCGCCTTCCGCAGCCGAGAACGCCGAACTGCAGGAGAGGCTGACCCACTATTTGGATTTGGTGGAGATGCATTTGGTAAGGGAGATTTCGCTACGCTCAGACTCGTTCTTTGAGGCCCAGGTGCAGCTGCAGGGATTGAATGGAGAGATTGTGGAGGCGTGTGTGAAGGTCAGGGAACTGAAGGAGACGATCAGGATCCTGACTGGTGATCTTGTGGGCTCAGCGAAGCAGGTGCAAGAGCTCAATGCTACAAGGGGGAACCTTGTGGCGCTGCATCAGATGCTCACGGTGATATTGTACGTTAGCCATGCTCTTTCAGCTTTGAAGCTGGTACGTTTCTATTACATTATTAGCGTTCAACTACTGAGAATATAATATGATCTAGCAATTGAGCTTATTTTTCCTGAAAATTCTTTAAATTTAATGGTACTTTGGTTTGCTACGCTCTTATGTTAAATGCGATTGGTTCCTTGTCGATCACAATAAGTCATTCTGTTCATCTGCTAATCACAAGCCTGTCAAGTATCGTGTTGCTAATTTGTTTTGAAAATCACTAAATCTCCTTGTCAAGCTCATGTTAACGTGTTGGTTTTAAACTAATTAGGGGAGATATGATCTACAATGTGAATAAACGATAACATGTGAGTGTTTTTTAAGTCACAGTCACAATCTAAATTATCTTAGTGTAAAAAGTGAGTCTACTTAACTTCACAGGCTATTTCAATAAAACCGCTATGCACTTAAGTTGGAACTTGGAAGTGTAAATCTATATTCAAGTTATGTTGATTATAAGAAAAAGTTATGAATATGGGCAAGAAAAATTGAAGTACAAATAAATGAGTTTTACTCAACACACTATCACACGAACAAATATTGCATTCACCATAAACATTCAATTTCAAGTTGAACAAATGAATAAATATGCAAAGAAAATAAAAATTAAGCAATAAAGATTTTTGTAAAAAGTGTTTTTTGTATGGTTTGACTATGAACTGACATACATCCATGACTATGATCTGGTTAGCGTGCTCCTGAAGTTTCACTAGACATCACAAATATTACACAAACAAGCTATGTGAATGTGATTTTTCACTTGTGCAGGTGATTAATTTCCTTTGACCCAAAAATAAAATACAAATATCTCTTATTAAAAGATTGAGCGAATATAGCTAGAATCACTTAGAAGACTTCCTATAGATTGTAAGAGAAGGATAAAAAACACAAGGCCCTCTAGAGCTTTAGTTGAACAACTGATCTTCACTTTTTATTTTCACTTGAAAACTCTCCTTCAAAGATTATGAGTGAAATCACTTGGTTCAAGGTTCCATTAGCCTTTGAAAGTGGAGGAGGCCTCTTTATTGGCAGCATAATGGTCTATAAGCCATCCAACAACTACTAACGAATTATTAAGAAATTTGGTAAAGCAAAGGTAGAAAAATTGCCAGCTAGTTGATTGTATGTATGATCAGTTCATATTCATCTGAACTTTGTGCTAATCATTTATACAATTACATGTTCGATATATGATTCCAATTGATGTTTCTAACTAAAAGCTGCATCATGTCTCTGCCTATGACGATTATCTAGTGGCTAATAACTACTAGTTCTCAACAACTATGCCACTTTAGATCATATTGACAATCATCAATCATACATATCATCATGGATCATATGTATGAATGATCATATGTATGAATGTATGATCAAGATCACATGGATGTTCCTCTAGTGCATAAAAGTCCATCTAACTAAGAACTATAGCCAACACGCTTTTATTTGGTTCGGTTGACCGGATGCAAGAAACATCCGGTCGTAGGCAAAAAAACGCTTGTACCGAGAGTTTTTTGAAAAAACTCGGTACACCTCGGTACATGCGTTTTTTTGCCTACGACTGGATGTTTCTCTGCATCCGGTCGGCCTAAAAAATGGTTTTAAATAGTTTGCTAAGTATTTCTTTTTCGTATTATTAAATATGAATTCTTAGAATACGTTTTTTGTTTACTTATATATGAAAGTTTTGAAATGTTCTAATTATGTATTCATTGCCTTTGATCAATTTGGTAAATCAAACTTAAACAAATATAATGATTTTAATGCACTCAAAACACCATGGTATCTAGACTTTTGTATTACACCTTGCATCCTTAGATTTATTGAATCTTACATCTCTAGCTCTTCTCCAAATGACAAGTACTCCAAGTTGCTTTATGGAAATCATCATCATCTCATAGATGCTAGAATATGACCAACTTGAAATAAAATACTTAACAAACCATTAAATGACATTATACAATATTTATTTATCATCAAATATATGATAATCCATATTTGAGTCACATGAGCCAACGAATTGTTGTGCCTTTATCAGAAACTTTAAATTAACTTTCATCGTATTAATATTTTTTGTTGAATTGGCTTGCACACCATATCTACCGTGTCATGTAACATAACTCATGGGTGCAAGAAAGGAAAACCATTTTTGCAACATACTAGATGGTGCAAGAAAGGAAAATTCAAATGCCCTTAAACCCTAAACCCTAAATGGTTTTTATTGGCATGCTTGATGGATGTGGGCACAAATGTTAGCTTAATTAATTCATTATTAAAAGGTTATATGAATTTAGTATTATATTTGGGTATGCAGTTGAGCGATTTTGTTTTTCAAGGTGAATGAGATATGTTGAACAATTTAGTCACTTAAAGAATTGTAGATAAAGGCATACAAGTGCATGAGGTTGTTGTGAACACAGTGTCTTGGGAGCGTTTGAGTATGCAACTTACCCAAATATTGGGGTGCTAAATTGTTTATTATATCGTCTCAAGAGCTCTTTGAACATAAATTAAACCCTTACAACAATAACAACATCAAACCTTTATCTCACTACTTGGGATCGGCTACATGAATCCTTTTTCTTCATTTTGTCCCGTTTAGAGTCAAAATTAAACCCTTAGAATGAGGAACTTATTTTGCTTTATTATTGAGGCTCATAAATTCTTGGACTTTTCGCGTGGATACTCCACTCAAATTTTCCTAAGTTTGTTGTCTTGACGATTGTTAGACTTGGATTGTTAATTCTATAGATTCCTCTATGTTTTTACAATATTTATGCTAATAATGTTTTCTTTCCCATTCTACTTACTAGTTTTTGTTGTCTTTTTGCGCTTTGCTAACAACTATGTTGCACAAAGACGAACATGAACATAGGCAGAACATGTCACAAACATGAAAACACTACAAAATTATAAAAAGTTGGATAAGAAACATAATATAAATAATATTCTCTTTTATAAATTATTATTATACAATATGTAATTACAACACCAAATATGACACAATAAAGTATAATATCATATTCTTCATAAATGAAAGATTAATAATAACAAAAGTAAAACAAACATTATAATAGCAAAATAAGGCCTACACCATTAGCATTAGCAATTAGATTCAATAGAAAAACAAATATTATAAATGACATAAGAAGCTTTTAAGTATAGTAATTTCTAATTTGAGAAGAAAAGAACACATCAATATAGTAAAATAAAGAATTGAAATTATGCGGGAGTAAAGCTAAAGGTATAGGGCCGTAAGTATTAATCATAGTAGTTGAATAGGGAAGGGATGGAAGATTTGGTTACTAGGCTACAAATAGGAATCATCAAAGAGCACTGAGGCGATGAGCCTACAAAGTTGCGGTAAAGAAATGACTCAGATGGTAGACTATGTTAATACAAAGACGCTGGAAGGGTGCGAAGCTAGTGCGAAGAAAAAGGCATGATAGGGCTTCTAGACATTAACATGAAGATGATCAATGAAAAGGATTATGCACCACTAAGAAGATGTTCGATAATGTGACGAACTAGTGACATAATGATGATCAGTGAAGAGTATTGACTCTAAGAAGTTCAAGCGAAGGAGTTGTTTGGGCTTGAAATAGGATATGGAATTAATGCATGAGAAGTTGAGAAGGGAAGGTGAGATGGGTGTGAGTGTGAGTGATTTTAGAGTTAGAAATTGAATGAGGTTTTAATTGAAAAACTAATTTTAAAACATATCCTAAATTTGTTATGTGGGTGTCCCCACTATTTCCTCTTGTGGTTGGATCATTTTTGATTTGGGCTTGAAATGCCTCCAATCTAATGTCAAGCTTGTTAGACAAATGTTGCAGCTATGTCTGTGATTTTTTAAGTTTTTGTATTTCTTCGGCTAATTATCGTGTAATGGAAGAAGTTGCATTATTCCTTATATAACATTGGCTTCATGCTTTTAAATTGGAAGAACAAACTGTACATTTGAGAAAACTATTATGGCTTAATGGAAATCCTTCCTTCTCTTGATCCTATTCTTTTATCTTGTTGGAGCTATAATTTAGGTCAATTGCTATTGTCCAGGTTGTTGTAGTTTCTTTAAGATCAAATGGTTCATGAATTGTTATTCATATCACAATGCTTGATATTGTTTATAAATTCCAACACATGATAAACATGCTTTGGTCACTCTATTTTTATGTGCCTCTATATGTACGTATGTTTAATTTTATTTATGTATATTCTTTGTATATAATTATAAATATATTTATTTATTTATATATTCCGTTGATCTCTGATTGTTCTTACTAAACATTTGCAAAAGGATGTACCCTCGTATATTCTTTTTGCTAATGATATTCTTATTGTTGATAAGATTAGAGAGGGAGTTGAAGGTAAACTCGAATTATGGAGGTCAACCTTTAGAGCCTAAAGGTTTTCGTTTGAGTAGATCTAAAACCGAATATATGGAGAGTAATTTTAGTAGTAATAGATCTACTGGGGGATTTGGGACTTTGAGCGATCAAGTCATTAATAAGTGTACTCATTTTAGATATCTTGGGTCTCTTGTGCAGAGTGATGGTGAAATAGATGGGGATATTATTAGTAGAATTCAAGTTAGATGGTTGAAGTGGAGGAAAGCTTCGAGTTTGTTGTGTGATAGAAAAATTCCACTCAAACTTAAGGGAAAATTTTATAAGATGTCGGTGAGACCTGCAATGCTTTATGGCACATAATGTTGTCCTTAAAAGAGAAGCATAATATTTAGTTAAGTGTTGCTGAGAATGGATGCTCAGGTGGATGGTTGGATTTACTCTTAGAGACATGATACGAAATGAGCATATATGTGAAAAGGTTGGAGTAGCTCTAGTGATAGATAAGATTAGACAAAGTCACCTTAGATGGTTTGGTCATGTAAAACGGCTCTCTTCTGATGACCATGTTAGGAGAGTAGATATATTAGATTTGACCTATGTTAAGAAAGGTAGAGGTAGACGTAAAAAGGCTTGTTTAGAAAATATTAGAAATGACCATTCCTTATTAGATTTAAATAAGGATTTGACTCTTAACATGACACAATGGAGAAAAAGGATTCATATAGCTGACTCCACGTAGTGGGATAAATACTTAATGATGATGTTGTTGTCGTTGTTGATCACTGATTGTTCATAAAATTAG
Organism: Dendrobium nobile; assembly: GCA_022539455.1. NCBI lineage: Eukaryota > Viridiplantae > Streptophyta > Magnoliopsida > Asparagales > Orchidaceae > Dendrobium > Dendrobium nobile. Next base: position 9,619,042 of record CM039734.1, read on the forward strand.
TCAATTAAACTAATCTTAATATGTAAAAATATTTTTACATTTTAACCTTTTTTTGTTGTTAAAATTTTTCATTCATTTAGCATGTGATCTTTCACATAATTCGGTTATTTTCTTTTGAATTTTTTCTGGACAATGTTGCTCATTTAACTATTAGTAAGCTTCTGGATAGGAGTGTAATTTTAGTAATAATAGATCTAGTGGGGGGATTGTGACTTTGGGCGATCAAGTCATTAATAAGAGTACATGTTTTAGATATCTAGGGTCTAATGTTCAAAGTGATAGTGAAATAGATAGAGATATTATTAGCAGAAATCAAGTTGGATGGTTAAGTGGAGGAATGCATCAGGCTTGTTGTGTGATAGAAAAATCTCCCTCAAACTTAAGGGAAAGTTCTATAAGATGGTGGTAAGACCTACAATGTTTATGGTGCATAATATTGGCCATTAAAAGAGAAGCATAATATTAAGTTAAGTATTGCAGAGATGAGGATGCTCAGGTCGATGAGTGGCTTTACTCACATAGACTGGATACGAAATGAGCATATACGTGAAAATGTTGGAGTAGCTCTAGTGGAAGATAAGATTAAAGAGAGTTGCCTTAGATGGTTATGGTTTGGTCACATAAAACGGTGGCCTTCCGATGATGGTTAGGAAAGTAGATGTATTAGATTTGACTTATGTTAAGAGATGTAGAGGTAGACCTAAAAAGACTTGGTTAGAAAATGTTAGAAATAATATTTCTTTATTAGATTTAAATGAGAATTCGACTCTTAATAGGACACAATAGATAAAAATGATTTATGTAGCCAACCCCACATAGTGGGATAAAGGCTTGATGTTGTTGTTGTCTATTTCTGCAACAACTTCGTTCCAGGACATGAATGAGGAGTATTGTTACCAATGTTTGGTGGTGGAACGAGCGATGATGGTGTGGTAATGGAGGGCATGGTGATGCTGGTTGTGATAAAAATGGATGAAGGGCAATATTGGGTAGTGGTGAGAGATGACGTGGTAGTTTGATGATTAGGTAACTGTCGCTGTTGTCGATGCTGTTGTGGGGTGAGTTTTCTTACCTTTCCTTAGCTCTTATTCTCCTTTTGTTTTTCTTTCATCATCTTTCTCTTCGTTCCTTACGGGAATTTAATGGAAATACTGGAGGAGGATAGTGTGTGTGGATATATATATAAAACATAAGCCTCATCTCAGCAACTCATCTATATCTGCTCTTTGATTGTGCTCCCAAGTGGAAAGGCAATTTACTACTGGACAATAGGTGGCTGGTACACTATATTATATCCAATTATAAAATTAAGAAAGAAACTTTGACAAAATGAGAAAATGATTTGAGTAAGAATTTAATTTATAATTACTAATATACTTATAAATTTATATATACTTCTATATATTAAAGTGATCATAGTGAAATATAGAATTTAATAAAAATAGATTTGATAATTTTTTGAGATATGTGTATCACAGTAATTTTTTCTCACCTATTTAAAATTTTGATTATTACAGTTTCTATCCAAAAGTTAGATATAAATTTGTGAATTATATTTATGTTGGGCCGGCCTAAAGAGAGTTTGCTATCAATTGAAAGAGAAAGTAGCCTAATAAGAAAAGAGATCTCTGTGAGGATTCGTGCCAGTTGCTTTAAGAATGTGGTGGCTGCTTTTGTTGATGTGTTTTTTGTATCTTGGTGAAAAAATATTGGAAAATGGCTGGAAGGAGAAGAATGTAAAATTGAAGTATTCAGATTAATAACCATGTTAGCGAAGGAATGTGGTGGGTGGATAATTGGAAGAATGGTCCTTGAAGGAGAGGCAAGAGGAGGTGGTGGGTGGCAAACTGAAGGTGCAACCGCCAAAGGAGAGGGAGGGGGAAATTCAGCGAAGGAGGCAACAGGGTAGGGGATCTAACAGGGGTATCAACCATAGCCTTAGGTGTAATCAAAGTGGGATCTTGATTTGGGAATGATGGTAGCATGTTTGGGATTAAAGAAGATATGTTACATCCTATGACTTAATTTGAGCACATGACCAACTTAATAAAAATAAAAAATATATATTATTTTTGAAAATATTTGACTTAAAAAGCCAATTTAGGCTAACTCAATTGTTGGTGGGCTAACTTTTATCCTTCAAAGAAATGATAAATTTATTAATGTCATTGATCATGCACTTTCCATTGAGACTTTCTAATTTTGGGTTTATGGTGGTTGGACTAATATATAGGAGGTACAATTCTCAAGATCAACACTGTACTTATCATTCATCTTTGTATCGCCTCGTCTTGCTTGCCCTTTAATGCCTTGCCCCATTATGGGGCATGACCTAAAATGCCGAGTAAAATGCTCATCCAAATAGAGACCAAAGAAAAGTGACATCGAATTTTAAAATTCTTTATTCCGGTTTTTTATTGGAATTTAAGGGCAAGTAAGAACCTATACATATGTGTTGAGTTGGTAAACTGAGAAGCTTGGGAATTGTTTACGCTACAATTGAGAAGTAGTTTTAAAAGTAGCTAAAATTTATGATAATGTTGTGAGATACAAACAGAGTCACAGAGATGATAGGTATCATGGTTTTAGGTTATAAAAATGTTGCACCCACTGTGTGAACCTCCTACGAATGCATTGTCTAGGGAAGGTATGATGTTTGTAGTCCTGCAGTACTTTACAAAGCTGATTTTTTGTTACTTAACTCATTATATCTAGGTGGCAATGGATGAAACTAACCCCAACCCCAACCTTGCCCTCTATTATAGGTTACTTAATATGATATTGCTAAATTAGATTAAAACTAGGAATCTATTCGAAGAAGGATTTAAGGCTATCCTAAATGCTTGGGATGAGTTTGATGATGATTATGATTATGTTAACAAATACAAAGCTTGAATTTTTATCTAAATTAAATCTTTGCATTAAAAAATTTTATCCTTTTAAAATGTTACAATATCACCATTTAATTGTGTTGTAATTGAACAATATGAAATGAGAGCTTGATGCTCTCCTTTTCTTCCATTGTAGGCTATAAGCTATTAGTTTCATAGTTTGTCTTGTCAAACTAACAAGAAGTGTTGTTTTTCCAGCTTAAGTTGTTTACTATTAGTATGTATCGCTGAATCGATAAAACTTGTTTATTTTAGGGGAATGAAATGACATTGTCAAATTATGTTGCTGAAATGTTATTTTTGAACTTTAATGAGAAAAATAACTTGTACTTTGGACATATGCCTACATAGAGGGGCTATCATTTTAGATTGGTGTTCGGTGTAGTTTGGTATCTCTTGAATTTGTCTCATTTGGTAAATAAATGAGCTGAACTTAAATAATATATCTCAGCATGTTTATTCAGAGCCGTTAAAAAATACTTTTTATTTTATTTATATTTTAATTTGAAATAAAATATATTTGGTATCTTAAAAATATGTTTTTCTTTTTGTGTGATGGTGGTGGTAGTGGTTGTTAGCGGCGAAAGTAGTGTTAGTCGACAACGACGGTTGGTGGTGGGGGTGGGCAACAGTGAAAGATTGTGGGCATCAGTTTGTGGATGGTGGTGGCTGGCGGTGATAGTTATTTTTGAAGATACTCAAAACAACTTTTGAGTATTTTTAAAAATAACTTTGTTTGTTTCTAAAAATAAAAAAAAATTATAGGAAATCAAACAAAAATGTTGTTTTAAAAAAAACACAAAATAAAATTGATCCTAGATAAGTCCTTAACAATTGTAACATGAACAAGAATTAGTTCTAGCATGTTCAGCTCAATAAAAGGTTGATGTACATCACACATATAGGCATATATGCAAATAAATTTATACACTCATATATATGAAAATTTTTAATCAAGTATATTATGATTGAAAACCATTAAATATATTTTAACAATCAATGACTGCACATGTTTTAAGTTGTAAGTTCTCATCATATCATCATTTGTATTATCCTTATCCTAGTTATTTAGAGTTTGCTCTATGTGTCTTTATTTTTAATTTGTTGCAAGCAAATGCTCAATAGCATTTTTAACATATTTTTAGTAAATCTTTTTTAGGAACTCTAGTCCCTGTTATCTCAGGTTTACTCTTTTTTCTTCTTAACTTTTTAACACAAATATCATATATTTATCAAATAATTGTATTTTCTAAGTACTATTGTACATGCCCAAACTACGAGTCTATTTTTTTTAACTATTTTATCTTTCATAGGGGCTATTATAACTTTCTCTTTAATATTATCATTTCTTATTTCCTTGTTTACTTCACATCTTGTTACCTTTCATTGCCCCATGAACTTAATGCTTAAAGATGTTGTACCATGAAAATTACATAATTTTTTTTTTCTTGCAAAAGAGCCATAATCTATAATACATTATCTGGTAATCATCAACTTGGCTTCCTATTCATGTTTGTCTTGATAAATAATGAGGTTGGCTTAAAAAGGTCTTTATTTTTATTTCTTTAATTTGACCAGTTTAGATTTGATGCTTTGTTGGAGGTTGCCTTATGACCAGTTTAGATTTGATGCTTTGTTGGATGTTTCCAAAAAATGCTAAAAAAAGCTTCAATAATATTTGAAAAATCCTTACGAGTTCATTAGTGTCTCTTCTGATATACATTTACTTTCTCAAATTACAAGTTACGGACTTGCTGGAATCAAGCATTGCTCAACATTCATTTTGATGCCTTTATCAACGACTACAGAACCATCTAAGTCAGTAATTTTTATTGTACAGAGAGCCTACAACTAGCTTCTATTGTTTCCCTCTTAAGTAAGGACTTTGTTATGCGAGCATGAGTAGTGGTACCAGCTGCTATGAGAAGATGGCATGTTGACAAGTTGCCCTGATACCCAACCAAACATTAAATATTTTGTAATATGCATTTGTATTGCCATCGTTTCTTTCTGTTGAGACAGTTTCAATCCTTATATTTGCGTTGGTTTTTGAATCTTGATCTTTTACTTTTTTGTGTGTATTCAGCTTAGATCTTTTACTTTTTTGTGTGTATTCAAGCTAAGCTGTTTTCCTTATAATATAAAATTTTTGTCTTTTATTATCTATTTGTTGCACGTGTAAATTAGTTTTATTTTCTGATCAAATGCAGCTTGTGGCTGCTGCCGATTGTGCTGGTGCTCTAGATGTCATTGATGACTTGCATCATTTATTGGTAATATCAACTTACCGTTTTGAATATTCTTTCAAGTAATTGTTCTATTTGTGGATATAGAAACTGTTGAAATATTACTTTCATGAATCATAGCATGTTATTTTTCAGCAATTTTGACATTTCCAAATACTTTGGCTATATTTTTGTCTGGACACTTAACTGATATCATGCAAATTCTTAACAGAGATTGTCCATTATAGAGCCAATGCTGTCCTAAAACCCAAATATTTATACATAATGAATGCAGTATCCCTAATCTGATATAATAACAAGTATAGAGTTGTTGCCCTATGTATTTCAAGGTATTTTCCTCCTGCACTAATTGTTTACAGTATAACAGGAGACTGATGAGCTTACTGGACTTCATTGTTTCCGACATTTAAGGGATCAATTGGCAGGATCGTTGGATTCCATAAATAGGTAAATAATTGGAAAATGACCCGTAATTATTTCTGTTGTTTGCATTGGTACTTTTGGGAATCTATATTTATGCGGTCATGTTCTTTAAAAAGATATAGTTCCTCACAATTGATTATTTTGATAATTTGTCTATTTTTATGCATCTTTTAGAAGGAGAGTACCCATTCTTCTTGCATATTTTACATCATTCACCAACATATTTGAATTGTTAAGATTTGGAGTAACTAAAAGCTATTTTTTACATTTTAATTTCCTTTAACAAGTTCTTATTTTAGGCACTCAAAGATGTTGATGGAGGGTGTATGATGAACAGCAGTATAGATTATACCATTAGTTAATGGAAATGAAGGAATAAATCATAACAATGTTCAAGTGGTGATGTGCTATGGGCCTATGGCATAAGTAATAAGAGGGAGAATGAGATTATAAGATTGATTGGGGGTTGAATCGAATAAAAATGACATAAATTTTCAAATTTGTGTTTATTGTCTAAATTTTTCTATTTTCGTGACTATTCTATCTCCAAGAAATGTCGGCTTTTGAAAAAAGTAGCTTGTTGGGCATCGTGCCTGTGTTTGAGTTTAAGTTTTCCATTATTGCTCGACAGCTCTTCAGGATTATACTTACTTCATGGTGATTAACTTTTCCTCCCTCAAGTTATATTAATTAATTCCTTAAAGGTGTAGGATCTATTCATTCTATGAATGGCTATATTTGTTTTCTGGTCAAGCTCGGTCTTTAGAGAATCAATATGCTATAAACATAGTATGATGATGATGGGTGAGGAGAATAATTTGTTTATATTATTTTTTTTTACTTGTGTTCTTTAGAAAGGGAACTGTTTCTAATCTTTTTTTTTGGCATCATGAGAGAGATTTGGTTTCTTAATGAGAAAATGACTAAAATGATCTTTTGACTCTTTACGAAGTACTAAAATGGTCCCCAACTTTATTAAAAAATCATTTTGATCTCTTAACTCCTTAAAGAGGAATAAAAAAAATTCCATCATGGGATTAATTTGATTCCTCTTTAAGGAGCTGAGTAACTAAAATTGTCCTTTAATATAGTTAGAGATCATTTTGATCCTTCATAGAGAGTCAATGGACCATTTTGATCATTTTCTCATTTCTTAATCAATTCATGCAATCCGCCAATATTCTTGCATGCGATTTTTTGTATATCTAGTCGCTTCACAACTTTTTCTGCCAGTAATTGCTATGAGTTTTTGTTTTGGGATAAAAATAATCTTCTGATTTACTTCCTAAAGTTCATTGTAATATTATAAGTAGTAGGAACTTGGCCTAACATCACTGACTGAAACTTCTAACAGTCTAACAGATTTGAATCATAATTAACTGCATTTTTCTATCCATTGAGCAGTTTGGTTTGGATGAAGTTTAAATATCAAAGATTAAATTTAGCTTTAATATGGATGGAAAAGAAGTTGGTAATCCTTAACCACAAAGACATCTGTATATGTTGTGCCCCATTGTCAATGCTTTAGTTATTAAATCAGGTAGAAATCGATAATGGCAGAGAAGGGGTGCACTCTTTAAAATTTCTAGAATTCTCTAACAGTTAGAATACTATATTGCCATTGTTGGAGACCTTTGTCTTGACTTTCAGTATTTAGTGGAGGGAGAGAGTGTGTGTAGAACATGACCGTGGAAAGAACTAAAAGCATAAGTGGAAGATGAATGACGAAGGTGGGTGTAATTCTTCCTTAATGGCTAGTGGAAAGGTTGCCCTTTTGTACATGCAATTCAATCGCTAAGAATGTTGAGCTGGGCCAAGCCTTCTTATTCATTTTTTAGGTCAATACTTTGCCTGCAGTTCTCTTTGTAGGGTTCTAGTTTAAATGGCACAGTGTAATGAAACTTGCCTCAACTTAAATAAATAACCAAACTCTGATTCCAAATTGTCGCGTATTTTCCACCAGAAACCAAATTCTCCTCTTTGCTAATGGGTTGGAATCATCTATTCTCTATGACGTCCCGTATTGTCCCGTATTTTCCACCTCTAGCAATCTTTTCTTGAATTTCTATCCATCTGTTTTTATCAAAATAACATTTTATTAAAATAATTTACATGCATCTATTCTCTATGGCGTCATGCTCAATTTGTGCAAGCACTGGACATTGGACAGTCATGCCACTTTGTGGAAAATATGTTAGCTCATTTAATTATGGTCCGCATAATACTAGGAGTAATCCTTTGCGAAAGGTGATTGATTGATTATGAATCTAGATGACATAATTATGATAATGGTGGCGCTTCTCGTTGAATTCTTTACTTGTCGTTTATGTCGTGACTTCTTGGCAGCTTGAATCTACTGCTTATTTTATAGGTTTCATTTTTTAAATTGACAAACGAGGTTGAGTAAATACTGTATATCTTAACGTTGGTGTATGTCAACCACTTTTTTCTTCTGCTTTCGAAGTGAAATAGAAACTTGAGATTATATGTGAATGGTGTGCGATCAGATATAAATGAGAACAAAAACCTGTAAAGGGGTTATATACTTTCTGATACTGAAGAAGATGTAGGATAGAGGTTAAGCCGTTAATGCTCAAGATCTTCAGTAGAACAAGCGTAGGTGAAGGGAGATGTAATTTATATACTTATGCTGGGTTCTTTGTTTTTTCTTTTTCTTTCGTAATTGCTGACAAGTTGTTTGTCTTAACAGACCCACTTTTCATTCATTCTGTTGTCATTTATGTTTACTTTTTAAAAATGTTTTGGGTGTTTTTTATGTAAAATTCATAGAATTATAAAAATTAATCCTGGCATTTTTTTATTCATTTAACTTTGATCAAATTTCTTGTCCTTGCTTTCCTCTTCACTAGCATGTTGTTTGGCTTTGTTAAATAAAGCACATTGTAGTATTCTTCTGATGTCTTATGAAATATTGAATGTATTTTAACTTCTCATATTTATTCTTGTAGCATTCTTTCAGCAGATTTTGTTCGAGCAGCAATACATGATGTCAAAGCTGTAGATTCTTTTATATTGTCAAAAATAAAAGCAACTTCATCTGGCATCATGAATGGTTTAGAAGACGAGGTAGGCAGTTATATTGTTCTAAGCCATCACTTTCTTTTTTATCCTGGTCTAAAACCATTTCTATGCGTTATATTTTTATCTCCAACCATGTGCAGTTTTACTTGAGCGTGCATGCTCAACTGTTGTCCTGTGTGCTACTATCTGTGTTTCCATGTGGCATGTGTACACGATCCTGTGTATTTATATGCATCTGCAGTTTCCTTAAAAAAACAACCCATATTCTTCCTTCTGAAATTTTAGAATGTGAATATGTTTTTGTCTTAATATTTGCTTATTTGGAAATGTATCTAATTTGTGCTAATGACCTAATAATTCTATGGATTGGCGTGAAACCAAATAATTAAGACAAATATTTTTTTGCATTTATTTAAAGTGCTGCAGTTACTGCTCTTTTTCTTCATTATACATTTCTGTGAAATCAGAATATGTATTTAGGGGACCAGCTTTGCGGGTACCAGAAGTGCTATAAAAATGCTGTGGTGGTTGAAGTAGTTTGCTTGGCCTGTTTTTTTTTTTTTTCGGCGAAAACCTGGTGTAAGGATTCTTTTACCACGGCTACTTGGCTGCACTTTTTTTTTTGCCTTTCCACGCTTTACTTTTTTATCTTTTATAACTGCAGCTGTTCTAAATAGAGGATGGCCAAACATTTTTGAAGAATAATAATAGTTTTATGAAAGTTTGAAGTTTAATGAAAGTTTGTAAAAATACTATTCATCAAGAGAAAAGTTATGTCACTCTTTCTTGTTCTCCATTTCTTGGTCCGTTAAGATGTTGGAAAGTATTTTTTGAAAGTTGTGGTTGGTATTATGATATCTTTTTTGATGAGAAAGTCAGACTATGTTTTTCTACTGCTACTTCACTCTAGCAGATCTAGTTATTAAAAATTGCTCCACAATATGCAAATTTTTCTAGTTATAAAATTTTGCTTCTCACCATGCAAATTTTTTAAAAAGCAGCGAAAAACTTCTAGCTAAATAGAATTGTGATATCTGTCTAAAAAGCATGACTATGAACAAAAAGTGCAAATGGAACCTTTATGTCCGAGATCCACTGCCTATCGTGGAGAAGAGTATGGTAATAGACTGAAGAGTTCCCAGCCTATAAAGGATGTGGTGGTAGAAATGGTGCAATTTGTTTGAAATTCAATATATAAATGGTCCTTTTAGTATTTATTCATTATTTTTGCTGTGTCCCTGGAAAGCTTTAAAAGGTAATTTTGATGCCTTTGGGGGTCAATTTTGTCAAGTAGATGGAGAGGAGAAATTTCACACACACAACTTGGAGTGATAAACATACACAATTTGGATCTATGTAGCACTCGATTGACCTTGCAAATAATCAAATTTCATTCATCAATGTTAAATGATCAATGTTAAGTAATGAGTCCTATTTATGGATAAAGGAATATATGGGTAAGGCTAAAATTTGAATGAATCGACTCTTATGTTGAGAGCAAGTCAAATTCTATCTAAACATTCAAAACTAATTCTATCTAAAGAGTGTGGGCTCCAAAATTTTTAGCTTGATTATTCTGAGAGAGCTTTTATTTTGGGTCAAATTTTTTAAAAAGCATAATAAATTATGGATAAGACATCATCCAGAGATTTCACCCTTATTTTATGGGGACTTTATGATTTGATTCTTAGTTTCTAATAGGTGCACACCCCTATAATTAATTAATTCACCCGATGATGAAAGATTAATCGATAAGCAGTAAGTGTTTAGCATATAGTAGTAGTAATTTGGGCTTTCAAATTGAGAGAAATTTATAATTTTTTGTTTAAAGTGATGGTGAGAGGAATAATGATGAATCCAATCAAAATCTCATTGTTGTATGGTCCAAGGTTATCATGGACTTTAGTCTACCTAGTAAGTGGTGGTTGTTAACCCAACTTGATCAAAGGATTTTTGTTAGCATCCATGAGTTGTGTTGTCTAAGGATATTTTATAGATATGGAGTGGCTGTTTGTTTAAGAAGATAGTTTAAGTCAACCTTAGATAATAGAGAGCTTTATATCCCATCAAGTGTACCATTTGATTCAGAACTCATGGGGGCTGGAGCTATTAGTAAAAAAATTTGTTCTTGTTGTGACCATATTTTAATGATTTTATTTTGCTGTAAAACTAACTGGTAAGATGGCTTCAATCATAACCATCATTTAGTGGTGCATTTGGTGTCCAAAGCACCCTATTAGATGACATGTGCAACATTCTCATTGGGAAAATATCATTTGAGAGTGAAGATAGTGATACATTTGATATGACACTAGTTTTTTTTCTGAGTTGAGGTTAATTTCAAAATTATCTTCATCAACAAAATGGTTGTAGAGGTTGGATGGTTGTTGGCTTTAAGCGTTAAATGGTATATTACTATATTTTACTTGAATGTTTTAGGGATTTATAACTTTTTTTAGATTTTATATTTTTTTCTTTTTGAGATCAAAGTTTCGAATGATTTGTGTTTGAATTTGGAAGCATTTTGAGAATAATATTCTCCTCTGATTGATGTGATTGGTGTTTTTGAATGATTACATTTAATTATATTGGATCTTAAATATTTTCCTCGTTTGCTTAAAGATGATCGAGTCTGAGAGCTTGCATTTAGAAATGAATTTTCATTATTAAAAGGGATGAAGGCCTTATGCAAACACAACATAAAACATCTTTTAGTGAGTTCCACGGTCGAACATTTAGTTCTAAGTCAAAATCACTTTTTGAGACCAATTTGATTGATTGAAGTCTCCATGGTGAGGAAATATGATAGTTAGAATCTTATCATGTAGATAAGGTGGCCTGTTGGCGAGCGAGTTTAGATTGATGAATTTGATTTCTTTTTTTTTTTTAAATAATTACAAAGCTTACTAAATAGTTGCTTTCTTGAAGAAGTGAAATATAAGTTCATTATTACTTACAATCTATATAACATTCTCAGACTTTGTATTTAAGTGTTTGATGTATTTATCAGAACACATGCAAATATTTGACTTTTAGTAATTTGTTATGCTTATAAATGGCATATACATGACACTTTTATGGTGATTATTTTGTATTGGATGCTTATTGGAGAGGTTGTATGCTTTTAAGAGTGGTTATAAGTTCCTCAAGATAGTTACATGCTTCGCAAGAGAGTTAGATGCTCTTCGAGACAATTGGAGTTGAGTTGAGGTGATTGTACGCATGTTGGTGGATTTGATATTCGAAATGAGTTTGAGAAATTTCAAATTGATTTCATACTTTTTTTGAGTGAGGCGAAGTTGAGTTTGCCTTTATTGTTAGCGCGCACATCATTCTAACATCTATATTTAGATACTAGCACATTTTTCAGAGTACATACATGTGTTTTAGCTTTGAGCAATTTGATTTATCTCTTGAATGACACTAATGCTTTTTGGTGCATTAACACAATGCACTTACACGCTTTTTGCTATACACTTGCATGATGCACTTAAACGTTTTTTGATGTATGTGTATGGTGGACTTAAATGATTTTCATTATCGCATTTACATGATTTACAATGCACTTACCATGTGTTGCTTGTGCATGGTTGTCTGCATGTCTTTGGAAACTATCATACTACAGTGCCATACTTTTGTTTTTGTTTAAGAAAAATGAAGTCCATCTTTCAATTCCTGCATTGCGTCTGTGGTACTCACGGTTTCAAATATCTGACACATTTCCTTTTATTTTTTCAATCTTCAATGAGCTTCTCTATCATTTTCCCTGTGGTTTTAACATTCATCTTTCTCAGTCCTTTGAAATTAGAATTTGTTCCAAAGTATTGCTACATTGTTTTTATTGCGAGTATGTAGTTTATTCTTTTGTATTTGTTTAACGATTAATTATCATACTTATCTGCAGGTAAAAAGTAATGATGATGAACGCTTGGTTCTCCGTGATCGTCTTCTTCCTCTAATTTTTGGATTACTTCGAACAGTTCAGTTCCATTTCTATCACTTTTTCAATTGTGCTCCTCCAACTGAAAATACCATTGCTGGATTCACTTCAATCATAAATTGTATATATCCATCTGCCTGCTGTGTTCAAGGAAACCAATTCCCTTATATGGACTCACATATGATTGTTGCTACCTTGGCGTTTATTTTGGATATATTAATTTTCTAAGCTGGGGAGACCATCTAATGATAATCAGATAAATTATTTTAGTTTGGTTTAATATTTTATAAGTCATTTTTGTAAATTGAGAAAAGGATCAAATTGATCCTTCAACTCTTTGTGAGGGATCAAATTGATCCCTAACTCTTTTGACCGTCAACTTTTTAAAATAGGACTTTTTTGTTTCTAATATCTAATGTTAAAGTTAATGGTGTTAAATGTAAGGGTATTTTGATTATTTTTTAATTAAATATTTATTAAATGTAATTTTCAAGCAATTATAATTTTTCAAATGAATTTTATTCTATGTTTCTTTAATAAAAAATAATAATATTTTAGTTTTTATTTCAAAAATTTTAGTCATATTTTATAAAATATGATTGGTAAAAATATGTATGATTAAGTTGAAAATAATATCTATTTGCATTTGATTTCTTTAAATCAATAAATATCATAGTTTATAAAATATGATTATAATTTTTGAAATTAAAACTAAAATTATTATTAATTTTTTTTAATTAAAGAAACATTTAATAAATTTTTTTTAGAAAAATTATAATTATTTGAAATTACATTTAATAAATTTTTAGTTGACCCCACGTAGTGGGACAAATGCTTGATGTTGCTATTGTTGTTGTTGTTGTAAATGTTTAATTAAAAAATGATCAAAATAACATTACATTTAGCATCATTAACTCTAACATTGAATGTAGGACCAAAAAGTCTCATTTTAAAGAGTTGAGGGATCAGATTCATCCCTCAAAAAAGTTGGGGATTATTTTGGTCCCTCACAAAGAGTTAAGAGACCATTTTGATCCTTTTCTCTTTGTAAATTGCACCGAATTATGGAAGACACATCAAAGCTGCGATATCAGAGATGAAAAACATCTTTTATGCTTTTTCTTAGCTCAGAAATTCAGAAGTAACTTGGTTTGTAATTTGGTTCTCCATTGGAGAATGTTTATTCACTGCCTGTATTCTTAATCATTGCTATAGAAATTCACTTCTGTTGCCATTCTTGGTGCTTTATTTGAGGCATGTTAAATTCTATTACTTTAATTTTGTCAAACCATACTCACATGTTCATTTGCAGGCCAAGCTTCCGGCTGTTTTGAGGATCTACCGAGACACTCTTATTACTGAAATGAAGGCTGCAATCAAAAGTACTGTTGCACAGCTGCTTCCTCTTTTGTTATCTCGGGATCCTGATATGGTACCTGGAGAACGAACAACGGACTCAGATAGTATGTATTTTTTTGGCTATGTTCAATAGTTTTTCTCTTTATTGAATGGCTAGCTCTCTGCTAAATTTGTTATCTGTTCTGTGTCCCCATATTTTGCCCTTCCAATAATTTTGTAGGTGGAGGTTTATCTCTTGCTAGCAAACTTAGAAGCCTTTCATCTGAAAGCTTTGTTCAACTTTTAATTGCTATTTTCAAGGTTGTCCAGGTAAGAGACTTATTGTCTATTATCTTTCCGCCATCTTCCTTTCAATTTCTTTTTTATTTTTTGCTTTCAGGAGCACATTACTGCAACAAAACTTGCAAACTAATTATGAGTAGCAATTTTAAAAGAATTTGGCACGTGTGCCATTTAGCTTGTGCTGCTGTAATAAGAGCATATGCTCTGCACATTTCTGTTCTATGGCATATCTTTACATGTATGATATATGTTGCACCGATACGGATACGGCGATACGGATACGACACGATACGGATACGGGACACGCCAATTCTTAAAAATACAGGATACGGATACGGCGCGGATACGACATTATAATATATAAATAATACATAAAAATTAATAAAGTAATCAAAGTGTAATATTTGAAATGACAAAAAAATTAAAATAGAAGTAAGCATTAAATATTGAAATGTCTAGTACAACAACAAAAACAAGAAGATAAATTGCCCAGCACATGAAATTTCAACTATTCAATAGAAGGAATGATAGGATTAGCTTCTTTAGTGGTTTGTCTTTGAGTTTCTATATCATCTTCAATAAATATCATAGCTTCTAATTCAGGCTCATCAAGTGAAAGATTAGCAATTTCTAATATTCCCATATCCTTAAGAGATTCAAATCCATCTCCAGCAACATCCCACATCCTGTTGTCTCCTTCCATATAAGTTGGAGTTTTCCTTGAGAGAAGTCAAAGGTTTGTATGCACGTAAACTAAATCTTCAGCCCGTTGTGGAGTAATTTTATTTCTCTTCATTGATTGGATGAATGAGTATGTGCTCCAATTTCTTTCACAACAGGATGAGGATGAAACTTGGCCAAACAATTTTATGGCAATTGTTTGAGGTAGAGGTGCTGAAGCTCCATGTATAATCCACCATATTTTCGGATCAATTCTCCACCTATCACGCAATGACTCTTGGTCACCAAAGTCCTCTAAATAACCAAAAAATTTAGCAAGCTCAATATTGACACTTCTTCTCTCCTCTTCATTTGGAAAATAACGCTTCAAATATGTCTTCTTCATATTTGAAATTTCTAAATCTTTCTGTGGAGAAACTCTTTGAGGATCCTCTTGAAGCCATTCTTTAGTTGAATATCTTCAAATAACATTAAAATGAAATAATGAAAAAATGTTGAAATTACAAAACAACAAATTGTGAATTTATAATGAAAAAATGTTGAAATTTACCTTGGATTTAGTGAGTGAGCCAAGCAATGTAAAGGTGTATTACTTTTGCTCCACCTATCTTCTAGAGTAGCATAGATAACATCCCAAAAGCTTGAGTCTTCATGAAGTGTCTTCCTCTCATGTCTATATATAATTTCTTTTACTTTGGCTAGCATTGAATCCCACATCTAAATGAGATGTAAACAAGACTTATCCATATCAGCTACTCTCAACATCTAATAAATTGGGTCTGTGAAATTTATGATGTATTCAATCTCATCCCACCATAAATCATCTAAAAGCTTCTCTTATACATACCTAGCCTTTCCAACATCATCTTTCCTATAACATGTCCATTTGTCACTGATCACCAAAGCTTGAAGAGCATTTTTTTATTTTTTTGAATCTTCTCAACATCACTATTACTGAGGCAAACCGAGTTTCAACAACTGCAAGCATATTTAAATTAGAGAAATCATTGAACATAGAGAGTCTCATGGAGTGATTCATAATAAAATTTCTAATTACAATTGCATCTCTAGCAATCACTGTGATCTAATGACATTCGTTATAGGTGATTTCATTTGCCTCGGTATTCTTAGCTGCACAAATATTCTTCAAAGCAAGATTAAGCGTATGCACAACACATGGTATTCAGAAAATATAAGGATATGCTTGCTCTACAAGTAGATCTGCAGCTCTACAAACAGGTGCTTTTACCAGTAATGACCTGAATGATGTTTGAAGGCCCCACCATCATGATAACTTCTTTGATTAAATTAGAAATGAAGAACTTATCCTTGTACTGTCCTTCACAGTTTACAGCTTTGATAAACATAGGATAGCTCTCTGTTAAAGTCATGAAGTTAATAAGTGGTCTTCTTTGTGGATCTGTCCACCCATCACAAACCAAAGTAACTCCTTTTTTCTTCCAAACTCCTCTAGTAGGCTCGAGCAACTTCTCAATATTGTCCCTCTCTCTTTGCAACAACTTCGTTCTAATGACATTATATCCTGTGGCACGTATCCTGCAAGATTGTTATTGCATGCATATGTAAAGGCATTTTTGTAATGTGGATTCCTTGTTAGGTTAAAAAGAAGTCCAGCTGAGTAAAACATTCTAGCTATTTCCCCGTCTAGTTATTCTCTCATTTGTAAATTAAATGCTTTCTCCAAAGCACTATCTACAACATGTTTTCTTTTTTTTGGTTCAAATCCCTCCATTCGAAAATGTCCTTTGTTTACAGTACTGTCATCACATCTAATTGAAGAAGATGATGAAGGATATGAAACATGAGTGCTTGGAAGTGGAATATATTTTGGAAGCTCTTTTTTACTCCTTTGCTCAGCTTCACTGATTTTTCTTTGTAATTCACCCATTTGTGATGAGCTTATCTTCGGGAAAACTTTGATTCCATGACCACTATTCTTCAACAAATGAGCTTTCACTCTATAATATGATATTATGATCCTTTGTATGTTGCATTACAAAAATTGCCTTTGAATGCAATATTGCCTCCCCCTTCTGATGTTTTACCTATTTTTGTAACATAACCCCATAAAGGCTTGTTATCTTCAATATTAATTTCTGATGGACCATCATCAGAACCAATTCCTGCTCCACTAGAGCTCATTATCCTACAAATGATCTATACAAATTAAAACATATGAATTTGAAACATGAAAAATTTAAGTAAAAGTTTAGATATGTTGCGACTCTACCGGGGGTCCAAGGGGGGCGCTGCCCCCTGGCAGGGGTCGCGGGGTCAAGGGGCAGCGCCCCCGAAACAAATTTTTTTTGTAAGAGTAATTTTGAAGTGCTGTTTATTTTTAAAGTTGTTTTTATGGAAAGATACCGAGCGATACCGAGCATGTTTTAGCTTCTCGGTGCCGCTTGGTACCATTCGGTACCCCTCAATACCGAGCAATACCGAGCAGTACCGAGTAATACCAAGTTACAGTACCGAGCGATACTGAGTTCCAATACCGAGTAGTACCGAGTTCCAATACCGAGCAGCAAGGTTTAAAATTGCGTAATTAAGCCTTGAGGCGGTCTGAGGCGTAAGTCTCACGGACACAGAATTGCGTAAATGAGAAATTAAGGATTTTAGCAGGTAAATAATAGCAATATTCTATATTACAATAAAAACATCTAAATGATATATGAAAATAGTGGAAAGCAAGAAAATAGATGCAATAAAATCATGTCCTAAAGTACAAAATGACGTATTCGCCTTTTCTTTGCCTCTAACCATATTTCCTAAAGCAAAAATTCAAAAACACACAAAAACAATCAAAAAAACATAAACCATAGATTTTCTTACACTTGAAAAATCTAACCCTAAACTAAAAAAAACCTAAAATCATTTGTGGAGTACTCCTAGAGGGCGGACGGACACTTCAACTTCGCCGGAGAAAGGCGGCGCCGACGGGAAGGGAAGCCGACGGATGCGGGAGCTCTCTGTTTCGCGAGCACAGTGTGCGGGAAGGAAATTTTCGGGAGAACTGGGAGCCGTGCGGGATTAAGGAAGAAAAAGTCTTCATTTTAAGTGGGTGGACCCGTTTCCATGAGGCGTACGCCTCTGCCAGAATTGCGCAATTGCGCCTCTGAGGCGCGCCTCAGTCCAAGTGAGGCGTACGCCTTTGCCAGGAGAGGAATTGCGTAAGCCTCGAGGCAGTTTTGGGTCAAATTGCGCAAAGGCGCGCATCTTATTGTGTAATTTTAAATAGAGCCGAGCAATACTGAGTTCCAATACCGCTCGGTACCGAGTAGTACCGAGCAATACCGAGTTCCAATACCGAGCGGTACCGAGTTCCAATACTGAGCGGTACCGAGTTCCAATACCGAGCAATACTGAGTTCCAATACCGAGCGGTACCGAGTTCCAATACCGAGCAGTACCGAGTTCCAATACTGCTCGGTACCAAGTAGTACCGAGCAATACCGAGTTCAAGTAACGTTCGGTACCAAGCGGTACCAAGTTTCGATACCGAGCCTATGATTAAGAAAACGAAGAACGATGAAGAAAACGAACCTTCATTGCTCACGTCGCCTTCACTGTTCGCGTTGTCGAGTCGCTTCGTCGACGAAGGATGATCCTATTGACTTTAATGCTTGCGTCGTCAAGCCTCTTTGTCGACAAAGGATGATCCTGTTTGCTTCTATGCTCGCGTCATCGAGCCGCTCCTTCAACTATAACGAAGAAGATGAACACGTGTGTGGAAACGAAAAACCTAGCTCTTTGAAATGTTTCAGCCGCATAAATGAATATGGATATTGAGCGGAACCGGTGGAAAGTCGAAAAGAAAAGGGTAAATCGTGGCTCAGTGTTTTTTTTAATAGGACACGCGTATCGATACGCGTGTCCAGTCAAATTTAAATAATATTTTAATCGGACATGGCAAGGCCGTATCCGACACGTATCCATGCTGTATCGGAGGCTTATCCGTATCCGACACATATCCGATACAGCACGCCTCGTAAATAGGAGTATCCGTGCAACATAATTGATATTGTTTAATGTTTCTTAATCTCTTTTTTATTCCATGATCAGTTCATCTTGTGTGAACTAGGTTTTTTGTAGTGTCCGTTTTTTGTATTTCTTTTTTTTTAAGGGTTTGACATTGTTTTTCAATTGTTTGGAAGGATGGACTGTGTCCATTGATCTTAATAATGACTGGTAATTTTGGCTATTCCTAACAATGTCGTCTTTTTGGTCATCTTAATAACATGCCATGTAATTACCTACATAATACATTTTCTTTTTGGTAGGTACGTTTTTTTACCTTTTTATGTTTGGTCTTCTACTTGCTCATGCTTCTTCTATACTATTTATTTATCCTGGTGCTATGGATTTATAAGGCTTTGATAAATCAAATTTGTTAAGCTAGTTCCTAATTTTCTAAATGTTCCATCGTGAACATTTGATTTCATTGTTTCTCTTTCATCTATTTAATAGCTGTAATGTCATTTATCATTGTTAGTGAATACAGGCACATTTAATGCGAGCTGCAGAAGTTAAAAATGTTATCGAGTTTATGATGGATAATCTTGAAAGTTATGATAGTGATTCTGCGATGGCAATGGTCACCCATGGTTCATCCGCTGTTGATGTTGCCACTGAAAATGAGAATCAGTCTCTTTCACATTTTCTGCATTTTCTTCCAAAGAATGCCCAAAGAAACCTCTTGTTCCAAGCAAAACTAAATGATACATCCAGCCCTGTCACCTCAAAGAACTTTCGGTGAGCCCTTGTATTTACACTGTATGGTCAATAGAAGCTACTATTTGGTAATTGCACAGTGCTATGTTTTGAAAATTATTTAGCATCAATAAGATTTGCTTTTGAAAATGTCACTATTCTTCAACAATCTGTAAGCATCAATGCTGAACATGACAGCCTTTCTTAGTGTTTTGCATGTAAAATAATGTTCAAAATCCTGAATTTTTTTTTTCACTGATAATTTTTATGAAAGCTCAACTTTAAAGGCTTTGTTTATTGATGAGTGATATGCTTCGACTGAGATATTCATATATGCACTAAACTTTTATTATTAGGTATTCCCTTAAAAAACCCTAATTCGAGTTACATCAGTTACTCTCAAATTTGTTATGCAGTTATATTATATATTTATGAGATTAAAATTTGATTAATAAGCATAAGGATGCAATCCACATTAATATATTAAGCATTCCACATCCATTTGCTCATAAACTGAACCTATGAATTGATTTTGAATTGTTTCTTGATTAAGTAGTTTTTTTTTTAAACTTTACTGGCGAAGAACTTCAATTTTGAAGATTACATTGTTCCTAGATCTATTCTATACAGCTGATACCTGGGCACTTGTGTCCATCCAATGTCTCCTTATGCTTAAGCTGTTCATAAGGCATCTCATAAATTAATCTAGTTTAATTTGTGTCGTGGTTGGTGATATTATAACTACCTGGAAGTTTTGCTCTTACAGGAGATGTGGTGGAAGCAAACAAAACCGTGCTGATTCTTCAGGATTAAGCTAAATTTCTAAGGGTTGTGATGTAGCAAAGAATCTCTAGAATGACAAAAAGCAAGTTGTGAGCAAAAAAGTTTTCAAGAACATCAGGAAGCTTAGGAATAATTCTTTTACTTTAATTTAGAAGAGCTTTCTTAGTTATTTTATACTTTTATTTACTTATTCCTCCTTTAAATAGTCTCTCTAGGCTTTTAGATTCTCTTTTTCTATGTTTTGTTAAACTTTAGTGTTTTTTTTTTGTAAGTGTTAGGAGTTATTTTAGCTTTAGCTGATGTAGGTTTGTTTTTATTAAGATGATGTGGTCTGCGTTCAAATAAGGAATGCTTGTGTACAAAGTGCTGGAAGATTCTGTAATCGAGTACACTTTATAGAAAATCTTTCTAAAATTTAAAATTTTGTAAGTGGCGTGACTAGGGATTTTGGTAGGCATCAAGATCTAATCTTTCACTCTTTTTCTGCCTTGTCTAGGTCTGTTAATGGTATATAAGGTAAGGGCATGATGAACATTCACTTCATTAGTGAATGATAGAAAGATACTGACATTCTTGTTGCTAGGCTTTGAAGTTGTGTAAACATTTTATAAGTTCAATAGGTAGATTGTTAAAATCGAGCACAATTTCTAAGAATTCTAGGATTCCATTGGATTCCCTAGTTTGTTGAAACTTAAATTCGTATGAACTTTAACTCAAACTAAACCTGTAATGTCAAGGGCCGCAGTTGGAATGCAAAATCAGCTCTCAAGAACTTTACAAGTTTCCATCAGCTTACATGAGAAACTTTTTGAAAAGATGATATAACTTGGATGATGGATTAAAGGTAATCTACTAGTCTAGCTTTACAAGTTTCCATCAGCTTACATGAGAAACTTTTTTGAAAAGATGATAGAACTTGGACGATGGATTAAGGTAATCTACCAGTCTAATTGAGGCAAGCAGACAATCGCCAACGTTTTCGGAAGAAAACTGATAAAAAAATGCAAGTTTCATATACATGTAGATCTGACAACTATGCATCGGTCTACGGCTAATTTGTTACCTCTTCACAATTGTCTCAGTATACACGATGTGCATGTTTCTTATGTAGAAGTTTAAGAAAAGGGTGTACCCACCACAAAAAGCTTCTTCCAATGTAGTTTCTAAGCATGGGTTCTGGCGTGGCCTTAGCAGTCATTCAATGAAGTTATTTCGTTGGCTCGAGCCCGTGACTGTCACGACCCGGCCCGATTAGCTCGCAAGTGCGAGGCGGAAACGGAGATCGGACGGATAAGAGACCAATCAACAAAACATTACATAGAATTTTCCATAAAGAATTTAGCAAAACTAAGCACATCTCCAATACATGTATGAAAGAGCCACTATGAATTCAAGTAAAAAAAAAAGATTTCTTTTCTATTACATTGACTTTCCAAAAGAGAGGTTTACACAAGAGTTCTTTCTATAACCTGAATCTCTAATCACCATATAACTCTTCAAAAATCTATACATACCTCTATCTCTCTACAAAAATAACAAAATAACAAAAGAACCTGCCGCCCGTCGTCTCCCTACGACGGTAAGTGCGCGGAGGTTGGTCAGCCATCTAATCCTTTCTAGTTCTTCCTGAAAAGTATTCCCATAACGAGGGTGAGTCTTAAACTCAATAGGCAAATGCTTTACCAAATAAAATTTAGAGAAAACAATGTGAATGAGATAAACATGAATGAAAATACTATAGGTAAAAAGAACATTGAACCAATCATAAATTTAAATAGTATGCCTCAATGTGACCCATTAAACCTTTTCCTTAAATGAGCTTATGATCCATCACTTATCATAACGCATGAAATGCTTTTCTTGAATCATGAAATTTTGCATATGCATAAAGTAACATATATCTATAATCACCCGTCTCGGAGGTATCCTTTTTTTGTACTGATCAGGTACAACATTATTGGCCATTCCTTTTCCATTTGGTTCATAAGAACCACCTTTACCAATGCTCATAGGAGCATCCCTTTACCAATGCTCAGAAGAGCATCCCTTTACCAAAGATACCTCCGCATCAACAAGCACATACATTCATTCTTTAATTACTCATAAGGAGATTCTTATTCATGCATATGGTCAACTATCTCCTAATGTGCTATATGGTTTCATGATAGCAAGAAGAAAGAAAAGAGTCAAATGCAACCATGATTCATCACTTTAGAAAGAACGAATGCATTAAATACTTTTACATAAAAGATGAACTTGCAATGTGAGTTAGCGCATGAGTAAAGGCTTATGTGTGGTAACAAGTATAAGCTCAAATGTCTCTAAACCATTTCCAAAGGAGTTCTTAACAATTAAGCAATCATGGAAACATAAACATGATACTTAAAGCATAAAAGAATATATAAGCAATGTGATTGGAAGAACGCTAGAGCTTGCATAATAATATAAAACATGCTTTGGAGGAAAATAAATGCATTTTCTTCTAATTTTTAAAGGCATTACATTTACCTACCTCAAAGGAACGTGATCCGCCAAGAATCCTTACAAACTTCTCTTCCCCAATTGTCCAACACCTAAAAGAAACATACACATCAACCCCTACACGCATTACACGTTCCAAATAAACCTTAGACAAAGCATGTAGTTAAATTAACACATCAAGCATTGGTTTTTCTATAAAGCCCCTCACATTCTCTCTCAATTAAAGTTTAGTCAACATTCCTAAGATCTTTAAGCATGCAACACCTTTCCTACTCTCACATTGTAAATAAAATATATGTAATTTTCGGAATTTAATAAATCCAAAATTAGAAAATCTAGTATTTCAAACAAAATCCATAAGGTGGCCTCTAAAATCCTCCCATACCCTAATAAAAACCATAAGGATCAAAAATTCCTTCATTAGAGAGAAACCCTAAACTCCTAAACTCAAAATTTTTGCTTAAACCCTATAATATCTTCACATAAAAACTTCCCCATACCCTTAAAAAGATCTTTTGTGAGGGCATTTTCCAAGAAGATAAATTTTAAGCAAAACCCTAATTTTAAAAATCCATATTTTCAAGAAATCAACTAGCATTAAGGTTTAGAAACATCCTCTCAACCTTCCCTAAACTTTTCTCAAGGGAATCCTAAAGAAAACTCAAGTTTCCCTAAAACCCTAATTTCATTCTTTTAGAGAAAACTCAAGGAAGAGGAAAGGAAACACTAGTAAACTACTTACCTTAGCCTTCCCTACAAGTTCCCTTCAATTTCTCTCGAGAATCGTCGCCGGAAACCACCCCTAGGAAAGTCGGCGTCGCCTCCTTCCCGCGACCTCCCCCTCTCCTCTCGTGTTCGGTCCGCAAGCGTGAATGGGGGACCGAAATATTTCGGTCCCCTATTTAGAGTGGAGGTCTCATACTAAAAAAAAAGCCCAAAGTCCCAATTACCCTCACTTAAACATCCTCTCTACTCAAAAGGCATGAGGGGTAAAGTTGTCATTAAAAACTTTCCGGAAATTTTAACTCCTAAAATACTTAAAATCTGATATGGGTTCTATACATCAAAACGATCAGAATTTTACGCTTTAATTTATAAAATTATTCCCGTCGAAATCCGACAACTTCGAATTTTCCACTTAAAACTCGTCGCGACGCTTTGAAAAGCGTGCGAGGTTTAAAACGACGTTTTCGGGTTTTCACAGTGACTTTCATATCACAATGCAGGCAATTTAGTCACTGCTTGGGTCCCACCCTTGGTATGGTGGAAGGTTCAAGTTTTGACATATAATATTTATTTATTTTCCTGATAAACAGTTATAGATAGAACAAACCTTTGTCACCCAACAAAGATTGTGTTAGACCGGTCCAGTCTGTCCAGGAGGGACCGGTCCAGTCTGTCCAGGAGGGACCTGTCCAGCCGGTTCTTATGGGACCAACAATTACATCCAACAGGCGGAGCAGGAGCTGAGAGGGGGGCTGATCTGGAAGGGATTAATTAGGAAATATTTCCTAATTGAAGAGGGAAAATTTTAGGGTTTTGTAGGGGATTAATTTGGAAATATTTCCCAATTGAAGTGGGCCGATGAGCTAATTGTGGCTGATTTGGAGGGGATTAATTATGAAATATTTCCTAATTAAAGAGGGCAGACCTAGGGGCTGATTATAATAGATTTAAAATGGAATTGGAGGAGGGTTGTTTGGATATTTGTTGTTTATTGTTTGGTTTAAGTTGGTGATTTTCCTAGGGTTAGGGGTGGGTGTTTGATGTAGACAAAAGGGGGGTCAACACAAGTTGAATTTTTCTTGTATTTTCTTGCCTTTTGTCTTTTCATCTTCCCCCTCTCCTTTTATGTTATCTGTCCCTTCATCTTCCATTTGTCCTTTGAAGGTTACTAGTTTCATGAGAACAATGGCTGTTTCGGTTTGAGCTTAAGAAGTTAAACTTTAGTTGTGCCAAGCTCATTAATTTCTAGTAGAGAAGTAGCTCATTATGAGCTGATGACTTGCTATAAAAATATGAATTGGGAACAAGATTTGGTGTGTGGAATTTGATCTTTCACATTCCTCTTGAAGTTGAGTTGCTGCAGCCTTTTTCTTCTTTGGAAAAGCCTTTCTCGGGCTGCTGCTGCTTCGGGTGTGGTGTGCCTCTTCGGGTGCTGTTTTCTTTTCTGAATCGGCATGCCTTTGTTGACTGTGAGCTATATTCCGCCTGGCTTCCTGTGCTGATTCCTCGGTTTGTGCTGTCCGGCTGGTTCCGTGGCCTTGTTCTCTGAAATGTTTTAAAGTTGGCTCTTGGGTTTCAGCAGGAATGACTCTTGGCTTTTCATTTCTTCTTGGAAACTTGGGAACTTTGGCTGTTATGTTCCCCCTCTTTGGCCTATATATATGAGGTATTTTGTGAAGAAATGGTTGGTGAATATTTGAGAGCTAAGTGCTTACAAAACCTGAGGGTTTTCTTCTTTGAAAAAGCTTGAGAGCTTTTTCCATTCTCCTTCTCCCCTAGGAAAGCTTGCGAGCTTCTCCTCTTTCTTCTCGGTCTTCTAACCTCATTCTTCTCTACGCAAGTTCCACTCCACCTGTATCTTTCTTCTAGTTCCGTTGGCGAAGTTGTTGGCTGTTTTTGGTTGGCTGTTTTAGAAAAGCTGTGGGCTGTTTTTGTTGGCTGTTTTAGCAAGGTTGTTGGCTGTTTGGTGAAGTTGTGGACGGTTTGGTGGCATTTGCTGGAGAAGTTAAAAGGACATTGGATACCCCTAGCTGTGGTGGACCCTTGGTTTGCATATCTAAACCTTATTTTAAATTTTATTCCTACAATCGGTACATGTGAGGAGTCCTCTTGAAGGATGTTCTGAGGATAGTTTTTTTTTTGTTAAAAATATTGTTTTCTTTGTTGGTCTTCTTTTGTTTTGGTCGTTGGAAGTTACCTTTCTCTAAAGATAGTTGTTTTCTTAACTTATTTTGTTCTCAAAGTTATGTCCTAATTTTATAGAAGTAAGATTTGTTTCTCTTGGTTGATCTCTCTTTGTGCCTTGCTCTAATTTGTTTACATCAGTGTTGTTTGCTGATTTTAAATTGTTCTTAGGGTGTTCTTAGGCTTTTCTTAAATTTTTGCAAGCACTTCCCATTAAATTGGTATCAAAGCATTTTTCTGGGATGAAAT
The DNA here is from genome assembly GCA_022539455.1 of Dendrobium nobile. Classification (NCBI taxonomy): domain Eukaryota; kingdom Viridiplantae; phylum Streptophyta; class Magnoliopsida; order Asparagales; family Orchidaceae; genus Dendrobium; species Dendrobium nobile. The sequence continues at coordinate 9,645,059 of CM039734.1, forward strand.
AGAAGTCTTTCTTGCTGATTTCTGCTGCGTTTCCTCTCCGATCTTGCTGTTTTCTGTTGTTTGGAGGCCAGATTCGCATCAAAGTTGCTTTTTTTGCTATTGGAGACTAAATCCTAGTACTTATGGCAAGAAGAAAGATAGAAGTGTTTGAAGGGGAGATCAGACAATTGAAATATGAAATTTCAGATCTCCGAACTCAATATTCAGATCTCAAAAGTCAAATTTTAGCCATTTACGAGAAGATAGATGTGAAATTTTTCATCATGGAGGAGATTTTAAAGAAGTTGCTCAAGGGTCATCCCAAAATGGCGTCGTTGGAGATGAGGGAAGCCTCCGACAACCTAGAAAGTGGGGGAAAACTCTAATCTGATAAGAAGGGAAGATCATGAGATAGATATTGTAGAGTGAGAAGAGAATGCATCCCTTAGAGCCTATTCCTAGGGAGGAGCCAGGTATGGGGAGAGGTGTGAGGAGGTCGGGCATGAATAAAGGAGTGCTGAATTTGAAAGGAGCGGAGGAATTTGAATGGGGAATGGCTAATAATGACCGAAGGGGCGCTGGATTTAAAAGGAGAGGGATTGATTATTATCGAATGGTTGTTGAATTTGAAATATGAGGGGATGAATTTGAAAGGAAAGGAATTGATTATGATCCAAAGGGGGGTTGAATTTGAAAGGAGAAGGTGAAAATTTGATGAAAGGTTTGAGTAAGAGCGTATAAGGGATGATTGAAACACTTGGGGGACCACCCTCTTGGGGAATGAGATATTATAAAGGAAATAGGGGAAACATAGGAGATCTGAGGGTGAGGAAACTGTCGGATGATGCCTATGGGTAGATCTACAAGATGAAAATATACTTTACCATCAATAGTTTGACGAAGGAGGAGAGACTGACGACAACCATGATGTGCTTGGAGGGAAAAACGTTGTCATGGTAGTAGGTACTAGTGGAGGGATACGAGGTGACCTATATGGACCTGAAGGGAGTTTAAAGACTTCTTGTTAGAACGTTTTTGAACTAGCAGGGGAGGGAACTTCTATATGCAACTCATCGTACTGACACAGGAGGGGATAATGGTGGAATATCGTGAGCAGTTTGAGCACCTTGCCAGCAGACTGGACCAGCTTTCGGAGACTGTATTGGAGGGAAACTTTATGAAATGGCTCAAACCTGAGATTCGAGCGGCAGTTAGAGTGATAAGGCCTTGTGATTTGGGAGAGACTATGGAGACAGCCTAGTTAGTGAAAGATCAGAGGCACATAGAGAGAGGGACTGGAGGCAACAATTTAGGAGGTTCGTACAGGATGTCCACCACCTTTTTGACATCCAAGGAGCTGACACCAGGTACTCTTAGGAGTCCCCGAAGGAGAAGTGATGAGGACATCCACCAGAGAATTCGTCGTACTTACCGTCAGCGGAATCGTAGATCGACGACTACAATTCATAGTCTCTATTTATAATGTTTTAGTGCATCTCTTTTATTTATTTTTAGTTTTTCGCTTGTAACCCTATGAAGGATTTGTGTCATGTTGTAGCCTGAGGGTATTTGTGTCTCTTATATTTTGTGCTTTGGAGGCCTATATATGAAGGCCTAGTCATTGTATTGTTTTCTAATGATGATTATGAATGATAATTCCACTTTCTTACTTGATCTCTGTGTGAGTTCTTGAGAGGAGAAACCCTGGGCGAGGGTGAGAGCAATACCCGTCAACCTTGGTGGATTCCTAGGTTCGCGGTTCTTAAATTTCTTCTTTCTCTTTTACCTTCACACCAATTCCATTCCTCCATTAACCGGCCTCCTCTTCCCATTGCCCCATCCCCTCCCAAAATTGAAGCCCTCCACTCCCACTGCCGGCCACCCCTTTCTTCCCCTCTTAATGTTGAATTTAATGACTATTAAGACCTACTTAATTTAGCCTACATGATTTTTGGAAAGCTTTCATCCAATTTGAAATTCAAATTTGAATTTCAAATACTTTCCTAAATTAGCAAAGTTAAATTAGGAAAGTTTTTCAATTCAAATCTAATTTAATATTAAATTAGATAGGAATTCTTTATCCTTTTCCTTAATTGGTTTAATGCATTAAGAAGCATTAATTTCCCTTCCCACCTCCCTCCTCCTCTAAGCATGCCCCCCTCTCCTCTATTTGAACCCTTTCCTATTTCTTCTACCTCTCCACATTAACACCACCTAAATTTGGATTTGAAATTCAAATTCAAATTCATAGTTACCTCCCACTAATTATGTCACGACCCGACCTGAGACGAGACGGATCCCGCCCGCGCCGGATCGCGACGGGGGAAATAGCTAACCAGGATCTGGCTTTGGATTAGGTTACTGAACTGATCTTCCAAATTCTTAACTCAACAGAAGCGCACAGAACAACAGAGCTACTAAAAACATCAAATGCAGCGGAACAAAACATCTATCTTTTCATTTCCTCAAAATAATCATCTACAGAACAGTACATGGCTTTCAACAGAAAGAAAGACAGAACAGGAAAGCCATGACTGTACAAAAATCATAAGTACAAAAGTACCTAATCTGATCAGACTCCGAAATCTAATCCTGGACCTCCTTGCCCTTCCCAGAACCTGAAAACCACCAGAAAGCAAGGGTGAGCTCAACAGCTCAGCAAAGCAACAAACCACCAATCTAAATCCTCAGAAAACAAAACCAAACTTATCAGACAGAAATCAGATCAGAAGTCGGAACAGAATCGGAAATCAGAACTTATACGGACAGATATCAAAGCAGAAATAGAATCGTACAGATCAGATCACAGAACAGAATAAACTCAGCAGAGTCGGAAACAGAAATCAGAATCGTACAGATCATATCATATCATAATCACAATTTCGTACAGAACAGAACAGATACAGAAAGTAATACAGATACATATAGCTAAATGCCCTGACACTGACGGAATCTCTACGGATTCCGGCCCCTTATGCCTCCCTTCCCAGACACTGACTGAATCTCATAGGATTCAGGCCCCTTATGTCTCCCTTTGTGCTCACGGCACCAAAACAGATGTGCTTATAGCACCAAAACAGAATTCATCGGATCCGGAACAAAACAGATATCAGATTTCAGATTGAGCTCATTTCAGATTTCCCGTTTCACTAACTGAATCTCATAGGATCCAGGCCCCTTATAACTCCCTTTTTATAGCTTATACACATAGCATTTCAATTCAGAAGAAATCCGGACAATTCAGAAATTACCCAAAAATCGGGCAGCACAACGGCAGTATACGGAATTTACACAAAAATTCCTGCAAAGAAAATTTACCGAATTCGCACAGAATACAGATATCAACATTTCAAAACCTTTATTCTACTGCACAGATAAATTCCAATTTCACAGAAAAATCCGGTCGACTAAAAACACAGTCGAAACAAAAATACCCGGACGAAAATCTTCAGAAAATAACCAAAATGTGCACACTCGGCACGTCAACAATATACAGAAAGTTACGCGGTAAAAACTGAACCGATCAAAAGATACGGACGAAAATCGCTAACGGAAACAAAATCCGGACAGAATATACCGCCAAACACGACGGAACTGAAAATTGAGAAAGGTAGAATGTGCCTTACCTCGAGTACAGCAAATTCCTCAACAGTCACTTCGATCGAAAACGGCTCCGCGTCGTCCGAAAATCCACTTTTCTCCAAAATTCCACGACTTTCTCTCTCCTCAGATATTTAATTTTTATTTTCTGATTTTTCTCTCTCTTCAAAACGACTGAAATCAGCCTTATACTACACAGATCGGCCCGGCCGATCGCAGCATCGTCCCGGGACGATCTGACCAAAAAGATCGGCCTGGTCTCCCTTCAGGGCTATTGCAGGGACGATATTTTCTACAGTGCCGATCGGCCTGGCCGATGTCTCCAATCGGCCTGGCCGATGCATGCAGAAAATCACCTGGAGCAAAACTGGGCAAAATCTGGAGCTGAATTTTCACTGATCGTCCCAGGACGATCCCAGATCGTCCTGGACGATACTGGAGCAGATTTTGATATTACAATCTCCCCAACTCAGAAAAATGTCGTCCTCGACATTATCCAGTCCAAACTCAGTCAAAACAAGTACGGGTACGACCGTCTCATATCAGACTCCTTCTCCCAAGTTGCTTCCCGTGCAGTCCGGTGCTTCCACTGGACTTTAACCATCGGAATCTCTTTATTCCTTAACTTTCGGACGTCGTACGCCAAAATAAGCTCTGGCTCTTCCTTGTACGCCAGATTCTCCTGAATCTCCACCTCATCAGCTGACAACTTCTTCCCAGAGTCTGAAACCCACTTCCTCAGAGTGGATACATGAAACACATTATGCACATCAGGCATAGATTCAGAAAGCAATAACTTATAAGCAGCTTTTCCAATTCTTTCCAAAATCTCAAATGGTCCAACATACCTTGGACTAAGCTTGCTTACCTGACCAAATCTGCTCACACCTTTCATCGGGCTGACTTTGACGTACACAAAGTCACCGACCTGAAATTCAACAAATCTGTGCTTCTGATTGTAATACTTCTGCTGTCGATCTTGAGCGGCTTTCAATCTTTCTCTTATCAAATTGATCTTCTGAGCAGTTTCATCAGCAAAAGTGGCCCCCAAAGCCTGTCTATCTCCGAAGGAGGTCGGAGTCAAAGGAGTACGACACTTCCTGCCATACAAAGCCTCGTACGGTGCCATACCGATACTGGACTGAAAACTGTTGTTATAAGCAAACTCAATCAGCGGAATATGATCTTCCCAACTTCCGCTAAAGTCCAGAACACAAAGCCTCAACAGATCTTCCAGTACCTGAATCGTCCTCTCAGACTGTCCGTCGGTCTGAGGATGAAAGGCTGTACTGAAATGCAGTTTCGTACCCAAGCCTTGCTGAATGCCTTTCCAAAGTCTGGAAGTAAAGCGTCCATCTCGATCAGATACGATCACACGAGGCACACCGTGCAATCTGACTATCTCCTTCACATAAATCTGTGCCAAGCGATCAACTGAATCCGTCTGTCTGATCGGAAGAAAATGGGCTGACTTGGTCAATCGATCTACAACCACCCAAATGGCATCATGTCCTTGTCTAGATCGAGGAAAACCCATCGCAAAATCCATCGTTACCTCCTCCCATTTCCACTCAGGGATAGGCAACGACTGCAACAGTCCACCTGGTCGCTGATGCTCTGCCTTCACCAACTGACAGGCTTCGCATCTCGACACAAACTCTGCCACATCCTTCTTCATCCCAGGCCACCAAAACAAAAGCTTCATGTCAGCGTACATCTTACCACTGCCTGGATGAACAGTGTAGCCAGAATGATGAGATTCGTACAGAATCTCCTGCCTCAAGTCTCCAGACACAGGTACCCACAACCTGTTCTTACAGAAAATAACACCAGAATCAGAAATTCGAAGTTCAGGAGTCTTACCAGATCCAATCTGAGCTATCAACTTCGAATAGTCAGAATCTGACTTCTGGGCTTCTTGAATCCGTGCTTCCAAAGAAGACTGAATACTCATCTGAGCCAACTCCAAATCATTGGAGGAAACCACCTCCAACTGCAATCTCTCCAAATCACGAATCAGAAAGTCATCACAGGTAAGCTGAATACCTGAGAATCCAGAAGACTTCCTGCTCAGAGCGTCCGCTACCACATTCGCCTTCCCAGGCTGATACTGAATAGTCAAATCGTAGTCCTTGATCAACTCGAGCCACCTCCTCTGTCTCAGATTCAGATCCTTCTGAGTAAAAATATACTTCAGGCTCTTATGATCAGTAAAGATCTCACATCTGACGCCATACAGGTAATGACGCCAAATCTTCAAAGCAAAAACAACTGCAGCTAACTCCAGATCATGCGTCGGGTAATTCTTCTCATGTGGTTTTAACTGTCTCGAAGCATAAGCAATTACCTGACCATGCTGCATCAGAACACAACCCAGTCCTTTCAGTGAAGCATCACTGAACACCTGGAAACCCTCCGTACCTGACGGAAGTGCCAACACTGGAGCTGAAGTCAGACACTCCTTCAATCTCTGAAAACTAGCTTCACACTCCGGTGTCCAAACAAAAGGTACTGACTTCTGAGTCAGTCTCGTCAGAGGAGTCGAAATCTGTGAAAATCCTTTCACAAACTTCCTATAATACCCGGCCATGCCCAAGAAACTACGTACCTCAAATACCGTAGTCGGCCTTGGCCAAACAGCAACAGCCTGAATCTTCTGGGGATCTACAGAAATGCCTTCTCCGCTAATCACATGCCCCAGAAATGAAATACTCTTCAGCCAGAATTCACACTTGGAGAACTTGGCATACAACTGATGCCTCCTCAAAGTCTCCAACACAATCCTCAAATGTCTGGCATGCTCATCCTCAGATGCAGAATATACCAGAATATCGTCAATGAAGACGATCACAAACTGATCCAAATACTCCCTGAATACTCGGTTCATTAGATCCATGAAAATCGCAGGCGCATTGGTTACCCCAAAAGGCATAACCAAAAATTCGTAGTGCCCGTACCGAGTACTGAAAGCAGTCTTCACCACATCAGCTTCCTTCACCTTCACCTGATAGTATCCGGATCTCAAATCAATCTTCGAAAATACCGAAGATCCGGAAAGCTGATCAAACAAGTCGTCAATCCGAGGCAAAGGGTACTTATTCTTGATCGTGACCTTGTTCAAATCTCTGTAATCAATACACATACGGAGTGTACCGTCCTTCTTCTTTACAAACAGAACAGGTGCTCCCCAGGGCGAAACACTAGGACGTACAAACCCTCTGTCAACCAACTCCTGAAGCTGAACTTTCAACTCAGAAAGTTCTTTCGGTGCCATCCTGTACGGAGCTTTCGATATCGGAGCGGTACCCGGAAAAACATCGATAGAGAACTCCACATCTCTATCCGGAGGTAAACCAACCAACTCCTCAGGAAAAACATCAGCAAACTCCCGTACCACAGGGATCTCAGAAACAGAACCAACTTCCAGGTTCAGATCCCGCACCGAAGCCAAAAATACTGGGCATCCCTTCTTCCACATCCTGCTTACCTCCAACACAGAAACCAGACTGGAGAGAACACCTCGTAATCCCTGAAATACAACTCTCTCTCCAGCCACAAGCAAACTCACTTGCTTCTTCAGACAGTCTATCTGGGCCTCATACTGACTCAGCCAATCCATGCCCAGAATCACATCATACGAAGAAATCGGCAATCGAATCAAACTCGATTTCCACTTCTTGCCAGAAATCTCGATCTCACACAAACAAAACTGTCGAGCAATCAATGGATTCCCAGCCGGTAAAATCACAGACAAAGAAACCGGTAAAACCATCGAATCCAAATGTAAAATCTCAAAACAATGCTCGGACAGAAAAGAATGACTCGCTCCAGAGTCAAACAAAACACGACAGGGCTGATCAGAAATGTAAACCGTACCTGTCACAACATCCGGAGCATCACGAGCCTCCTGCTGACTCAGACTGTAAACTCGTGGCTGAACTGGAACAGGAGCTGAAACAACAGAACTACTCTGCTCCCTCTGAATCGTAGGTGGTCTCCGTGGTGCAGAACTAGAACCACCACCTCTACCAGCAAATCCCTCAGGGCGTGGAGGAACAGTCCTCGGTCTTCCTGCTGCTGAACCAACAGGTCTGACAAAGCCCTCAGATCGCTGCTCATATCCCATCTGTGGACATTCTGCAATCCTATGTCCCGACTGACCACATCTGAAACAAAGACCAGCTATCCTGTAGCACTGGCCATGGTGTCGTCGTCCACAACTCTGGCACACAGGTGCCGTACTGACAGATCCAGAACCAGTCGTACTGGTAGCAGTACCAGACGATCCTCCGCTCTTCCTGGAATCTCCAGATCCAGATCCAGGAACAAATCTCCTCTTCCCAGAGGAACCACTGCCAGATGTCTCTCCTCCAAACCTCTTCCTACTCGCAGTCCACCGCTGCTGAGTAGCCGTCATGTCATTCTCAATCAGACGAGCTCGCTCCACAAGCTCAGAGAAATCAGTAATCCGGAACGGTATCAGAGGCTGCCTCAAAGTATCTCGTAAGCCTCTCAGAAATCTGTAGCACCTCTCAGCAGACGTGCTAACCAACTGCGGAGCGTACCTGGCTAATGCAGTAAACTCAGCCTCGTACTGCATCACCGTCTTGCTCCCCTGAACAAGTCTCAGAAAACTCTCCTGCATCTGCTGTCGTGCAGAAGGGGGAACAAACCAATCTCGAAATACTTCAGTGAACTCCTCCCAAGTGATCAAGGAGTTCAGTCTGCCCTGAAATCTGGCTGCTTGCTGGCCATCCCACCAGTGCTCAGCCTCTCCGTCCAACAGAAAAACAGCTAACGGAACTTTCCTGTCTGCAGGACACTGCATCCCGTCAAAAGTCTTCTCCAATCTCCTCAGCCACTCCTCGGCTGCTCTGGGCTCAACAGCGCCCTCAAACCTCGGAGGCTTCAACCTCAAAAATAACTGCAGGTGTCGATCAATGTCCTCAGATCTAACAGTCGAAGCTCTGCTCTGAGTCTCGCTCATCATCTGAGCAACAAGTGAAGCAAACTGTGAAAGCGTATCAGCACCGACCACTGGGGCTGTACTCCCCACTGGTGCTGCCTGATCGTCACTCTGACCGTCTGTCATGTCTGGGTCTGGCTGATCCATACAGAAAAATCCAGAAAATCCGGAAAACTATCACAAAACAACACAAAATAACACAATAAAAAGCCAAACGACCCAAAACTACCTCCCAGACAGACGCACTGATCACTTCCTAGAGCTCTGTTTTACAATCCAACCTGTTTCCAAAACCAGTGCTCTGATACCAAAAAGCTTGTCACGACCCGACCTGAGACGAGACGGATCCCGCCCGCGCCGGATCGCGACGGGGGAAATAGCTAACCAGGATCTGGCTTTGGATTAGGTTACTGAACTGATCTTCCAAATTCTTAACTCAACAGAAGCGCACAGAACAACAGAGCTACTAAAAACATCAAATGCAGCGGAACAAAACATCTATCTTTTCATTTCCTCAAAATAATCATCTACAGAACAGTACATGGCTTTCAACAGAAAGAAAGACAGAACAGGAAAGCCATGACTGTACAAAAATCATAAGTACAAAAGTACCTAATCTGATCAGACTCCGAAATCTAATCCTGGACCTCCTTGCCCTTCCCAGAACCTGAAAACCACCAGAAAGCAAGGGTGAGCTCAACAGCTCAGCAAAGCAACAAACCACCAATCTAAATCCTCAGAAAACAAAACCAAACTTATCAGACAGAAATCAGATCAGAAGTCGGAACAGAATCGGAAATCAGAACTTATACGGACAGATATCAAAGCAGAAATAGAATCGTACAGATCAGATCACAGAACAGAATAAACTCAGCAGAGTCGGAAACAGAAATCAGAATCGTACAGATCATATCATATCATAATCACAATTTCGTACAGAACAGAACAGATACAGAAAGTAATACAGATACATATAGCTAAATGCCCTGACACTGACGGAATCTCTACGGATTCCGGCCCCTTATGCCTCCCTTCCCAGACACTGACTGAATCTCATAGGATTCAGGCCCCTTATGTCTCCCTTTGTGCTCACGGCACCAAAACAGATGTGCTTATAGCACCAAAACAGAATTCATCGGATCCGGAACAAAACAGATATCAGATTTCAGATTGAGCTCATTTCAGATTTCCCGTTTCACTAACTGAATCTCATAGGATCCAGGCCCCTTATAACTCCCTTTTTATAGCTTATACACATAGCATTTCAATTCAGAAGAAATCCGGACAATTCAGAAATTACCCAAAAATCGGGCAGCACAACGGCAGTATACGGAATTTACACAAAAATTCCTGCAAAGAAAATTTACCGAATTCGCACAGAATACAGATATCAACATTTCAAAACCTTTATTCTACTGCACAGATAAATTCCAATTTCACAGAAAAATCCGGTCGACTAAAAACACAGTCGAAACAAAAATACCCGGACGAAAATCTTCAGAAAATAACCAAAATGTGCACACTCGGCACGTCAACAATATACAGAAAGTTACGCGGTAAAAACTGAACCGATCAAAAGATACGGACGAAAATCGCTAACGGAAACAAAATCCGGACAGAATATACCGCCAAACACGACGGAACTGAAAATTGAGAAAGGTAGAATGTGCCTTACCTCGAGTACAGCAAATTCCTCAACAGTCACTTCGATCGAAAACGGCTCCGCGTCGTCCGAAAATCCACTTTTCTCCAAAATTCCACGACTTTCTCTCTCCTCAGATATTTAATTTTTATTTTCTGATTTTTCTCTCTCTTCAAAACGACTGAAATCAGCCTTATACTACACAGATCGGCCCGGCCGATCGCAGCATCGTCCCGGGACGATCTGACCAAAAAGATCGGCCTGGTCTCCCTTCAGGGCTATTGCAGGGACGATATTTTCTACAGTGCCGATCGGCCTGGCCGATGTCTCCAATCGGCCTGGCCGATGCATGCAGAAAATCACCTGGAGCAAAACTGGGCAAAATCTGGAGCTGAATTTTCACTGATCGTCCCAGGACGATCCCAGATCGTCCTGGACGATACTGGAGCAGATTTTGATATTACAAATTAACTCCAAAATATGAATTTAATTTCAGATTTCGTCTTTCCTATCTTCCACCCCAGACCCCTATCCTCCCCTCCTTACCGCCGGCTCGCCTCTCTTTCTGTCTCCCTTCTCCACCTCTCCTAACCGACGGCTCCACCAAAGAACCACGCGGATACTTTCAAGCTCATGAATGGCAGATCCGAAAGTTGATCATGGATTCATTTACAATATCAAGAGGAAATCAACATTATTCAATCACCTTTTCTTCGATCCCATATTTGGATCCGAAGGCACCGTCGTGGAATACGTGGAGCGTATTCTCTTTACTTTGGTGGACGTCGTCGACGAGCAACAACCTACAAGACAGTGGAAGATCGCAGGACGACCACCCACCTCTCCAACTCCGACCAACTTCCCTTTGATCAAGATTGCTGGCCTTCTGTCTTTCAGTGGCATCACTTGGATTGTTGACATCCCTCCTCTGTTAACCCTACTTCTAGAGAGTGAGCGAAAGGGAATTTCGAAGGTGAAAGTTCTATTTGTTAAGTGCCGGATTAGTGTTAATTGCATATTTGTCTTGCTATCGTCTTGTTATTGTCTTCAATTGTTCTATTAATCTATCATGTAACCGCATGCTAGAAGCAAATCAATAGCTATGAAAATTGAAGATCCTAACATAGTGAAACATTAATCTTATAAATTCGTTGCTAAAACAAATTTCTTAATAAAATCTTGCAATTCCATTATATGTTTCACATCAAGAAGACTATAGAAGGGAGACATGGAGAAAATTTTAAGAACCTCACAAAAACGAAGTTACAGTAGAAGAGGGCGAAGGGGCTTTATTTCAGATGTGAGGAGATGATGAATGCAAATATTTATGTACTCTTTTATATTTTGATTAATTATGTTTTTAATTTTATTTTGGTTACCCTATGATGGAAGGCAATTGATGATTATGCTATGGTGGTGCTCTTAGGTTTGCCTCTCCCATTCTGTCACTTTGATGCTTCAGTGTCCCCCCTTGGTGCTTCAGTTTCCCGCTCCTTGGAAGTTGTGTTTGCTTCGGTTTTCCCCTCCTTTATGCTATGTGGATACTTCGTTTTTCCTCCTTGGCAACTATCCATTCGGTCCCTGTTTGCTGCAGTTTTGATGAGTTTTTATTGGCTGGATATGTGGTGTTTTACCTACACGCATTTATTACTCTTTCCCCCTTTTCTTCCCTATAAATAGGGGCTATTTTCCCACTGGTTTTGGGCAGTTTTTGTGAAGTATTTGCATACAAACCTGTGGGTTTTTTTAGCTTGCGTGCTAGCTTCCTTCCCCTTCCCCTCTACTACTTCGTCTCGGTTTTCTACCTCTTCTTCTCTCTCCATGGTTTCCGCCCCATTTGTATCCCTCTTCTCTTGTAAGATTAGTTGTGTTTGCTGCCACGTTTTGTTGGTATTTGTTGGAGGAGCGTGGACTTGTGCCAGATCGTTTCTGTGGTGGATATCAGGTTAGATCTTACCTTTGAGCACCTTACCTAGTTTTTCAAGCCTTTCATGTGAGGTGACATTTTGTTGGTTGTTTTGAGGGTAGCCTTATTTGCATTTTCCTAAGTATTTTTTCCTTCAGATTTCATAAGCTACTTTCTAAAACTTGTTTCTACTTTTAGTTTTTAAATTGTGGATGCTTACGCTTTATTGAAAGGAATAATTTTCTAATTGCTTTCCTAAGTGTTCTCCATTAAATATTTAGAAACTTAGGTTGCTCTAGGAGTGGTATACACCGGGGCATCGATGTAAGTACACTGATCTCTTTAGGTTCTCATCATTTGTGATGACATGAAAATTGAAGGAGCCATCATTCCACCTAGAGGGCAATGTGGTCTTTTGAAGAGAGGTATTGTTAGACCGGTTCGACCGACCTAGGAGGGAACACTCCTACCGGTCCTTATGGGACCGACAATTACATTCAATAGGTAGATCGGGAGCCACATGAGAGAGGGGGGGGGGGGGTGATTTAGAGGGGATTAATTAGGAAATATTTTCTAATTGAAGAGAGAAGATTTGGGAGTTGATTTGGAGGGGATTAATTAGGAAATGTTTCTTAATTGAAGAGAATGATTTGGGAGCTGATTTGAAAGGGATTAATTAGAAAATGTTTCATAATTGAAGAGGGCTAATTTGGGAGGAAATTGGGGGAGGGCTGTTTGGGTATTTGTTGTTTGTTGTTTGCTTTAAGTAGGTGATTTTCCTAGGGTTAAGGGTAGGTGTTGTTTGCCGAATTTAGGTTGTTTTTGGGGTGTTTGGGCTCTAGCCGGCAGTTAGAGATTTGTAAGAGTTGGATCTTCCTCTCCAATTGAAGATTCACTTGTATCCTGTCTTTTTTTCATAAAACTTTTAATAAAAAAGGGTGTTCTTTTGTGTACTATTCCTGATTTTCTTGTCGTTGATTTTCTGAAATTATTGAAATTAGATTGCAGCCAAGGGTTTTCCTAAATTTCTGCAAGCATTTCCTATCAGATTGCTTGATCAAAGGCTATAAAATAAAATGGAATTTGATTGGTTGAACTTCAATGTTGATACCAAGATTGTAGTTTTTTTGGAGTGCTTGGCGGAAGGGCAAATGTTCAGGTTATATGCCAATTTTAGAAGATCAAAACATTTGCTGCGCTCTTTAAATTCTAATGGTGCTGCATTTACATGATTGTGAAATCACAAAAGTATCGTGAAAAGCATGCTCAAATGCCAATGACCTCCGGTGGAGGATTTGAAAGATGTTCAAGGATCGCTTACTATATAAACATAAGTTATTTGACAATGTCTCAATTGCACTGGGGTTCTTGGACTGTCATATTACTTTGCCAAATTTAGAAGATTGCCAGCTAGTCTAAAGTAGAGGAGGAGCCAAGTTTAGTGGAAAAGATTGTTGATCACACGTAGCAGCAACATTCAAAGTCTGTTCGATACTATTCTTGAGTAATCAGCTTGGCATAAAGAGACTAGAAATTTGATTTGAGTCATTTTTCTTGACGAATAGTTAATTCTGAGCTTCTACCATAGGAGCTAATTACTGATTTTCAAAGCAGTTTGTAGCGAAAGTCACATTTCATCTGATCACATATATTTAATCATTCCCTAAAACGGTTCTTGCTGGAAGACTGAACCTAGGTGTTTTTTTTGACCATTACTCTAACAAACAAACTGCAGGAGGTCCTTCAACTACAAGGTGTCTCTTCTAAGCCTAATCCTATGCAAGGCCAAGCATTCATAAATGTATGCTATATATGTGGTGATCCTGGTAATCAATGCATGCTTTTATATAAAATCTGTTTTTCAAAAGAAAGTGAGAAAGAACTTGACGATGAAACTTTGCAGAATGTACAGATTTGTGAAGTATCTGAATATGAATAGTATGAGGAGGTGTCCAAAGAGCAAGGCACTTGAGACTTTGTTGACTCAAACCTCATCACTGCAAAAACAAGAGCGTACTTGGTACATGCTTGTTAGGTTTTCAATATTAAGAAAATGTAACAAAGCGTATTTTAGCTCATCAGGGTTCTTAAATATATTCAACCTTTTAAACTCTAGTAATTTAACAACAAAAAATTCCTTGTTTCTGTAGAAGCTTCATTTGCCCATTCATTGTTTTGATTTTTCTTTTAATTTTGAACAGATCTCTTCCATTGCCTCAATTTGTTTAATTGAATTCCATGTACTCATTACATATTTGTGCTTGGTAATTCTGTTTCCAAGAAATGTGAACTTTGATCCCTGTGCTAAGAAAATACGAAATATCTTATATTTTACTTTATTTTGATCCTCATGGTCATAGCTTTAAATTTTTGAGCACTCTGATAAGGACAATTAATTTCAGTGCTGATGTATTACGGGAAAACACAGAAGCTGTGTTTGCTGCTTGTGATTCTGCTCATGGAAGGTGGGCTAAACTTCTTGGTGTCCGTGCTCTTCTTCACCCAAAGTTAAGGCTTCAAGAATTTCTAAACATCTATAACATAACTCAGGACTTTATCACAGCTACTGAGAAGGTATTTGTTACTTTTTCCCACATTTATTAGGCTTGGATGTTTTGCTTAGTTGTTGGCTTGTTAGATATTTAGAATAATTTATTTTTTAATTAGATTGGCGGGAGACTAGGCTACAGCATTCGAGGAACGCTGCAATCACAATCAAAATCATTTGTTGATTTTCAACATGAATCCCGAGTATGACATGCCTTCAAATGCAAATTTCTGTATACCAGTTGCATGCTTGTAATTGTCTTGTCTCACTGATAATGAGCAAATTATCTGCCAGCTCATGCTGCTTTTCTTGTGAAAAAAATGTTCTCATTCACTCCAACTTCAATTTTCATATACAGATGTCAAAGATTAAAGCAATTCTTGATCAAGAAACGTGGGTGACTGTTGATGTTCCTGAGGAATTTCAGGCAATTGTTGCATCTCTTCATTTTCATGAGGAGTCATTTGTTAATGAGTCTCTTCAAAGCAATCATAATGATCAGCTAATTGGTATGGATGTCTCTTTTTCTCAAGGCCGTTAAAGCTACAATGGGATGAATGGTAACACTTAGATGATTCTAAACAAATCCTCCCTATGTTGTCAGTCAGTTCTAACAAAGAAAATAGACTGGATTCTGCACCAAATCGAAATGCTGATGGTAATTCTGTTGAAGCTGGAAAATCTGCATCTCAGACTCTTGCGTATGGAGGTGTTAGTTATCACATGGTGAACTGGTTAGTTTTCTTCATGATAGACGAAGTTCTGTTCCTTTTCAGCTTGAGAGCTACTTTTTGACTTCTACTAGTAGGTCTGATCATGAATTTTTGCGTGCTATTCCTTTAATACTCATATTTATGATAACAATGAACAATGTTGATGTGGACATCGGCACGAAGATCTGGCGCATCTATCATAGGTGGCGTCGTAAATCGACGGCTCTAATTCAAGTTGTCATTTATGAATTATTTTCTGCATTTTAGTTTCTATTTTATGTTATTTCCTATTTTACCCCTAGGTTAATTTATTTGAGTGTTGTGGCCCAAGGGGCAATTTTGTAATTTTTATTTTTTCATGCCGTGGCCTATATATAGGGCCTTTAGCTATTGTAATAGGATGGTTAAATTGGATATGAAAATTTTATGTGTTCCACATGTGTTCTTCTTGTGAGAGAGCGTTAGTGGGATTCCTATGGGAAGGAATCGAAGTTGTCACCATGATGCAATCAAAAATTTGGGGAGGGACCCAAATTTTTGATCACAAAGAAAAACTAGCTCTTTCTAAGAACAAAATAAAGACATAAAATGCTTAAAAGAACACAAATACTATAAAACACAACTTTATATAATAAAAACGACTTACTAACTTTTGACTCAAATGACACTTACAATTTGGACGCTTACAAACTTTGACACCAACAAAATGACACCCTAAACTTGCTTACTTTGAGAAGAGGGATACAGGTGAGGTGGCACTTGCGGATAGAAGAAAGAGATTAGGAGACGAGATGAAGGTTGGAAAGAGCCCGCAGGATTCCCATAGGAGGAGGGGAAGAAGATTGGAAAGAGCCCGCAGGATTTCCAAAACAACAAACCCGTAGGTTTAATCTCCAAAAATAACTCACATCATCTCTTTTAAACAACCACAAAACAACTCTATTTATAGGCACCAAAGAAGGAATACAAACAGTCCAGATTTCTGTATAGAAATCTGTCCCAAAACAGCCCATTAAAACCTTCAAATTTTGTTCAAAAACTGTTCCAAAAACCTGTCCAGAAACAGTCCCAATACAGCCCAAAAAACTGTCCAAAAACAACCCAAAAAACTGTTCATATTCCCATAAAAAAAGCCTTAAAATTCCTGCACAGGAATTCCAAACAGCAAGCAAAAAGTCACGGTTTCAGCATGGAAAATCCAAACAGCACCTCAGCTTTTAATGCCACTGATTCCAGCACAGCAAAGCCCAGGTGTTCACGGTACAACCAAGGAGGAGGCCACGGGATTCAGCAAACCCCAAACACCTCATCACAACCAAGGAGGCCACTGCACATAGGATAGGGAATTAAGGCTACTGATTTCAGCACACAGCAACAGGGCTTTAATGCCACTGGTTTCAGCTCATAAAATCCCAAACATCACAGCAATGAAGGTCACGGTTCCAGCATAATGCAGCAGCTCAAAAGGCAAAGAAGAAGAGGAAGAGACAAATTGTTTTGACCCCCCGCGCCCTTGCATGCATCAAACTCCCCTTCTTGAAGACTCAGCTCCCGATGAGTCATATCTTGTTTTCTTTCTGTCTTTTTGTTTTTTTTTTTTATTTTTAGACTGACTCAAAAAGACCCAAAAATTCAATCTAAACTTAGACTCAATAGACTCACGACAAGACAAAACTTAAAACAAGACTTGACTTGACAAACTCAAACAAAACCTCGGACAACCTAAACTTGCTCTGATACCAAATTGATGCAATCAAAAATTTGGGGAGGGACCCAAATTTTGAGTCAGTCTTTGATTCGAGTCGATGTTTGTAAGTCATTTTATTTCATTAAGTAAAGTTGTTGTTTTTAATTTATTTGTCTATTTTATGTCTTATTTTATTCCTAGTAAGAGTGTGTTCTTTGTGATCAAAAATTTGGGTCCCTCCCCAAATTTTTGATTGCATCACACCAGCCGCAGGATGGGTCTGGGCTCGTGATTTGAAGTCCCTTGGAGAAGGGCAATCGGATCACCCGTCAGTCTTCGGAAGAGTCCAAGGCTCGCGGTTTTTTTAATTTCTCTCTATCGTTTGTTTCGATCTTTGTTTTTGTTCTCTCTCTTCTTTAATTTTTTTCCCATCGTCTTCCTCCTCCCCATCTTCGTTTGGCCACCGGATTCACCTCCACCCGAAATCCTTCATACCCTCTCCACCTCATGGCAAATTGAAACTTTCCTAATCCCAAAACCTAAATTAGGAAGGCCAAATTTGAAATTCAAATTTCGAATTTCGAATTCTTTCCATTTTTAGAATTCCAAAATAGGAAAGTTAATTATGACATCCATCTAATTCAAAATAGATTGGATTCGATATTAATTTTCCTAAATCATAATCTTTGTTTGGAAAACCCCTTTGGAAAACCTTGATTGTTCAATGAAATTTGAATTTTGAAATCTTTCCAAATTTAGAACTCTATTTTGGAAAGTTTTCAAGTCAAATCCACTTTAATCTCTAACTGGATTGGATTTAAAATTCCCCATTCATACCTTCCATATTTAGCCCCTTGTGTTTTAGGAAAGGATTTGAAGTCAAATTCAAAATAATTTGAATTTCAAATGCTTTCTATTTATGCTTAAGCCTTGAAGGAAATATCCCTCCATCACCTTAAATCTGAGATTAATTCTCAGATTTAGGCATTAATTACAATTCATTGTGTGATTGAATGTGGACCTGATTTCCCGTCCTCCCTATAATCCGGCCCACTCCTCCCTCTCTCTCTCATTAGTTCTAGCCATTATTACTCCCTCATTAACTCCTAAAATTAAGCCCAATTCAAATTCAAATTGAGCATAATTCCCTCCAAACTGTCTCAATTAAAATTTATTAGCCAGTCAAGCAATTCAATCCTCTCCACGTTTTCTCCCTCCCCCCCTCTTGCTGCCAGCCTGCTCCCACCGTATCCCTCTCTCTCCACAGCTCTCTAATTTAATTTCAGAGAAAGGAGGGTTGCAAGGGAACTCCTAATCCCTTACACCACTCTGTTTTCCCCAACTGACCTGGGAAAACCTGTTTATTTTCCTGAGCCGGGTTGCTGTCCAGACTTCTGGAAATTGGTAAATTGCTGTCCAGCAGAAATCTGCAGTTCTACACTAGCTGGTCAGCCCCAAAATTCGATCCAGTGCTGTTCAAACTCCTCTTGGTTGCTGTTTTGTGTACCAAGCACCTAAAACCTGCTGTTTAGAAGATCCGGAGCACGTAACTGCTGTCCAAGAAGATCTCCAAAGCTGCTGCCCGAAAATTTCTGCAGTGGTTTTTGGATTCTCATCAACTTGAAGCTTCAAACTGCTGCTGCCCTGAAAATTCCTGCAAAGGACCCTCTCTCTAACAAAACCGTCCTACCCGTTCTACATCAAATGTACTTCAGTTTTGCTTTATGGAAGCAGAGCAATGGTTCTACTTAACATTTGATTTAACTACTGAATAATTTTCAATTTTCGTATAGTTGACAATTGTGCCATCAATATCAATAGATTTGGTGTTAAGTTTTTCAATCATATAACTAAAATTTGTATTAATTCCTGCAGTGGTTTAATACTATTGAAGATGCTGTCAGAGTATGTTGATATTTGTAAATGCCTGCCAGCTTTATCATCTGAAGTCATCCACCGTGTGGTAGAATTTTTGAAAATGTTCAACACCAGAACTTGCCAGCTTGTTCTAGGTGCTGGTGCTATGCAGGTAAGTTCTTTCCATCCAAGTTCTTTCCGGAGTTATTGCTTTACTTTCTTAAACTCTTAGTTTATTCCTAGATTGGTTTAGTGATGTTTTAATTGTGGAGACTATCGTAACATTTTGACTGTTTACTTTTAGTCATGGCTGGTATCTATTTGCAAATGTGGCTATTTGTTACTGTATATCAACAACATTGAGAATGTTAGAGAACTAAATAAAATAAATGCTTGTAATTTAGGGTCCATTCAGAACTGTTGTAACTGCTTCTAAATTTAGTTGTGGAATTATTACGGGAAATGTGAGTTTTAGAATGTTATTTGAGGGTATTACGAACTTTTTTTTCCCAAAAAAAGTTGCGCAACAACTCTCTTATATCTATCGCACTAATAGATTTGGTTGTGATAGCTTCTTTCACTACACTTTTTTTGAAAAACAGCAAGCTGCAAATAAAAGTATTTCAATAATGAGTAAAGTAAAACTTTGAAAAGCTATCCAAAAACCTAGATTACTGCCTGTTGCTATTTGAACTCTATTTAAACTCTAGTAGAGAAGTAAAAATTGTGAAGATTGCTCTTCTAATATGCTTATTCTGGTCTACTAAAAATTGAACTCGGGATTTTGATTAAACCGCAGTTGTCCTCACCTTGCAATAAAAAAGACAGGATGAGACGTATGCTAAGAGCATCATATGGTGGAGTACCTAAGTATGAAATGCAAGTAATGACTTGAAAAGGAGTAAGCTATTCAACTTATAATGGATGCATCATTTTATGTATCTTTGCATGCTCTCAATGAGCACTTTATTGGAACTATTAGAGAGGGTGTCAATGTTTGAGAAACTTGTCAATACTTGACTACACTGATAAGTAGTGCAATGATGACAAGAATCAAGGAAGAAGAGTGCACAATATTTTCACATTCAAAATTATTGAAAGAAAGTGAGAAATAGCTATTCTTTTTAAATATTTTGAGACATCAACATTAAGACCCAAACTTTGCAAGGGAAGATGAGGAAAGAATAGTTGTTCATGGGATATAAGGGTGGAAAACTGATGCGGACATCGGCACGAAGATCTGGCGCATCTATCACAGGAGGCGTCGTAAATCGACGGCTCTAATTTAAATTGTTATTTAAATTAGATTTTATGAATTTTAGCTATTATTTTATGTTATTTCCTGTTTTACCCCTAGGTTAGTTTATTTGAGTGTTATGGCCCAAGGGGCATTTTTGTAATTTTCTATTTTTCTCATGTTATGGCCTATAATAAGGGCCTAAAGCTATTGTAAGAGGGGGGGTTGATTAATATAAAAAAAAAATTGTTTTCCACACTTTTGTTGTTCTTGTGAGAGAGCGTTAGTGAGATTCCTATGAGAGGAATCAAAGTCTTCACCAGCCGCAGGATGGGTCCGGGCTCGTGATTTGAGATCTCTTGGAGAGGGAAATCGTATCACCCACCAACCTTGGAGACGGTCGGGTTCGTGGGTTTCTCGTTGTATTTTCGTCTTCACTCACCACCCTCCTTGTACTTCTTCGTCACATCCAATTCACCCACTAAAATTTCCCCACTCTTCCCCCACAACAAGCTCCACTAAAATCCTCACCATAGCCGCTGGATCTCACTCCACCCGAGCTTCACCCTTCCCACCCAAGCCCCGACCAACTCCCTCACCCGCCGGCCACCTTCCCCATCCAACCCGTGAATCTCCTAGGCCGACCCCTCCTCCTTTCCTTTGCTTAATTAAGAGCCAATTAATGCTCCTAATTAATCCCTCATGAACTCAAAATTTTCCCTCCACAAATCTCTCATTTCAAATTCAAAACATTTTGAATTTTGAAATCTTTCCTAAAATTAGCGAATCTATTTTAGGAAAGTATTTGATTTAGATCTATTTTGAATTTTAAATTCACTTGGATTTGATTAATTACTTTCCTAAAATCAAATATCATTTAGGCAAGCATGACACCTCACCCCCAAATTCCCTCTTGCCCATTAATGCCGCCGGCCCCTTCATTGGCTTGGATTTAGATTTATTTCCTTAAGTCAAGTCTCTCTTTTAGAAATATTTCAAAACCCCCTAAATCTCATCCTAACCGAAATTGTTCAAAACCTGAAATTAGCTTTGGAAATAAATCCTCCCCCATATTCACGTCACCCTCACATTCCAAATTCTGTTGCCTAAGCATCCCCTCATTAAATCTTGCCAAACTCATTTTTGATATCAAATTCCCTCTCACCTTTCTTTGGAAGATATTGCCTCCTTCCTACCAGACGTGAATTTCAAAGATCAAGCCATTAATTGTTCCCTAGGCTGTAGAAGGGAATTGGACTTTAATTCCTTAAATTCTTCCCCATTACAATTCTCGTAACAACTTATTTCTTTGGAAAGTTTTCAAAACCTGACTGCTGCTGCCAGTTTTCCCGTTGGAATTAATTCCAGAATTTCCTCTTGAATGCTCCTTCCAATTTTCCTTGTTCCTAAGCATAGAACTCTGAATTTTTTCTCAGATTTTGGGAGAAAAACCTGCACTGTTTCAGGTTTCTTGTAGGATTTGTTTCAGATTATAGCAAAGTCCATTTTCGTTCTACATCAAAAACAATCTTAATTGTTGCTCAAAATTGATCTTTCATTGTTAGGTCATAACACTCTTTAAGACAACACATATGACCCAAACTATGTTGCACCAATACGGGTACAGAGACACTGGCACGACAATTATTAAAAATATAGGACACATGTACGACGTGGATATGGCATTATAATTTTAAATCGTGCATTAAAAATAAAAAATCATAATATTAATAATGACAAATTAATAATAAATCAACATCATATTTAGGCGTGTAGCTTATAATATTAAAAAAATAAGCATAACATATCTAGTATAACAACAACATCAAGCCTTTATCCTACTATGTATGGTTGGATACATGAATCCTTTTTCTCTATTGTGTCATGTTAAGAGTCAAATTATCATTTAAATTTAATAAAAAAGGCAATTTCTATTATTTTCTAGCCAAGTCATTTTAGGTCTACCTCTACACTTCTTAGCCTAGGCCAAATCCAATACATCTACTAACCGGGTCATCGGAAGGTTGACATTTTATGTGTCCAAACCATCTAAGGCGACTCTGCCATTAGAGCTACTCCAACCTTTTCACGTACATACTCGTTTTGCATTCTGTCTTTAAGAGTGAAACCTCTCATCCATATGAGCATTCTCATCTTTGTAACGCTTAACTCTATGCTTCTCTTTTAATGACCAATATTCTATGCCATAAATCTTGTTGTCTCACCACTATCTTATAGAATTTTCCTTTAAGTTTGAGGGGTCATTTTCTACTACACAACAATCATGATGCATCCCTCCACTTCAACTATCCAACTTGAATTCTACTAATAATATTCTCATCTATTTCACTCTCACTTTGAGCAATAGATCCTAGATATCTAAAACGAGTACTCTTATTAATGACTTGATTGTCTCTAGAACTATTACTACTAAATTACACTCAATAATTTGATTTAGATCTGCTCAAACAAACCTTTAGACTCTAAGATTGACCTCCTTAATTCACATTTTCTTTCAACTTCCTCTTTAGTCTTATCAATAAGAAAAAAATCATCAGTGAAAAGAATACACCAAGGAACATCCTCTTGTAAATGTCTAGTAAGAATATTTATGACTAAACAAAAAAAGATATAAAGAGGCCGTTGATGTGCTGGCTGCTGGTTCCTGTTGGTCGGGTTCATCCCCCCTGTTTTGGCCCTTTGTTTCCTCTGCTTGCCCGGTTCCTTCCCCCCTGGCGCTGTCCGTTCGGTGGCTGTGTCACACTAGCCCTTCGGGTGCTGCTCCATTTGGCTGCTTGTTGGCCTTTGCCTTCGCTTTTCTAAATGGATTATTTGGGTGGCTGTTTGGCTCCCTCTATTCTCCTATATATAGTGGCTATTTTGAGGCATTTAGAGAGCATATTTTGGTAATGATTTTTGGAAAGAAAACCTGAGGGTTTTTGGATAGCTTGCGAGCTATGTATCCCCTTCTCTTATTCTCTCTATGACTTTGTCTCGGGCTTCTAATCTACTTATCTCCACAAGTGTCCACCCCATTTGTATCTTTCTTCTCAATCAAGGAAAAGCTTTTTTTAGGAAAAGCTTTTTTAGGTGTTTTTATGTTCTAAAATTATGAGTTGTAAGGTGTTTTGTTAATTTTGAAAGGAAGACGCTTGTTTGTTTGCAATCCTAGATTTTTCCAAATTTTTGATTGCATCACTTGCATACCTTTGCAAATTAGCCTATGCTTTTATATATCAATTTTCTCCAATAATGAGTAGAGCATAATGGATTGATTTTCTTTTTTTTTTGTGATTTTCGGGTAAGTTGATATTTTGGAATATAATTTAGTTAAGAAAATTTTGGGTACTACAGACAATAGGTGGTCTTATTTAGGGTTTGGTAATTATTTTGTGGGTCTAGGAAAGGTGGAGAGTTATGTGAAAAGTGTCCTGGAATGTGTTGGAGAGTTGGTGAGATAGTGTAGTGGTTGAGGTAGGCTGGTTAGGGTTTTGGTGACTAGTGTTTGAGACCTTGGTGAAGTTATTGTGAAAGGAGGGGGTGAGGCAGATAGCTTCGTAAAGGCTTGGGATCTGCTAGGGTGGTGGTTTGAGCTCTTGAATTGTAGGTCTAGGACTAGTTAGTGATGTGAGGAATGTTTTGGAGGTCGGTGGAAAGAGTTAGGGTTGTTATTTCTTGTAGGAGACTGGGTTGTGTAACTTAGGGTTTGAAAGGACAAAAAAAAACAGAGAGGTGGATCTTGTTGGTTTGATTTTGAATATCAGGGATATGAGTGTTGATGAATATGGAGATGTAGAGGATGCTAATGGAGACGTAAATCACAGGGAAACATGTTAATAAAAAAACTTATATCTCACCAAAGAATGAAAGATTTGAACAAGTCGTTGGCCACTAAGCCTCCAAAGGGAAACTTCCACCGACCAAGACTCCAATAAAAAGGAAACTAAACTTTTTTTCATTCAATATATCATTAATCTTTACCGTAAAATAAAATTAAGAAAATAACTAGTCAGGACATGGGATTCTATTGTTATACTGCATCAAGGTATGGGCTATTTAATCTAAAGCAGGATTTTGGAACTTTGTTTGCAGTGGACATTACTTCCAGTAATCTGTTTCAATTAGAGTACATTTCCACGATGAAGTTAAGTAGAGGGACCATGGCCTCTAAAATTTGGTTGCTTATCAAAGAATACTTTGTTAGCCTTGTTGAAGGGTTAGCATTTCCTAACTTATAATTTTATAGGGATAAGTTCCTTTATTGGAAGTGCAATGGGGATGGGCTTGTTCATGAGAATTTGCTTGGTGTATTGCCTGTTTGAACAATTAAGCTGGAGTTTAGTCTCTTTGATAGACAATCGTTGATACTATAAATATGGCTAAAAAGTTGTCATTTTTTTTTTCTTTCCAATGTAAGGCCAAAATTTCTATTCTTTACTTAACACCTATTTTCCATGGAAATCTGTTTAATATGCTTTGGTTTAGGAAGTATTGGTTGTGCATATTATTTTCTAAGGAATTAAGAAGGTAAACAGATATTGGTGTATATTTAATCAAACTCATGCAACAGATTTATCTGAAAAAAATGACCATGGGAGTTGATAAAGATTATGAAGCTTACGAGAAAATGATCAAAATAGTCCATTGATTATTTATGAAGACCAAAATAGTCTTCCATTATATTAAAAGATTATTTTGGTCTCTTAACTACTTAAAGAGAAGTCAAAATAGTCCCATAATGAGAGTATTTTTATTCATTTTTAAAGACTTGATGGACAAAAATGGTCCTATAATATAGTTTGGGATTTTTTTGGTCTTTCATAAAAAGTCTAGGGACCATTTTGGTCCTTCTCTTTGAAGCTAACCTATTTACCAACTTAAAATGATTTACCCCATATGTTTAATCTCTTAACTACATGTATGCTAGTTTTCGGTTTCAGGTGTCTGGTTTGAAGTCTATAACTTCGAAGCACTTAGCTCTGGCAAGCCAAATTATCAGTTTTATTTATGCTATCATGCCAGGTAACATGCCTTGACCATGGATTTGTTCTTTTTGAGTATACTTTTTTGGTTTTCCCTTTGATATGTATTAGTAAGAGCTGATTAGCTCTGCTCGCTAGAGTT
This sequence comes from Dendrobium nobile, assembly GCA_022539455.1. Classification (NCBI taxonomy): domain Eukaryota; kingdom Viridiplantae; phylum Streptophyta; class Magnoliopsida; order Asparagales; family Orchidaceae; genus Dendrobium; species Dendrobium nobile. The sequence goes on from CM039734.1 coordinate 9,670,318, forward strand.
CTCCTTTTGGCGGCTTTTATTGATAGATGCATGCATTTATTCTCATTTTCTTTTTTATGGTTCCTTCTTATGCATTGACCTATTAGTCTGTGATGCTGTACGATTTAGCTCTATTTATTTTTATGATCATCTGGGGACCTAAAACAATTGTGTTCCTTGATTTATTGAAAGTTTTCTATAAATTTTTATGATTAAAATTTATATTGCAGCTTAATGTTACATGAAAAAACTGTATCTGTCTGTTGCTATTGCGGTAAACGTTGATTGCATGCTGACATTTATTCGGTTTGTAACAAAATTGAAATGAAATTTGAATTTTTAAACCTTGTGGATATTTGGTTTTCATTAAGAATTTCATAGAAGACTTCATTATAATTAGCCTAGAAATGGTAATTATTTATTATGCAAGGTTAAATTTTATCTCATATTTAGATTGTGTTCAAGATCAGCCTTAAGTCTATATCTTTTTGCATTAGTCATGGATGTTCTCACTAGACATTTGCAAGAGGATGTGCGTATGCTTTTTGTTGATGATATTCTTCTTATTGATAAGACTAGAGAGGGAGTTGAAGGTAAACTTGAATTATGTAGGTCAACCTTAGAGTCTAAAAGTTTTCACTTGAGCAGATCTAAAATTGAATATATGGAGTGTAATCTTAGTAGTAATAGATCTAGTGAGGGGATTGTGATTTTGGCGATCAAGTCATTAATAAGATTATGCATTTTAGATATATTGGATCTATTGTTCAGAGTGATGGTGAAGTAGATGGGTATATTTTCAGCAGAATTCAAGTTGGATGATTGAAGTGAACGAATGCATCGGGCTTGTTGTGTGATAGAAAAGTCCCCCTCAAACTTAATGAAAAATTCTTTAAGATGGTGGTGAGACCTGCAATGTTTTATGGTGTCGAATGTTGGCCTTTAAAAGAGAAGCATAATGCTAAGTTAAGTGTTGCAGAGATGAGGATGCTCAGGTGGATGAGTGGCTTTACCCTTAGAGATGGGATACAAAATGAGCATACATGAAAAGGTTGGAGTAGTTCCAATGGAAGATAAAATTAGAGAGAGTCAACTTACATGGTTTGATCACATAAAACGGCAGCCTTCTGATGACCTAGTTAGGAAAATAGAGATACTAGATTTGACTTATATTAAGAAAGGTAGAAGTAGATCTAAAAAAAATTGATTAGAAAATATTAGAGATGATATTTCATTATTAAATTAAACGAGAATGTGACTTTTAACAGGATACAATGGAGAAAAAGGATTCATGTAGCCGACCCCACATAGCGGGACAAAATCTTAATGTTTTTGTTGCTGTTGTATCTGGATTGTTTTGAACTTAGCAGTTGTTAAACATGCTTTAGATGGTGCCTATTCTTGGCACATTCCTAGTCTGTATCTATCAGCTCTCTTACAGCTTAGGTGAATGTGTATGTTACTTTTAAAAGAATGTTCATAAATGTACAATTTAACACTCTAGAACCAGCATTTGGTTTCTAAGACAACATTGACTAGTATTTTATTTTCTTAATGAAAACTCTCTGTGGTGGTCGTAAGGTGTATATCATATGGCCAGTCTGGTATTGGAGGTACGACACCTTGGATGAGGTTGAGAATTTTACCCGTTGAACTTTCTTCTGCTATCCCAATATCTGTTTGCAGAAGCTGCATTATGATGTTTTCTTGTGGGGAAAAGTGGAAAACAAGGCATGGATCCCAAGAAAAAATGGTGAAAAATAAGTAAAAGAGTACTGAGTTGGGAGCCCTTTTTCTTTTGATGTCACATATGCATAACGATTATAATAGCCATTTGAAACTCATGTAACTTTCTGCATAGTTTACTTCTATTTATTGTCAATCATTTTGAATATCTTTGGCTTATTCTTATACCCAAGCTAGCATTATTTAGGTTTAATAAGTAATATTGACCCCCATACATGTGTCACGGTTAAAGGACCACACCAAGGAAGACAAGTGATAGACACATTGCTCGGAGCGAACATCAGAGCGTCTCAATTGTGCACAAAACCACTAAAACTTCGTCCATTTATGAAACTGGTCACACTGATGCATTCGAGACGTCAGATATACTAAAGATGCACCGTTCACGTACGACTCGATCAATCAATGATGAAAGTGACAATTGGTGAGTGCGACGTTATGTAAAACTACCTGAAACATCATCCAATCACAAAAAGATTGTGTTGTTGCGCTCGCAATGTCTAAGTTACCTGAGGAATAACCTCTTGCACATGAGTCATGCAAAGGCAATTGAAGACAAAGGTCTGCAGACATGACAACACCTAATTGCACAATGAACTTGGTTCTTATGTTTGGAACGCGTCGAAAATATCCATAAATAATTGTAATATTGCATGGGTTATTGCAAGAGTCTAGAGTTGAAGCATGCCCCTGCATAAGATGACAACATGCATCTCGAGATGGCGGGGATCGATTCATCTTATCATAAATTATTTCTTTAATGATTATAGAATATCTATTATATATACATACATATATATTTAAAATAAAAAAAATTATTATAATTATCTTATCCTATCAATCAGCTGCCAAAACTTCCACATCCCTGCGTGACTATAGTGGAGAAGCAATCGTTTTGTCAGACATAAATAATAAAAAAAAAAGAGAATAACATTATCCACATACTCATTTTTTCGTAGTTACACACGCTACTCTAAATCTCCCTCTTTGAATCAATCCTCCTCTTGCTCTTGACCCCCAGCTCTCCTATTCTCATGATCCTACTCCAGCCTTCAACCTCTACCAGCCCGAAAACTCTCCTATCCCTCGTTCTCTCCTTTTGATGCAATAAGCCCTATTCGAACTCCCTCTTCGTGCTCCTCACGTGCGACCCTAGCGAACACCTCCCAACTCTAGTGCTCAACAACATCCTCAGTTGTCGACCTCCTCTCCCACAAGGCTGATCGCCCCCTTTCGCACTTCAGCTTTCACTCCCTTCCTCTCTGTTTGAAAACCTTGCCTTCCTTCCCTCAACAACTGATCGCAATAGTTCCTCCCCTCAACAAAACTACAACACAGCCTACCTACAATCTGCCTGCAGCTCTTCTCCCGAGGCCAAGACCCACCTGCCCTTGCTCTTGCTCGACATAGCACCCAGTCCCTGTCTCCAAACAGCAGCCATCCCATCTCTCAGCCACCTCACAGCCACCTAGAATCTTTGGCTCAAGCTCACAACACGCTCATACATCCTGCAAGCCCACTCGTATCCTCCCTAACCCACCTGCACTTAATAGCCCACCTCCTAAAGCCCAATAACTCCTCAAAGCACTTCTCCTTTCCAACTCCCATAGATGAAATCCTCCAAGCCTTCCTCGTATACACAATTGATGCCAATGAACAACTGCTACCAACTCTCCATAACACTTACCCCCCTTGTCCCCTATATAAACTCGACATTCTCTAGTTGAACAAATCTCTCCACTTCTCCCTTTTTTTCTCTCTAACTGAGAACTCAAACTCACCTGCATTCCCTATCTAACCACCCAATAGCTGCTCATAGCCTTGGATCTCCGTACTACCTACCCACACCGCCACATACACACTTAACCTCCATTTTCTATATATTCTGTCTCTCTCTCCCCTTCTATGTTGTTGTTATGATTATTATTATTATAAAAAGACAAAATAAAAAAGAGAAAGAGAATGCAATGTAACTTCGACCTCGCCATTCCTCTTCTTGTCATCACCGTCGCCTCATGCAATGTATAAATTTGAAATACTAGAATGAAGTACCCATTTGCTTCTGATAAGCGTGGTGGCTAAATTTGTTTGTGCAAGTGATGAAGGCCTAACATGCTTCTGATAAGCGTGTTGGGGAAGAAGTCCCTCCATGTGTGGCTTAATACCGTTCATCTCGCTTCAGATAAGGATTGTGGACATGCTTAGCACCAATGTTTAAAATTGCGTATTTGGGTATTGAGGCGTTTTTAATTCGTGAGGCGAGGCGTAAGCCTCAAGGCATTTTGAGGCGTAAGCCTCAAAATCAAAAGATTGCGTAAACATAAAATGATAAATTTTTTATATACTAATGAGTGAATAATATAAAACATAAAAAAGCATAAGGTATGAAGTGAAATCAAAATATCCCAATAATAAGACAACATGAAATATAGTTCAACTCAAAATTCTATCTTTCTCAAATCCCAGTATTCTTTTCATTAACATATAATTCCAATTTCCAAAAATAAAAAGCAATGCATATCACATAAGAACTCATAAGTCATCAGCACTGTCATCACAAAGGGGTTCTTCATTTGAATCATCATTATAATAAACTGTTCTTTCCCCTTCCTCCTCTGCTATAGAGCTCAATGTCGGGCATTTACTTCAAGATTTATGTAAGTTTTAATATATATAGCGTGAGGCGTAAGCCTCATGCTAGTGAGGCGAGGCGGGCCTCAAGGAGGGCCTCAACCAAGTTGAGGCGCAAGCCTCATAAAAAAACTCGAGGCGTAAGCATCGAGGCGTTTTTTACTGGAATTGCGCAAAGGCGGGCCTCAAGGCGAGCCTCATATTGCGCAATTTTAAACCATGCTTAGCACCTCTAAAAAATTTTCTTAAATGGGGAAGAAGTCAGGAGCTTGTTAAATTCAAACTGAGTGCACTCACAGGGAACAAAATTTAATGGCATATTTAACATAAAAAATGCAATTTAATAAAATTTGCAAATCTAAATAGGCTTATTAGAACTTGTGACAACTTTAAAGAGCTCGATTACGAGCGCAAAACCTTCCCACTAGCGCTAAAATAATTGTAGATCTCAAAGACTCACTCATTGAATTACAATGGAGTAAAAAATGGAATGAATCGCCCTCTCTATTTTTATAGAGGAAAGGATAACTAATTGGACATGCTTGCATTTATAAAACCTATATATAGACAAATGTTACAATCATTTATGTATTGATGAAAATTGTAATAATCAAAAGATAATGAGAGGATTCGTAGGCCTCTTGCATTATTAAGAATTAAGATTCCTATACATAAAAAAATTCTCCTCCAGAAGTACTTAAAATGAAGCCTAATTCGCCTTCATTTCATGCCACTATATTCGGAACACTAATCATAAGCAGATAGGAGTATCCTAAATCTCAAAATGAAATGTTACACGTATCCCAACAACAAATACTCATGCAAAATAATCAAATTTAAATATTTTAAAATCTTGCATATATTAAAATACAATTCTCTAAAAATTAAAGATGCAACATCTTGTGAAGAATCTGACATCCTTGTGGAGAGTGCTACTGCATCGAGAAATGAGTCACTAACTTGAGAAATGTGCAACAACCTAATGATGAGCATTATATTGAAAATCTTGTGATGCATCGATATGCATGCAAGTGTATTACACAAGTACATCAAAAAGCATGCCAATAAAATAAAATATGCATATGCATAGTGCACCAAAAGCTTGCAAGTGCATAGTGCAAATCCATTGAGAAGTGTGCACATTATTTAAAAAATAAATTTAAAATCACTCGTATGTGCTCCGATTGTCATATCTAACTCCTAAATCTAAAGTTCCGAGAATGTTATGCTGGTTAAACTTCAAGTCCGATTCTTCTCCTTGAAATAGGTAGAGTTGACACAACTTGGCTCAATAGGTGAACTTACAATCATTAAATCCATCGAATAATTTGATTTTTAGTTCACATTAGAATTTCAATGCCTATTTAAATGAAATAGAACAATAGCATCAATCTTTTTATCTCACTATGTAGGGTCGGCTACATGAATCCTTTTCCATTGTGTTATGTTAAAAGTCAAATTTTAATTTAAATCTAATAAAGAAAGGTCATTTTTAATATTTTCTAATAAAGTCTTTTTAGGTCTTCCTCTATAAGCCAAATCCAATACATCTACTTTCCTAATCAAGTCAACGAAAGGCTATCATTTTATGTGACCAAACTATCTATGGCGACTCTCTCTAATCTTAGCTTCCACAGAAGCTACACTTTATGTTTGAACACAAGTAATTGCTCCTTTATACATATTCTTAACAACTTGACTATAAACATTATTAACCCCTTTATTTTCTAGAACTCTTCATAGCCTTCTCTTGGAACTTTATTAATTGCTTTCTCTAAATCAATAAATATTATATGAAGATGCTCCTTATTCTCTTTATATTTCTCCATCAAACATCTAAAAAATGTATAGCTTCCATAGTAAACCTACTCGGCATGAATCCAAATTGATTTTGAGAAACATTAGTATCACGTCGTAACCTATGCTCCATAAGTCTTTCCCATAGCTTTAAAGTATGACACATTAACTTAATTCCTTTATAATTTACACAATTTTGTGCAGCACCTTTATTCTTAAAAATAGGAATCAACCACTCATTCTTCACTCATCTGACATATTTTTAGTCTTCAAAATAATATTAAAAGGTTTCGTAAGTCATGAAATTCCTTCATCTCCTAAGTATATCCACACCTTTATTAGACATCATTAGGTCCAACTATTTTTCCACACTTCATTTTCTTTAAAGTATCTTTAACTTCAGTCTTTACTTATACGTTGATAAAAACAAATATTTTTATTTTCATTTAGTAAAATATTTTATCCATCTTTGTTGAATATCTTCTAATAAAAATAGTTTTTGATCCTCATCTTTAATGTACTTCACTTGAACTAAATCCTTAGTACTATGTTTTTGTTTAGTTAACTTATACAAATGTCTTTCGCCTTCATTAGTATCTAATCTATTATGTAAATCATTAAAAGCTAAAATATTTGCATCACATATTATTTTCATAGACACTTTATGGGCCTCTTTATATAATTCCCAACTATAAGAGTTTTTTACTTTTAAATTAATTTTATAACAAATATTCTTATTTTTAATCTTTTCTTGCACATTTGGATTCTACCACCAACTATTTTTATTATTAGGTGCTTTTCTTTTTGATATTCAAAGCACATCTTTTACAATATTCTTAATATCACTTACTACGTTTTTCCACATAACATTAGCTTTCTCATGCACAAAAAAAAAATTAAGACCCTGAATTTTACTCTAAAAAATATTTTTGTTAATATTTTTAAATGATCTCATCTATCCTAGAATAATGTTTTACTTTATTTTTTTATATTCATCTTTATCTTAAAATCCAAAACTAATAAGCGATGTCGGGTACATAAACTTTCACTCAGAATAACTTTACTTTCTTTGTAATCTAATCGATTTATTTTTCTTATAAGAAAATAATCAATCCGAATTTTATTATATCTATTTTTATAAGTGATGATATGTTCATCTCTTTTCTTTGATAAGGTATTAACAATTACAAAATCATAAGCTATATAAAAATTTAATATGATTTTACCACCTTGATTAGTCGCTCCAAATCCATAGTTACAATGAATGCTTTTAAATCATATATGTCTTTACCGACATATCCATTTAAATCTCTTTCAATAAAAATTCTTTTTTAAGAGGTATTTTTTGTATTAATTCTTCGAAGTTATTCGAAAATTTTAGTTTTAAACACATCCAAACAATTTAAGGAGCATAACCACTTATAATATTTAATCTTTAAAGCTATAAATTTTTTTCCAATTATATTAATTTTTACAATATTATTCTTCTAACTCTTATCTATAATCATACATATACCATTTATAGTACGACTCCTACCAGAATATCATAATTTAAATCTTAAACTATCAATCTCCTTAGCATTCTCTCCAACTCATTACTTTCATTCAATCTTTCTATGAATCATAATATCTATTAATTCATTAATTTGTCTGTAAGGGAATCAAAATTCCAAATTTCTATTCTAATTTTAGTTTTATGGACTAGCTTCTTTGTCACATTCGTCCATGATGTGGGAACTCTTACCTATTTAACACTGCACTCGGGCATCGCTACAACGACACTCCGGTGTCGTTGCAACGACCTTGCATATTTCTCGCTATATTCAAGCCATATAGCACGTCGCTTTCAGAGAACACCCTAGCACTAACACAATGTATTAAATGATTCATGTCATGATTATTCGATAAGTTTTACGCTAGCTGTCGACTACATAGCGCAACTACTTTTCTCATTCAGGACTTGAGACCTGGAAACGTTCAACATTTGTATAATGACTCACAAAATCAATAATTGAAATCGATTCTCTTTTTGTGGGCAAACAGAGTTGACAAGGTTGAAACAATCAAAGATACTAAGTATTTTGTTCCCTGATGATGATTATATTGAATGTTAATCTCAATCGAAGGGGATTATATATTTTAATGCCCTTGCTTGAACTCCTATAAAAAAACCCACTTTAAAAGTAACTTCAATGTCATCCCCGATGATGGCGTGTTTAAAGTGAATATCAACCAAAGATCACTATATAATCATAATGCCAAATAAATCCAAATTGAACTCGATCACTCGTTAGCAAATCAAAAGAGTCAACAAGGTTCAAACAACTAAAAAACTAAATTATTTAAATTCTGTATGTGTCCGTTTTGGAAGTGAATCACAATCGAGGGGGCTTTAGCTTAAAAAATGCTACATGAATTTAGATCAAACCTGATCCTTCGTCAATAAATGGGCAAAATTGACAAGGCTTAGATAATAAAAGTATGAATTATTTAAAACCTTGATGATGGCCATATTAAAAATGGATATCAACCATAAGGGAACTCCATTTTTTTTTTTTAAATCACTCCAAAATTCCAATAAGGTGGTGGTGAGACCTGCAATGCTTTATGGTGCCGAATGTTGGCCATTAAAAGATAAACATAATACTAAGTTAAGTGTTGTAGATATGAGGATGCTTAGGTGGATGAGTGGCTTTACCCTTAGAGATAGGATACGAAATGAGCATATACGTGAAAAGGTTGGAATAGCTCCAGTGGAAGATAAGATTAGAGAAAGTCGCCTTAGATGGTTTGGTCACATTAAACGGAGGCCTTCTGGTTACCCAATTAGGGAAGTTGAGGTATTAGATTTGACTTATGTTAAGAAAAATAAATGTAGACCTAAAAAGACTTGGCTAGAAAATATTAGAAATGATCTTTCTTTATTAGATTTTAATGAGAATTTGATTTTTAACAGGACACAATGGAAAAAAAGGATTCATGTAGCCTACCCCACGTAGTGGGACAAAGGCTTGATGTTGTTGTTGTACTCCAAAATTCCAATAAGGTACAAATCTTTTAAAATGACTTTAATTTAACCCTGATGATGATCTGTTGAAATTAAATCTCAACTGAAGGGGCCAATTCTCAAAGATCTGCCAAAATTGTTCCATTATACTATGGTCAAGGACTTAGCCCAGATGTTTTCCAATTGCTATCTTCTTTTGTGTAATGAATCATAAGATTGATTTGTTAGGGTACAAAGCTCTCTATAAGCTAAGGTTGACTTGAATTCTTTCCAAGTCTATAAAATACTCTTGTACAAAGTAACCCATGGCTTCCAACGAGGATCTTTTGATCTGGTTGAGTTGATTTTCTTTTTTGACTAAGTAGACTAGGACTCATGATGACTCGGGATGACAGAGTCATAGGATTTTGATCAGGTTCATCATCATTCCCCCCACCATCCTCTTTAAGTACAAGGTGGTAAATTTCTAATATTAAATATTGTATCTAATTATAAATCTACTCCTACTATACACCATATACTTAGTGCCTATATAACGACTACTCTTAATTGAAAGTGCTCACGTGTCATTGGAAATGATAATTAACCATAAGGGTTTGCATCTATAGGAAAACAAAACTCAATTTTTAAAATCCTTATTAATGAGGGTGAAATCTTTGGGCATTGTCTTATTTCTATCAAATTTGCATTCCGAAAATATCCTTTTGAACATAATCAGATAAAACTCTTCCCAAATATTTGTGGAGAGGGGCCAGGGACCCCAAAGTTAACATTTTGGAACCCACAAATTTCTTGTGAAGAGATATTGTTTTAAAAGTTCACATTAAGACTTCAGGTCCTATTTAAATGAACTTCATCGTAAAAATATAAGCTCTCGGCTTCAATGTTGTATTATAACTCACTAAACAGGTAATTGAACTCGATACTCTGTTAGCAAGCAAATAAAGTGGACAAGGTTCAAAAAATATATGTGGAGAGGCTGGGGACCCATAAGTCAAATTTTTAGAGCCCACAAGTAACATTGCTCGAACATGTGCAATATTTTGCACAAGAAAAGAAGACCATATATTGAAGTCATTATCATGTTTGCATTGTCCCTCTTATTTGTGGTTGGCCTTAAAACTAAAACTTACATTTATGCCATGGTTGAGCTCTGAACTGTCCTCCTTCGAGTCATGAGACAGATTCTCTAACCAACTAAACTGATGGACCATTGTATATTTACTTAAAAAAAAAAGGGATTTGGAAGCATTTCATTACAATTAGTGAGATACCAAATAAGCATGAAGAGTTGATTATCAGATGCAAGTTATATCAAAGAACATTTTGCGTGAGATCTATCTTAAATGGTGATTTTGATCAAGTATAGTCATATTACATCAAGATTTATGCTATATTTGTTTAATAATATCAAATGCATTATGTATAAAACATGTCCTTTCTTCAAATTTACCTGATGTTAAGGAATGCATTTTCAAGTTTTTTGCAAAATTAATGTTATACAATTTTTTAAGACAATTGTTATGTTTCGCTTAAATATAGGCCTTCTTGATATTTTTTCAGTTTCTTTTGTTATACATGCTTAGTTGATGATAATATTCACTGTATCTTGTTTTGCATTTTGATCTGATTTCAATGCTAGAAAGTTGACTAAGTTTTACATAACTCGCTGTGTGTACATAGAAGTCCGGAGAGTTCTCTTTCTGAAAGTACCTGAGAGCCGTAAAGGGTTGTTGCTTTTAGAGATTGAAAGAGTAGCCCAGGTATGGCATGCTCTGATATCTGATCTTATCACCTGGCTTGTAAATTTTCTAAATGGCACCTTTTTTTTCCTTAGAAAATTACTATTACTTTATTCTAAGCATTTCTCCCTAATTTTGGGGAAAAATGAATGGTTGCGAGAATACCATGTCATTTTAATTGTCTTATTAAGCATTCATGTTACAAAGGATCAATGTTTTGTACAAGTCGTCATTCACCATGTGAACATAAGAGGATGCCTTTTAAAGTTTTTTTTACCTATTTTCATTTTTCTATGGCATATATTATGCTCACCGATATGGCATAATGCTTCATAGTAATTTATGTGATAAATATGATGCAACATGGGATTTTTTATTTTAAATTGCAATGAATTATTATTTTTTTAATGGTGTCCTCTGTTTTTAGAACCACTATACAGTTTATTGGTTGCCTTTGGTACAAACAACAACAACAACATCAAGCTTTTATCCCACTACGTGGGGTCGGCTACATGAATCCTTTTTCTCCATTATGTCCTATTAAAGGTCAAATTCTCATTTAAATCTAATAAAGAAAGGTCATTCCTAATATTTTCTAACCAAGTCTTTCTAGGTCTGCCTCTACCTTTCTTAACATAAGCCAAATCTAATACCTCTACTCTCCTAACCTGGTCATTGGAAGGTCGCCGTTTTATGTGACCAAACCATCTAAGGCGACTCTCTCTAATCTTATCTTCTACTGGAGCTACTCCAACCTTTTCACGTATATGCTCATTTCGTATCCTATCTCTAAGGGTAAAGCCACTCATCCACCTGAGCATCCTCATCTCTGCCACACTTAACTTAGTATTATGCTTCTCTTTTAATGGCCAACATTCAGCACCATAAAGCATTGCAGGCCTCACTACCATCTTATAGAATTTTCCCTTAAGTTTGAGGGGTACTTTTCTATCACACAACAAGCCCGATGCATTCCTCCACTTCAACCATTCAATTTGAATTCTGCTTATAATATCCCCATATATTTCACCATCACTCTGAACAATAGATCCACGATATCTAAAACGTGTACTCTTATTAATGACTTGATCGCCCAAAGTCACAATCCACTTACTAGGTCTATTACTACTAAAATTACACTACATATATTCCGTTTTAGATCTACTCAAGTGAAAACCTTTAGTCTCTAATGTTGACCTCCATAATTCAAGTTTACTTTCAACTCCCTCTCTAGTCTTATCAACAAGAAGAATATCATCAGCAAAAAGCATATACCAAGGTACATCCTCTTGCAAATGTCTAGTGAGAACATCCATGACTAAAGCAAAAAGATATGGGCTTAAGGACAGCCCTTGATGTAACCCAACCGAAATAGGGAAATACTTGGTTAAACCACCTTGTGTTTGAACACAAGTAATAGCTCCTGCATACATATCTTTAATGATCTGAATATAAGCATTATTAACTCCTTTCTTTTCAAGAACTCTCCATAGCACTTCTCTTGGAACTTTATCATATGCTTTTTCTAAATCAATAAATATCATATATAGATCCTCCTTATTTTCTCAATATTTCTCCATCAAACCTCTTAATAAATGTATGGCTTCCATAGTCGACCTATCCGGCATGAATCCAAATTGATTTTGAGAAACATTAGTATCACGCCGCAACCTATGCTCTATAACTCGCTCCCATAGTTTTAAAGTATGACACATTAACTTAATTCCTCTATAATTCGCACAATCTTGTGCTTTTGGTACATGAGTAATAATTTGTGTTTAACAGCGCCTAAGCATAACTATGTAGTACTTTGATTAGAAGGCCTTTTTTTTTCGGCTTCACTTTGCAAGTCGTGGCCGGCCTTTAAAGGAGCTTTGCTGCCATATTAGAATGCTTAGCTTATGCTTTTGGATTCAGGTACAGACCACAAAATTTCAATGATCTTTCTTGTTGGAGTTCGTGAAAAAATTGTCTGGATTATTGGTGAAGCAATCATACTTCACTTAAATGAAAATATGATTTGGTGACTCTTTCTAAAAGGCATAAACACAAATAAAAAACATCCGGTATAAGCTTTATGACTAGGGTTTCATAATGGAAGAGATATTTGATGATATGCTTGTGCTTACTCGGTTAAGTTCTCAAGGTTTACCTTTAGGTTGTTTCACACAATTAGCCGCATTACACCCATATGGATTTGAATATTTATATATGGATGAAGTTTCCTTTTGCATTGCGTAGTGGTGGAGGACAATGGTGATGGAGATTTGTGTGCTTATGCTTGTCAGAATGTCTAGTTAAGCAATGATCTGAGCAAGTTTTATTTAACTTCTTTTTTTAATAGTGATTTTATTTTTTAATTCTAAATTTTTAGTTTTGAAACATGCTGATGATAAATATTTGTGGGACAAGCAGTGCCAACTATAAGAAATCCCCCGATTCACATGTGATGTGTGAACAAAGAAAGTTGTGTACCATGATCAATAGCTAGGTATGGATATGGGCGCATGGAATACATATGGTGAGCTACAACAATGGTTAAAGAGTCTAACATAGCCAGGTTCATATATAATTGAGCATGCCATGATGTTGTTAGGATTTTATAGAGACCTTTATGGCCCTAGCCCATAAATGGACCTTTATGAGTCTCTAAAATGTAAAAAGGGGGCAGAAGAAATCCTCTCTTTGGTTCATGAGGAAGAGAACAACAGGATAGAGCATCCACTCTGTTCTTCAGTTAACTTTGACTCCAGAGATCACACGCAGGAAGAAGGGTCGGGGCTCCTCTCGGCTTTGCTTGGACTCGCATGCATAGGAACCTTCAGTCGCCTGGTTCGACTCAAGCACACACATGTACGGACTTCATGATATCCCTGCTGTAGCTGCGCAAATATGAGGGAAGTGACGGGTAACCAACGACTTTTTGAATTCCAACCATTTGATTTAGTTTTCTGATATGGGAAAATGATTGCAAAAGGCCAAGAAGTTAATTTAACATGTTTGGGGTTAAATTGAACTCAAATTGGGTCCATTGGGCTAGAATTAAGACCGAATCGAACCCGAATTGGGTCGATTCAGGTTTGATTGGGTCCGATCAAGTCAATTTCACGAAATTAAACTTGAATCAATTCCGAATTGCATCGAATTTGGTTCGACGAGGCTCAATTGGGTTCGATTTGGACTGATTTCATTTTAATTTGATGAAATTGAGCTTAATTTAATTAAATTCAGGCTCGATTTGGGTCAATTTTAGTTCGGTGACCTTCGATCGAGTTGATCGAGCGCGATCGAGCTCAGTCGGGCTCGAATTAGCTCGATCGGGGTTGAGTCGATGCGAAAAACACGTCAACATTTTGGTGAAAGGAGATATTTATAGCATACGAAGAAAATTTATGCAGGAAATTTTTTATCTATTAATAATTCAAAGCAAGATGAAATGCCTCAAGTGAATTAACTGTGTGGTGTCATCTCTCTAATAAGCTTAGGTCTTAAGCCAAATTTAAACTTATTAAAGTATTTTTTTGGGATTGTTTCTTATTTTTGAATGTAACAGCAACTGTTTTAACTTATGTATTTAGTTATAGTCTTTAGCTCTTATTTGTTTGTCGTAAATTTATGAAGGACTTGATCCTGGTAAGTAAAGGCAGCTGATATGTTTCTTTTAACAACTATTTCATATCAACTTACGTGGTTATATTCTAGTCTTGATATTTCATTTTGCCTCTCCATGCCGTCAAGTACATTATGTATTTTGTCAGTTCTTACTATACATAATATGCCAATCAAAGAAGTTGTACATATCCATTATCCAGTTAGGGAAGAGCCTTAGGATCTATTCTCCCATTGAAGTTAGACACATCGACTTTAACTTTTCTAGTTTTGTTCATCAATATCGTAAGGTTGTTATCAATGGTTCTAATATTTAAGAGAGAAATATTAAAATGGTTTATTGACTCTTTACGAATGATCAAAATGATCATCAACTATTTATAAATTTTGTTTTAGTCCCTCTTGATAGGGACTTAAATAATCTCATAGAATGATTAATTTAGTATGTAAAGAGTCAATGGACTAAATTGATATTTTTATATAGTCGAAGATTATTTTGATCTTTAAAAAGAAAAGTTAAGGGACCGAAATCGGTCCCTTTATCTAATTTTTTTATTGACATATTCCCTATAATGCTTATCTTTATTATTTTTTCTTGGCGAGTTTCTCATATTCTAATAGTAATGGTGAATGGGTTCGTCATTAATGCTAAATTCATTATTTTGTTATTGTGGGTGAAGTTGATTACTTTCCCTAAAAAGAATTTGTTTTCATGATTGGAGACTTGGAGTAAGTTTTCTTAACTGGCACTCCGGTTCATGGCATCATTGAAATGAGCCCTCCTGTAGGTAAGCTGCTTGCCACTTGCTCTGAAGCGTACCTTTAGTTCTACTCTGGGGATTTTTTAGTTATGTGTGGATAACTTCTAGTATTACTGTTTTGATAAACAAAAAGCTTATCAAGTTTAGAAGTTTGATAATGAGATCGGATGCTGATTTTTTAGTGTTCCTATTTGCATCTGGTAAGGCTAGATTCAATTAAAAAAATATTCAAATTATGTTAGGATGAGCGATATTTCTTATTCCTAGTTTAGACATGTTTAGGATTGTTGCGTTTACATTTTTTCAAGTTATTTTATGTTTCCTGCTTGCATACGACGTAGGTAGATGTTCATGCATATTTGAATATATTTATAGATATAATGTTGCATACATTTATTTATAAATATGCTTCGTATTTTACCGCCACATCCAGTTTTATCTGTATCCTTTCTCTTACCGATTAGCCAAATACCTTTTCTTCATTTGGACTCGTACACAAGAAAGTAGGGACTTTTGTTTATGCAGTGGAAATATGATGCGGACATCCAACGATAGACGATATTCACAGGAAGAGTCGAAGATCGACGATCAAGATCACTCTGTTTTATTTTAGTTTATTAATTATATTTAGTATTAATTTTGCAATTTTCCCCTTTTACCCTTTTATTTAAGAGTTGTTTTATGTAAGCCCAATGGGCAAGTGTCTTTTAGTTTCTTTAGAGGCCTATATATAGAGGCCCCTTCTCTTGTATTAGGTATAATAGAATTATAATAAAATTTTGTGTTTGCACTTGTGTTCTTTGGGAAGAATCTTGGGTGAGATTCCTATGAGAGGAATCCATAGCTTCCACTAGCCGCAGGATGTGTTCGGGCTCGCGGCCTGAAGTCCCTTGGTGAAGGGCAACGTAGTACCCGTCAGCTGCAGGATGTGTCTGGTCTCGTTGTATCTTTCTTTCCCTATCTCCTTCCCTCTCTCTTTCACCACCGGCTATCTTCTCCCCGTCCCCTTTCCCTATCGCCGACCATGCACCCTAGCCTAGCTGCCGACCACACCACTAATTCTCCAAGGCTCCAATTCCAAATCATTCTATTATTACTTTCCTAATTTGATTCAAAGTAATTTAGGAATTTCAAATTTGAATTTCAAATGAATTTGAGATTTGAATTTCCCTCATTAATTTGAATTAATTTCATAATTCCCTCCCATCTCTTAATTTTGAATTTTAAATTTTGAAAGGTCATTCATCTCTTTCCTAATTTAAGATTCTAATTAAAGAATCATTCAATTACATGAATATCATCTTCCTAATTTAGCCCTTATCTTATTTGGAATGATTTAATAATTCAAATTCAAATGAATTTGAATTAAAAAAATCTTTTCTAAATATCCTACACCTATTTTAGGAAATTCCCCCCAATTAGTGCAAATCTGAATTAAATGATTGGATTTGAATTTAATTCCCTATATTCAATGTATGTGGACACATACATCGAATTTGGACATCTTTTGTCCCTCCTTGGTCGGCCCTCTCTCTCTCTCTCTCTCTCTCCTCTGTCCTAATTATTTCCTTCATAATTAAAGGCTCCAATTAAGGAGATAATTAATTCTTCTCTTCCCTCCCTTCTTTTCATATTTGAATTTCAAATTCAAATCCATTATTTAAGAAAAATTTGAGATGAAATTTTAGATCTTTAATTTTTTATCACCCCCTCCGTTCTACATCAAAATATGCTGACTTATCAAATTTATAATGTACAATAGTCTGTTATGTGTTCATATGCAGCTTTATTTACCAAATTGATTAGTTTAATTGTGCTAGATATCTTGGATCTAAAACAAACTAAAGGTTTTCATTTGAGTAGATCTAAAACGGAATATATGGAGTGTAATTTTATTAGTAATAGACCTAGTGAGGGGATTGTGACTTTGGGTGATCAAGTCATTAATAAGAGTACATGATGAGGGCATCAGATTTCGACATGTGTACCATCGCCGGGGACGACGATCGACGGCGTTGATTCAGAGCCTTTATTTGTGATGCTTTAGTTTTCTTTTCATGAGTTTATTTCATGTTTTCCATTTGTACCCCTATGAGGGAAGTAGTACTTATTGTAGCCCAAGGGCAAGGTTGTCTTTATGTTTCTTTTTATTTCCGGTTAGCCTATATAAAGGCGTTGTCATTGTATTTTGGGATTATGGATGGAATGAATAAAATTTCTTTTCTATGTTCTCTTTGTGAGTACATGAAGATCTCTTGGTGAGTTCTTCTTCAAAGATCTCTTAGTGAGTTCTTCGCATGAGATCTCTTTGTGAGTTCTCCTAGTAGTAGTTTCCATTGATCTACTCCTCATCCACAAGCGCCACCATCCACACCATCAAGTTGGAAGAAGCCGATCCCTCCCCACTCTTGCCGCCGCTTGAGACCCCCACCCGCCGGCACCTTGATCCCCACCGGCCGGCCACCTTGCCGCCGGCTCCTCCCCACCCCTTCCTCCCACCATCTCCTTCCCTCATGACATCGCTTGGAATTTGATCTTCAAACTTCAAATTATTTCCAAGTTTGGAAGATCCATTTTAGGAAAGTTTTCGAATTTTGAATTTAATTTCACATCAAATGAAATTGGATTCATGAGACAAGATTTTCCTAGTCATCATCCTAATTTGGAATCAATTCCCCTCTCTCCCAACTCCTCTCTCCCTCATTGATGCCGCCAACCCCCTTCAAGGAGCCCCCCCATTAATTGCATAATTAACCCCCTCCCATATTTTGAAATTCAAACTCTAATTTCAAAATAAACCCCTCCAATTTCACTTAAAACTGAAATTATTTCAGTTTTCCCCAACCCTAGCTTCCCCCATTGATGCCGCCGGCCCCCCTTGGCTCTCTCTATTGATTGAGTCATTACTCCCCTCCTTAATTGGGGTTTTCAAAATTTAAATCCCAAAGTTTCTCCCTCCCAAATCCCTAAACTGAAATCAATCTCAGTTTTTCCAACATCTAATCCCTCCTCTCTCCCTAGTTCCACCGCCGGCCTCCCCTTCTCTCTACAACCCGCCGACCTCTCCACCTTTCCCATTGGAGAACACCTTGTGGCGACCACCTATCTCTATCTCCATGTCGCATGGCGGATCCCGAGCTAGAATGGGGGCTTGTGTTTGATGCCCAAGGAAATCTCGACGTCCTCCGCTCGCCGTTCTTCGACGCGGGATTTGAATCCGACGAAGACACCGTGGGAGATACTTGGATCGGATCCTCTCATCCCTCATCAAAGTCATCGATAGACAACGTCCGGACTACGAGTGGACCATCGACGGCCGACCTCCCGTGCCACCTCCACATCCTACGCCTTCCTCTCTTTCACTACGGATCTCCGGCGCCGTCTACCTCGGAGTGGTTTCATCGCTTGTGTGGTTCTTCTTCTCCCGACAACCCTAGAAGTAGGCAATTGAGTGTAGCCTCAAGGTGAGACAATCGCTTTGTTAACCGCCGGATTCGAGTTGGCTTTTCATTGGTTTTACTATTTATTATCGTTGTTATTTTATAGATCCTTCTAACTTAGCGGTAATACTTGCCTAGATTTGGTTAAATTCTAAGATCTTTCTTGAAGTATCAATTGAGAAAATCATTAAGATTGTGCTTTCACTACTTTAACAAACTTTTATTAATTTTCTGAGATTCAAATTCCTGGTTTCACATCATCTTGGTATCAGAGCATGGCTAGCATGCTTTGTTTGTGCTAGATGCGTCCTAGGAGTCTAGTTTACATTGCCATTAGTCGCTTACATGCATGACATCATCTAGGTAATTTTATTCACTGTTTTACTTTGCTGTCCAGTAATTTTCTGCATGCCATATTCATTGTAAACATTCATATTTACTTTACCTAAGTGTTGTCTTTGCCACTTGCCACCTACCCAATCACCTAGGTCACTTGCCACCCTAGAAAACCTTGCTGTCCAGGACTTTTCCTGCACTGTTTAATGACTTTTAGGTGCCCATAAGCCCTTGTTATGTTGCTGTCCACACCTTACAACCAACACTCAACACTTAGACAACTTACACCATCGTGTTAGGTTGTTGTCCTTAAAACTCCCACACCCTTTGGAGTCTGTAGGAGTGTTGTTTTAGAGTGTTTAGGTGCTGCCCGCTTCATAAAACCCTTCCTAAACACTTAGATAACTTTATGCCATGTTGTAGTTTGCTGCCCACTTTATACCAAACTTTTTCTGCATCCTGTAGTGAGTCTAAGTGGGCCTAACTTAGTGTCTAAATGCTGTCCCTTACACCCATTCCTCATTAAGCATCACTCAACACTTTTAAATGGACTCGATAGATTTTCAGAAGAGGTTAGACGACCTAGCTAGTCTTGTAGGCTCTCTAACTAAAACCACCTAGGAGGCACATGTTGATTCTCCCCACTCTAGGTACGTTCCCCATTCGCTAAGTCATGCGAGTCGGAAGATGCCCCACTATGCTTATCAACCTAGACTTGAGACCAATCCTCAACGACCTCACTTAGAGTCACCTTACCATTTGCCCACCTTTGATGGCTCCTCGGACCCTTACTACTTTAGGGAATGGGCTAGACAACTAGATGACTATTTTGAATCATGTCATATCCCTAAATCCCACCAGATTAACATCGCTAAGTCTCACCTTAAAGGGCGAGCTCTTCAATTTTGGATGAAATTGGAAGATCATAAAGAGTTTCGTGGTGAGTACCCTTATTGGAAAGACATGAGACGAGAACTTAATTTGAAATACTGACACTCTACTAGTGACCGTCATCTAGAGCATCACCACACCTCGTTTGTTGGGAAAACCCGTGGACCTTACTGTGGTCAAGACCACACACCCATTAGTAACATCCGGGTTGCTGCCCCACCCTTTAGGTCCTCACTTAACCTAGATGGCCGACCCTCCACTGGGTCTCCTGTTGGACAAATCTCTTATGACTCCCGACTTGGACCAACTTCTAGCCAGCTCAGTCAACCTTTAGCCTCCCCAGTCTTTGACCCTCCAAGTGTTATTTTAATAAGGGATTGCAGTAAAAAGACGAAATCTACTGAACCTGAATACATCCATTTCATGGATACTATCGATAACAAGGACTTCTTTGAGGATGAGACTGAAGTGATTGAGTTAGACCCCCTGCCTGACTTAAACCCTGATTTAGGAGGTCTAGAACCTTTTAACCTTGAGACCTTAGCCCCTCTTGAGTCTAATCTCATTAACGATATCCCTGGTGATCAGGTCTGCCTGAACGATATTAATTTAATCACGAGAGAAACTGATCTGACCTTGAACACAATGAAATTAAAATCGGAAGATTCTAATTTAATCACTGGGATGAATCCAGATAATTCTGATTTAATTCTGGATAATTCTGATGACGACTTAGCTAATCTAGAGATGGATGTAAATCAATCGAATTTGTTACCTGATTCAAGTGAAACGGAACCTACGGATCTTAGGGTTAAAACTAAACCTGATTCTACTTTGGAAGACAGTACCTTGAATCTAAAATTCTTTGGGCCTAATTTGAATAATGAGCCTTTTGTCTCATTAGAGTCTAACTTGGGAGCTGCTCCTTTGGATTTATATTTGATCAAGTGTGTCATTTCGGATTTCGTTCTTACTGTTGTACCCACAGATGCCCTAGGAACTTTTTCCCATCTTATAAGTCCCATACCGGCTGACGAATCTTTGGGCTACCCCCTTATGGATGTGAGTTAGGACCAATCGCCTTATTTTATTCCCGATTCCTACATTTTGCCCGTTACAACCTCATCCTACCCTTATCAGGGCCACTTCTATCCTAGTTGGATGAATTTGATAGATTACACTGCTGCCCCTAGGAGATTAACCTCGACCATAGCTGAAACTTTATATGGAAGTGCCTTAGTAGCTAAGGATGTCTTTATTACCCCCCCTAAACCATTTCCCTTAAATTTGGAAACTTTAAGTCCCCTCATTTTAAGTTTAACCCATCGTTATGCTTATCTATGTGTGCTTGTGAGTCTGTGTGTTTGCATGTTCGTTTCCTGTCAAGTTTGTCTCTATTTAAAGCTTTGGTGTAAGCCCAAAGTCTTGTCAATCATCTTGCACATCGGGTTTGTCGCATCAGCATTTGCATCGCATATCTAGGAATTGCATCAAGAAATTAATAAAAGAATTGCGCAAAGTAATGAAAATTACAAACTAAATGCTGATCTCAAACGACGCTTCAAGGAGTTCAAAGTTGGAGACTATGTCATGGTTCGGATTCGTCCGGAGCGGTTCCCACCTGGGGCCGTTAAGAAACTGCATGCTAAAAGTGCGGGTCCCTTTAAAATAACTTCTAAAATAAACAGTAATGCTTATGTTTTGGACCTTTCTGAAGGTTTCAACATGAATCCCACGTTTAACATTGAGGATCTAGTAGCCTTTGATGGCCCTAACTTTAACCCCGAAAATCCATTGAATCTTGAGCCTTGTGAGTCCATACCTAATGAGATCCCAGCCTTACCTCCACTCCCCAAAATTCCCACATTACCTAATATGGAGAAGAGTAAAACTATACTTAGTGATGAGATCATTTCCACCAGGGACGGCGGACGCCACAGATACTTAGTTCGTTGGAGAGGAAAGCCAGAGATGGAGGATACTTGGCTAGAGCGGGATGAGATACAGAGACTGGATCCCGACATTCTGGAGCTGTACGAGAGTTCTCAGGACCCTCACTCGACAGGGTCGAGCTTTCTCCCACACGGGGAGAATGATGAGGGCATCAGATTTCGACATGTGTACCATCGCCGGGGACGACGATCGACGGCCTTGATTCAGAGCCTTTATTTGTGATGCTTTAGTTTTCTTTTCATGAGTTTATTTCATGTTTTCCATTTGTACCCCTATGAGGGAAGTAGTACTTATTGTAGCCCAAGGGAAAGGTTGTCTTTATGTTTCTTTTTATTTTCGGTTAGCCTATATAAAGGCGTTGTCATTGTATTTTGGGATTATGGATGGAATGAATAAAATTTCTTTTCTATGTTCTCTTTGTGAGTGCATGAAGATCTCTTGGTGAGTTCTTCTTCAAAGATCTCTTAGTGAGTTCTTCGCATGAGATCTCTTTGTGAGTTCTCCTAGTAGTAGTTTCCATTGATCTACTCCTCATCCACAAGCGCCACCATCCACACCATCAAGTTGGAAGAAGCCGATCCCTCCCCACTCTTGCCGCCGCTTGAGACCCCCACCCGCCGGCACCTTGATCCCCACCGGCCGGCCACCTTGACGCCGGCTCCTCCCCACCCCTTCCTCCACCATCTCCTTCCCTCATGACATCGCTTGGAATTTGATCTTCAAACTTCAAATTATTTCCAAGTTTGGAAGATCCATTTTAGGAAAGTTTTCGAATTTTGAATTTAATTTCACATCAAATGAAATTGGATTCATGAGACAAGATTTTCCTAGTCATCATCCTAATTTGGAATCAATTCCCCTCTCTCCCAACTCTTCTCTCCCTCATTGATGCCGCCGACCCCCTTCAAGGAGGCCCCCCCCCCCCATTAATTGCATAATTAACCCCCTCCCATATTTTGAAATTCAAACTCTAATTTCAAAATAAACCCCTCCAATTTCACTTAAAACTGAAATTATTTCAGTTTTCCCCAACCCTAGCTTCCCCCATTGATGCCGCCGGCCCCCCCTTGGCTCTCTCTATTGATTGAGTCATTACTCCCCTCCTTAATTGGGGTTTTCAAAATTTAAATCCCAAAGTTTCTCCCTCCCAAATCCCTAAACTGAAATCAATCTCAATTTTTCCAACATCTAATCCCTCCTCTCTCCCTAGTTCCACCGCCGGCCTCCCCTTCTCTCTACAACCCGCCGACCTCTCCACCTTCCCCATTGGAGAACACCTTGTGGCGACCACCTATCTCTATCTCCATGTCGCATGGCGGATCCCGAGCTAGAATGGGGGCTTGTGTTTGATGCCCAAGGAAATCTCGACGTCCTCCGCTCGCCGTTCTTCGACGCGGGATTTGAATCCGACGAAGACACCGTGGGAGATTACTTGGATCGGATCCTCCCATCCCTCATCAAAGTCATCGATAGACAACGTCCGGACTACGAGTGGACCATCGACGGCCGACCTCCCGTGCCACCTCCACATCCTACGCCTTCCTCTCTTTCACTACGGATCTCCGGCGCCGTCTACCTCGGAGTGGTTTTATCGCTTGTGTTGTTCTTCTTCTCCCGACAACCCTAGAAGTAGGCAATTGAGTGTAGCCTCAAGGTGAGACAATCGCTTTGTTAACCGCCGGATTCGAGTTGGCTTTTCATTGGTTTTACTATTTATTATCGTTGTTATTTTATAGATCTTGCTAACTTAGCGGTAATACTTGCCTAGATTTGGTTAAATTCTAAGATCTTTCTTGAAGTATCAATTGAGAAAATCATTAAGATTGTGCTTTCACTACTTTAACAAACTTTTATTAATTTTCTGAGATTCAAATTTCTTGTTTCACATCAGTACACATTTTAGATATCTTGGATCTATTGTTCAGAGTGATGGTGAAATAGATGGGGATATTATCAGCAAAATTCAAGTTGGATGGTTGAAGTGGAGGAATGCATTGGGCTTGTAGTGTGATAGAAAAGTACCCCTCAAACTCAAGGGAAAATTCTATAAGATGGTAGTGAGGCCTACAATATTTTATGGTGCTGAATGTTGGCCATTAAAAGAGAAGCATAATACTAAGTTAAGTGTGGTAGAGATGAGGATGCTCAAGTGGATGAGTGGCTTTACCCTTAGAGATAGGATACGAAATGAGCATATACGTGAAAAGGTTGGAGTAGCTCTAGTAGAAGATAAGATTAGAGAGAATAGCCTTAGATGGTTTTGTCACATCAAACGACGGCCTTCCAATGACCCGGTTAGGAGAGTAGAGGTATTATATTTGACTTAAGTTAAGAGAGGTAGAGGGAGACCTAAAAAGACTTGGTTAGAAAATATTAGGAATGACCTTTCTTTATTAGATTTAAACGAGAATTTGACCTTTAATAGGACACAAGGGAGAAAAAGGATTCATGTAGCCGACCCCACGTAGTGGGATAAAGGCTTGATGTTTTTGTTGTTAGATCCCAGCACAACTCAGCATATACGATGCCCATTTGTTTAATTGTGCTAGGTACTTTTTTGATGCATACAGATTAGCTGTGCCAACTGCTCCGTCCCTCTCTTTCTTGAAAAAAAAAAGGTTTAATTTTGGTTTGCATCTTTTCAGTATTATTAGGAATGACCTTTCTTTATTAGATTTAAACGAGAATTTGACCTTTAATAGGACACAAGGGAGAAAAAAGGATTCATGTAGCCGACCCCACGTAGTGGGATAAAGGCTTGATGTTTTTGTTGTTAGATCCCAGCACAACTCAGCGTATACGATGCCCATTAGTTTAATTGTGCTAGGTACTTCTTTGATGTATACAGATTAGCTGTGCCAATTGGCTCCTTCCCTCTCTTTCTTAAAAAAAAAAGGTTTAATTTTGGTTTGCATCTTTTCAGTATTCTTAATGTGAGATTAAGGAACTGCTGAATTGACGGTTGCTTGATTTTTTGCTCTTTGAGCTCAGGCCTATTTTTCATATGTTCAAAAGTTCGCGCTTTGACACACAT
This sequence comes from Dendrobium nobile, assembly GCA_022539455.1. Taxonomy (NCBI): domain Eukaryota; kingdom Viridiplantae; phylum Streptophyta; class Magnoliopsida; order Asparagales; family Orchidaceae; genus Dendrobium; species Dendrobium nobile. The sequence continues at coordinate 9,695,244 of CM039734.1, forward strand.
ATCAGAACTCAGCTTGCTTATATTAATATTAAATTTATTTGATTCCTTATTGTGCACGTATCATTGAAGAGGTATGGTTGCGTCTGGATTCATCAGAATGTGCACGTTTTTTTTTTAAATTTTCTTGCCTTGTTAAATTTGAAAATTTTAACTATTTTGAAGACTTTCTGCTAATCTTTCCTTGAATATACAGGACTACAAAGTTCATCGTGATGAGATTCATTCAAAATTGGTTCAGATAATGCGGGAAAGATTATTGATAAATCTTAGGAAGCTGCCACAAATTGTTGAGAACTGGAATGCTCCAGAGGATAATGATCCACAACCCAGTCAGTTTGCTAAAGCAGTCACCAAGGTTGACCATTATTTTGTTTATTTTATTAATTGTTAAGTTACTAGTTAATGGCCACTTTTCAAGTAAAAACTGCTCTTGCCTCCTAAAATGTTGTGATGTCATTTGATCTCGAATTCACTTCATTAATTTTTCTCAGGAAGTGACTTACCTTCATCGTATCCTCTCTCAAACATTACTTGAGAATGATGTCCAAGCAATTTTCAGGTGAGCATCTTATCTTGTTGAACGACCAAATTCAGGAAATGCCTATTTTTTATCATAGATATTCTCTAGAAGGGTCATGTCATTTCTTTCTTGTGTGTGCATATTTATATAAGGTATTAGCACGGTTTATACCAGGTTTGAGATATCTATCGAAGTCAACTTGCAAAAATGACTACTTTAATGAATTGGATAACAGCTTCCAGTATAATCATGGATTTAGGCTTCGTTTGGGACGGTTTTCTTTCCGATTTATAAAGCAACTTCTTAGTACAAAAATTTTAATTTTTGTACTAGAAACTGCTTTATAAAAAGGAAAAAAAGCCGTCCCAAACGAAGCCTTAGTTTCCCCAGTTGTTATTGTACTTACTAATTCAACTTTTATGCAGTGCGATTTGGCTAAACAGTGATAGTGATGAGAACTTGTCTGCTATTGTAGCCAATTTTCTTACTTTTGTTATTGGATGTTTTATAAACATTTGATAGGGAATTGTTATCTGCTTTTTTAGTGATTTTATCTAAAGAGCTGTTTGGATGATTTATACTGCCTTTGCTTGTGTATCGTATTTATTTACATTTATGTTTTAAACTTTTAATACGAGCATGTTTGGATGTGTATCTAATAGATTCTTATTGAAGCCTAATCCTCTTGGTTGTGAAATTGACATATGAAAGAGAGACGGTTTAAAATAGTCCCTCAATTATTTGTGAGTTACCAAGTTATTCCAAAGTCTCATATTTCTCCTATTTAGTCCCCTCGAATATATAAAATTGATCCTTTATGGTAAATTGGGATCAAATTTGTATCTTAATTTCTTTCAATTTTTTACTTGAGAGATCTTTTTGGATCAATTTTATGTAGTTGAGTGATTTAATTGTGAAAATATGATACTTCATGATTAAATTGGACATGTATGAATAATCGATGATTATTTTGGGTTTTTTTATTCAAATGGAATGTTTGAGATTACTTGTTGATCTAAATTGGAACTTTTTTTTGGTAGATCTGAAACAATATCTGAATCGGCTTTATTGGCTTGTATAATTTTTGAATGCAAAATGCATTTTTTCACTGACATCATTCTATGTTCTATATTTTGCAGGCAAGTCGTTCAAATTTTTCATTCTCACCTGTTCGAAGAATTTTCTAAGTTAGATATCAGCACACCTCAAGCCAAGAATCGGTAAGATATATTGTATATTCGGTTTCTTGTAAGCGCTTCATCTGATAGTCTTGAATACATGTCTTTCTGTATGCCAGACTTTACCGTGATGTTCAGGTTATACTCGGATGCATACGGAAGTTGCCCTCTGATGATTCAAACAGAGATCAGGTTCCAAACTATGGTCTTCTTGATGAATTCCTGGCAAAGAAATTTGGAGAGAAGGAAGTTGCTGCCCATTCAAAGTAGGAGCTTACTGTATTAGAGGCAGATTTTTTTTTGACACTGGGGTTGGAACACCGTCAGGTCAGTTTTGACTAATATCATATTGTTGTACTTACAACTTATTTTTACATGGTTAAATTTGTCTTTTTTGCTCTGGTTTGGAATCTTTAAAAATTGAATCTTGAACATCATCATCTGCAGCAGCATGATCAAAAGTGGCTGTCTGTGTCAGCCCTGGTATTAATTTATCTGTGAAGAGCTGCAGTTTTATCTATTGCTTAGGCTTCGTTGGGATGGCTTTCTTCTTGCTTCTTAAAGCGGTTTTTTAGTACAAAAATTAATTTTTTTGTACAAAAAAGCCGTTTTAAGAAGCAGTAAGAAAGTTGTCCCAAACGAAGCCTTAGTGTGAGGCTTGTGAATATGTTACAGCCTTAGGCTTCATTTGGGACGGTTTTTTTGTTGCTTCTTAAAGAAGCATTTTAGTACAAAATTTCTAATTTTTTATTAAAAAGCTGCTTTAAGAAGCAAAAAGAAGGATGCCCCAAACGAAGCCTTAGTTTTGTCTGACCCCTTTGCATGCCTAGTCACGATCTCTGTTAGAATGAATTAGCCTTATCTGAACCATATGAGTTGGTTCTATGAACTTTTACTATTCATCCTTAGCTCTAAATTATATCTATTATTGCAGTATTTCTTCAGATGTGTTTGTTATATTTGGGTGGCTAACATTTGACGTATTATTTACTGGTTCAAGTCAGTAATCATCTTTAACCCTTCCACAGGTGTTTCTTCCACCGCTTCTTGATAAGGAATTTATCCAACGAGATTGCTGCTTAATCTGCGAAGGTCTTCCTAGAGCTTGTTCTGAATTGAAGTATTCATATTTTACCAGCTTTTTTTTTTTTTTTTTTTCATTGTTGTATTTTTCTTCAAGCCCGTTGACTCGAGCTATTTGGTCAATCAAGCCTTTTTGGTTTGATGGTTGTGAATAAATTTCAGCTGGGTAGATACTTAATCTCTTAATGTACAGAACATTTTTGGCACTTGTAAAAAAACATATGAATTGCACTTGAAGGAAGCCCCTTCAATTTGAGTATTAGGAAGAAGAAGAAGTCTCTTTATTCCTCTTTCTAAATAATTGTGGTGGTTTTTTTTTCTGGTTATTTTGTTTTAGGGGTGTATATATATAAATTATATGAATTTTTCTTGAAGAAAATCTCTTATGTGTTTGTTGCAGGATGAAGCATCTTTTATCCCCTACGTTTTAAATATTTGTATGTAGTATATATGTTTATGACTTTATATGTACGAGTTACAATTGGAATATTTAGGCTTCTTTTGGGGCAGCTTTCATACAGTTTTTTAAAACGATTTTTTAGTATAAAATTTTCAAATTCAAGAAATTTTGTATTACAAAGCTGTTTTAGAAAGCAAGAAGAAAGCTGTCCCAAATGAAGCCTTAGATTGCATGCCTTTGAGAGATTTTTGTAAGCACTAAGGCTTTGTTTGAGACGGTTTTTCTGGTGCTTTCTAAAATAAATTTTTAGTGCAATTTTGTATATGAAAATCATTTTGGAAAGCAGTAAAAAAAATTGTCTCAAAAGAAGCCTAAGCTTTCAGTGCAGCAGGATTCTCTTGATTTTAGAATGTGCGATAAGGAAAACCACTAAAGGAACAACTTGTATGTAGAATTTTTGAATCACAAGTGTTAAAAGCTTTGTTGTGGTTAGGGGCTGATCTTATAAATTTTATTTAACTATTAAATTGAATGCCCCCAAGTAGGGGTGTAAGTGAGCCGAGCCGGCTCGTGAGCCGGATTGAACTCGACTCGTTAACGAGCTCGTGAGTCGAGCTTCGAGCTCGAGCCCGAGCCTACAATCGAGCTCAACCCGACTCGACTTGAAAGCTTATCAAGCGACTCGATATATATATATATATATATATATATATATATTATATATATATATTATATATATATAATATATATATATATATATATATATATATATAATTATATATAATTTTAAAATATTTGAAAGTTTATTTTAAAAATAAACTTATCTGCAGCTAAAGAATTTTCAAACGAGCTCGGGCTTTCGAGTTGAGCTCGAGCTTGATGTTTCTTAAACGAGTCGATATCGAGCCCACTTATCGAGCTCGAACTCGAGCCGGCAAATACTTGACTTGACTCGTTTACACCCCTACCTCTAAGTGGGCATAGGAAGCCTGTAATTTAATGTCTTAACAATCTATATTTAGATTTCATAAATACTAATAACAATTATCTTATTTAATTATTCAGCTAGTAAATTATCTCATACCTAATTATCAAAAATTATGAAAATATCTAATTATTCATATCGTCACTTAATCAAAACATAATTAATTATAATGTTTTTATAATTTAAAAATCACTCATTTTCTTCATAGAGTTTTCCAAACAGAAACGGTCACCGCACACCGCAGTCAAAAGCAACCAACGAGAGACACGTGTCCGCATTAGAAAACCTCCGCTGTCCAACCTTGTGATTGGACCGCCAGCTGAAAGCCAACCACCCACGTGCACGATTCTTATATTGCTTCTTTGCACAAAAGACCCCATACATTGCTAAATTTGCGTTTGCAAATCTTTCAGTGAAAATATAGTTGAATAACGTAAAGAGTAATTCGCAAAAGAAATATATGATACAAATAGAGGGAAAAAAAACTCATTAATTAGGCATAAAAATAGGAATAAGCTATTTTTGCTGATTTTGCTTATGAAAAGATTAATAAAAATTAGTGAATAACAATGGAAGTGAATGTGTAATTGATGAATTTACATTTCTATTGGCTTTCTTTGACGAAAAATATATATATATTTTTTTTTGCTAAATCATAGGATTGCAGTATGTAATGCTTCATCAATCATTAAAAAGGTTTAAATTTCTTAACAATAAAACTTAATAAGTGTAGGTCATATATTTGAATATAATATGTAAGATTCTTTAAACTAAATGCTCATTAAATATACACATGTCTTGATTTTATTGAGTTAACATCAAAGGAAGACTTTCAAAGATTGTTATCCTGATTGAATTCCATGCTTTGAAACAAATGAGTCCACATGAAAAGGGTGAATCACTATGACTATTCCTCTTAGGAAAAAATAATATATAATCTTTAAATAACAAAGAAGTTAGGAGGTGTTTGAAAGGGCTTAAAAAAGGTGATAGATAAAGGCGAGGAACTTAAAAAAAATAGAAATGATCTTGGTTAGGACTTCATTACTTTATCATCAATAGTTCTCAAGTTTAAAAATACTTAGATGTGATAGTAGTTTACTTAACCTAGTCATGAGATGATCTATTAGTAAACATGGATAGCATCGCCTATAGTTAGCCTCATGATTTCAAATTGAGGAAAGAAAATGTAGATTTTCTAAATAGATAAATTCTTAAAGGTAGACCATAAAGGATGTGAAACATATATTCAAAGATATTCAATTGAACTTATATTCTTATCCAAGTCAAGATAGTTACTACATTGCATACTAAGTTAATGCCTAGACGTATTGAAATCTATATGTATAAATACTAGCTCCGTCATAAGGAATTTGATATGCATGCAAGTAATTTGTTATTTAGATAGACATCTAAATGTGTTTGAATAGAAACATTATGAACATGTACTAGGGTTTGAAGATTTTGATCACTGGTAAGTTCTAATTATTAGACATCTCCTAACTATTTAGTATTAAGGTACTCCAAGATTTTGTATTGGGAACTTTTACATGTACCTTAAGACACATACAAATTTTTTTTGAGTAAAATAAAGTTAAACTAAAACAATTGAAGTTGCTAAATAAGCCATTCTGGTGCATCAATACGTATGAGTAAAATCAAGAGAATATAATATCAAAGAAAAATATTTGTAATAATACTTGATTAGACACATTTTTTATACATATCCTCTCTAAAAGTAAAAGAGCAATGGCCATGTGTCTTACACCTACTAGAAAAATGTCTTTATTCTATCATTAAAAAGTAGTCATACTAACTACAAGCCACTCATTTGTATCATAGCTAATCTTATAATGAGCCATAAGACATGTACTAATAGCATTATATAGCTAATAGTTCACCTAGCGACATCCTCCTTATGCTAAATTAATAAAAGAGTGTGACCTATCACAATACCTAAATGTATGTAAAATTGTAATTGTAGTTAAGGGTTAACTCATGATTTTGATAAGTTACCAAGCTAACTCATCTTAGGGATCCAATCTAGATAAAATCTATCACCTTAGTATTTTAAAATATTAATTGATATTTTTAATTAATTTAAAAATAAATAAATATTTTTTTAAAATTTTCAAAGATAGGTGTTAAAAGGTTTTGAAAATGCTTTGGACTTCTGTATGGACTATAATAATCAAATTAACATTGAAAATTAATTAATGTGACATGTTCATGTTATTTATTTTTCTAAATAGCCATATAATGTCTTATTATAATAAGATTGTTTTCATTAGCTAGTGAACCATCACACAATAATGATAATCAATCTATCTTAGCCATAGGCTAAATCTTGAAACTTCCAGGATAGCTTATTTAGTCAAGTGTTGATTGATCTTATGCATATATAAAAAGCAATAGTATGGGAGGAAGATAAATGAAGTCATCAATTATCAAGCTCAATATTCAAATATTTGAATATGATATAAATATTTGAAAGATAGAAAGGTTATAAATACTCAAAAAATTTTTAAACATCTAGAGCATAGGGTACGTCCAAGTTGAGGCAGATTATTTAGAGGGCAAATGATAGCTTTGAAAAAAGTATAGATTAACAATGCTTAATCACATGAGTGACTAAATAATAGAATGGACCAATTAAAAATTTATGACTAATTCAAGATAGAACTCAACCAAGTATGGTATGAAAAGATATGAGGAGTTCCTAAACAAGATGGCCACTAAATCAAGGGTGGCAAGGCCAAAAAAAGAAGAAGAAGAAGAAGAAGTTAGGATTAACATAACTAAAAGAGCTTGACTATAGTGCGTAAATTTTATTAACACTATGAGCCTATGGAAATAATGTTATATATGTTTTGATGATTACAATTATATTTTGGTTGAGCTAATTTCATTGACATAATGTAGGTTTAAAACACTAATACTTTAGGTTCACACTAAAAGAGCAAAATTTAAATGTTATGTACATTGTAGAAAGAACATACATGACTCAAAGAAGAGATGTAGCTCAAAAGTGTAAAATTAGCTTAGTGAATATATTTTACAAGTCTTAAAAAATCAAGCTATCAAAAAATATTTAAGGCTAAAGTTAAAGTGTGTGTGTATATATATATATATATATATATATATATATATATATATATATATATATATGTTTTGAAGCCACATATATTTTAAGTTTAGAAGTTGTAAGAAAACACACACACATACTAAAGATTTAAGTCAATGACAAAATTAAATAATTAATTAAGTCAAATCAATCATAATAGGTCATGATATATGATACAAATCATATTATATGATATATCTTAATAAAAGATTTAGATATCATATTATTTTTTATTAATTAGAATTTTTTAAAATTGAATAATCATACTATATGACATCAATCATATTAAATGATTAGTGTTAATTCAAATATTTAAATTACTTCATTAATTATATTTATTAGATTGATTTGAAATTTGAATTGATCAAACTATATGTATATCACATTATGACATTTTTTTTATTAATTTAATTAATCAATTTTAATTAAGGTCTAAAGGATACAAATCATACTTAAATAATTATTTTGTATGATCAATAATGCTTTATTTATTTTTTAAATTTTGATTTTTGAGCTTCAGACACATAATATAAATTTATTATTTCTTACCCTAAACTTGGGAGAATAAGAAAAATCAATAGGGTAATATAGAAAGGATAATTCTTCTTGAGAGAAATTCTTTGTGCTTGGATTTGCAAACATAACAAAGAGTTTTACATAAGAGAGTGCACCTAATGTTGTATTCTTCTGACATGGTTATTATGGATCATTATTGTAAGAGATCCCTTTTACTCTCAAAAGCTCTTATAGGTTTTGGTGTTGCTAGCTAGTGAGCTAAAGTAGTGATTTTTGTACTTAAAGTAGAAGACAAGGTGATGATTTTTCTTTGCCCATTTAGGAGAGAGCTTCTCTACCTTACTATGATTAAAGGAGTGAATTGTGTTGAATTCAATATATAAACATTGGCTTTAATACTTAACCATAATAAATTGATTTGAAACTCTTTTTCTATTTTACTCTACTATAACATTATTTTTATTTTTACATGTTCTTGCCACTTTTGTGATATAATGAAGAATATTATGACATCAATCTTACATGTGTTAGAAGATAATTGGAATGGTATATTTGTTTTATCATGATTGTAGAAGCATATTTTGTGTTAACTGTTGAAAAAAAAAAGAAATTATCTTGTTCAAACTCTTGCTTTATAGTAAGTTTGATTATTCAAATATTTTATTTGTTATTGAAAAGAAAAATTAAGAACTTTCTTTTTAAATTTGAAATATATATATATATATATATATTAATTTTTCATTTTAATTCTTCTTTTTAAGATCAAGGTGTGTTGTACACGTTGGTAGAGCCACATCACACATTCAAAAAATAGAAACACCATATAAGGGTGTTTGATTACTTCAATGTCATTATTCGACAACATTCTATTAGAATCTTAGAAATTTCTTACTGTAACATTTGTAAAAATGTGTGATTTTTTATGTGAAACTTAGTTCAAGTAGGATATGCGTTTCTTTTTAAAATTGAAATTAGAAAACATATAAATATTCCTTTTGAGGAATGGAAACATGATGAGTGTTAATTAACATAACTAAATTCTAAATATCTAAATATTGCTTCTATGATTTAAAAAAACTATAGAGTATCTCTACATGTACAACTGGAAAGGAAAGCTGATATAGAGTTTGTTGTTAAAGAAAAAAGAGTGATAATATGATGGTTTTATTCTTGTATAAGAGACATCATGAAAAGAGATAATAAAAGAGTTATAGCAAGTTAGGATTAACAAATACTTATTGTGGGGAAAATAGTGACAATATGAGTGTTTTCTTCTCTTATAGGAGATTCCATAAAAAGAGATTAGAAAAGAGGCCCAATATAGTAAGACCACTAAATTTTATCTAATTTCATACAAAGTACTCATAAGATGTCATATCATTGAAATTAAATCAATTCAAATCAAGAGAATAAGAGTTACTCGATCTCCCAAAAGAACTAGGCTCCCTATGGTTAATTATTCTGGAGTACACATTCAATATAAACTCTTGATAAGTAAAAGATGCCCTTATTTATGTTATCCATCAAAGGAAAGAATATGATTAGAAGTATGTTGATTGATAATATAAGATATGCTTTAAGATAGACCAACTTACAAAGATGAGGATGAATCACCGTAACCAATTAAGCATGATGATCAATTCTTCACATAAAAAGTTTATCTAGTTAAAGCCATTAAATCACCTAAAACACAATAAAAGAGTACAATGTGATAAAAAAGGAAAATGATTAAGGATTAAAAAGTCTAGAAAAACATAAAAATAATCATTGTCGTGACTTAATGGGTTCATCATCCCTAGGCTATTAAATTTAAAGTTTTTTATCTAAGAAATTTTTTCATCCCTATGATATGCCCTGTCAGTAAATATAAATATATTATCCAAAGTTTGCCTTATGATCTCAAACCAAAGAAGAAAAATTAGAATTTCAAGATATGTGAGTTATAAGAGATTGATCTAGTAAGGTGTAGGACCTCTAATAGTATAGAGAAAGGCCTACAAAAAATAAATGAAATAGCTTGGTTATAAGTAACTAGAGTTACTCAATTAGAATTATAATCCCATTTGGGTTGGGAGTATCATTGTTTAGCATGCTAAAATGACCCCTAAGAGTATTAAAAATTCATGCTAAATAGAAAGATTCTATTTTAAGAATTAAGATATGTAATGCAAAGCTATATATCATTAAGTTTGGGAGGCTCCCCTGTTATGCATGTTAAACTGGCTATGTTATAAATATACATATTTTCTTGGGAGTTTTGAATGTTGGATGGCTCAATCTTGTGTCTCATTCATGAGACATGAAGAGATAAAATATTTATTTAAAAGGTGTCTTGAGAGAGCCTTTAATTTCTTAAGGAAAAAAAATCTTTTTTTATTCAATTATAATTATGTATTAATTTATTAAAATTGGCACGAATATTTTATTCTAAGAGCCCTTCGCAATGTCATCTATAGCCTAGGTCAACACTAATAATAATAAATCAAAAATAACATATTAAAAAACTATATAAAACTCCTAGAGTAAATAAAATAGTGTGTTGTGATGCTTGTAGAAAAATAAGAAGTAGGACATTACAGCTTTATAAACTAACTTACACATTCCCTTAAATAGAAAAAAGATGCCAAGATTTTAAATACATGTCCAATCACCTCAACTTATACAAAATTATCTTTACAATAAGGTATATGCATTGATGATCTCTCAACTTTTGGTTCTTCTCACTTTTGCAAAGGATAATTGTTCATCATGTGTTGGAAAAGGAACACTTGAATGTAGATATGCATTTGATTAAGAAACTTAATTTACACCATATTGTACATACACAATTTTCCCAATATAGAAAAAGCAAGAAAACATAGTACAAAATGGAGCCATCATAGGAAAACACAAAGTACCAAAAATAAAAATCAAATAAATGTATTTTATCATATATATTCATTTGGTATTTTAAATACTTGATGCATGGCTCATATAAAAAAATAATAAAGAGAAATAGTCATACAACTAGCACCTATAGAAGAGAATATTGGATGCATGGTTTCAGTAAAAAAAAAGAGAGAGAAACAGTTGTAAAATTAGCACCTATAGAAGAAAATATTTTAATTTTATTGCTGATGAAAAATAGCCAAATAATCAAGTATATGCCATAAGTATTCTTGCTAATAAGCAACCCAACCCATAGAGTCATTGTGGTGTAAAGGAATTTTTAGCTATATCCTCACTATGTTAAGTGACTAAGGTATTGTAGACTATATCAACATCTATGATGGGCAAAAGTCTCAATTTAGTAAGGGTCCATTCATATGAGTATAGTGAGCTACTATGTTAGGTCATCTCAAGATATTGAACTAAATTAAGAACTATAATTTAATTCAGTGAAATCTTAAATATCATTTTTTTATTAATTTTAAAAACATTAAGGTGACTTGAGATTCATGAAAATTTGTATTCCTTGAATAATTATATGAGGTATGATTATGATGAAATGATTATAATTATTAAATAAATAAATATTTATTAATGGTAGTCAAGATATCTTAACCACAAGTTAAGTCCAGTAACTAAAAAGGTTTGAATTACTGTCAAATGCTAACTCACCTCATGTACATGTAAATGCGATCAATTTGAGGGAGATAGTTGAAACCATGAACTGTCAAGATAAAGATTCAAATGTTTCAGAGTGATACAAAAATTTAAAAGATAGAAAAATGATTCTAGAAATTTAAAAAGAGCTCCAAATACCTAATGTAGAGGGTAAGTCCAAGTAGAGATAATCTACCTAGAAGAGGAGTTGTATAAGTACAAGTATATACCAAATTTTAAATGGTGTTCAACTATAAAGTATGATTGAACAATGAAATGACTTAGTTAACATGACTAAGTCTTGTCACGACTTAACTAAATGTGGTATGATTAAGTCCTAAATTTTTTTAATTTATTTTATATTATTTTTTGTAAATAAGGCCACTTATATGTATAGTAGAATCAAAAGAGCATGATTATACTAGAATTTGGTTTATCTAAAAGGGCATGATTAACTTTAATGAGTAATGTTACAAAAATACAAGACTAAATTGAGGATTCTCTTACCAAAAGGATGGCAATAATGAGAAAGATTTAATCAAAAGCATTTGAACATATTAAATGGTAAATCTATCCAAAAGGGCATAATTAGATCAAGATAGCATAATCAAAATGGAATAACTACGCTGAGGATAATATAGCCTAAAAAGCATGGCCAAACATGTGTTTCAATCAAAAGAGCATGACTGAGAAGATTAAGCAGTACAATCATAAGAACAAGACTTTACTAAAAGTAAACTCAACCAAATATGGTATGACCAATCTAAGAAAATTCTTAGCCAATAAAGTGTGTTTGAGCAGAGTAAAAAGTATAATAAATACATGATCACACAAGGGTAAACTTAACAAAATGGTTAGAATAAGTTTTTTTTTTTTGGGAAAATTGGGGCTCTCTGCCCATTCATTCATGAAAGGAAAGAATACATAAGAAATAATAAATTGCTACTACAAAAGACCAGTAGCAATCTGAAGAACGAAAACAGCATAGTCAGAACTGCTTCAAAACAAAAGCAAGGAAAAAATCCTATTACAATGATCACCCTATCAGCATTTGCTGCAGAATTATAAAAGCAAAAAAAGATTTTGTATTCCAGAAGACACGAATACCATTGTTAACTCCATAGTAAGGCCTGTATAAGAAAAACCTTCAGCAAAAAGAGCTCCCAAGTCTATCTAAACCTGGACTCAGATTTTACTTATTAAGGCACACGAGAAAAACTGAAATCCCTGGTTGCCCGTAGGCCGTCCAAGGGACCCAGAACGGGAACTTCATCATTGTCCAGGTAAGACTTCAAAAAATGCTCGCAGCGACTAGATGATAGTAGGGACTTAATCAGCATGTAATCCGCATCACTAATTACAGAAGTTCCAACTAATCCATAGAGTTCTTCCATTTTGCAATTCTCTCAGAAATGTTTCTTTTAACATTGAGAATCAGGGTGTTATGGCAGCAAGAAATATGCCCAAATCTCCTACCATTCCTCTCCTTCCATAAGTGGTAAATAATGCAAAGATAAGTGTATAATAGAAGTTTTTAACCTTCTTGTTCCCCTTGTATTTACCCTTTATCCATTCAAATACCTGCAGAGTGTTGGGTCTAAAAAGGAATGATTTCAACCCAGGTATAATCGTTGTAAGTACTTTGAAAGCATAGTCACATTCGAAATAAATGTGAGAAACAGATTCATTTATTCCCTGACACAGATTACAGTCAACAGGAACCAATATGTTTCGGGAAATAAGAGCATCCGCGGTCTTGAGTCCGCCGACCGAAGACATCCAGACAAAAACCGAATGCTTCATAATATTTATGTTTGCCCATATAGATTTGTGCCAAGAACAGGTTTGTAGGTCAGAGTAAAACTCCTCAATGTAATTCTTAAATTTATATGAACTACTATTTTTCCATTTAAGACAAGTCTCACCATCCTCAATGCTAAAACCAGCAAGCAGAGTATTCAAATTCAGAGAGATGTTCTCAAGAAAAACCCACTGAGATCCAGAAATAAGACTATTAATGGTGGTATCAGGACAGCATCCCAAATACGCACCCCCCAGGAAATCAGCAATGTTGTGATTGTGACACCAGTGATCCCATATTAAGGATATAGGAGCATTGGGTGTAATACTGAAGTTAAAGCAGTGTTTAACCTCCATAGCGGTTTTACTTATAAATTTCCACTGATTAGAAGCAAAAACAGGGGGCGGCTTCCAAGGGGATTTGTATATACAAAAGAACCATTTTGATAGAGGAGATTCAACATTATACATCCTTAAAATCACCGAATAGTTATAAGCAAATTGAAGGGCAGAGATAGAAGGAATCTCCAACCCACCTTTGTTTTTAGGCCTGCATATCTTATCCCAGGACACCATATGTAATGTTTTAGCATTCAAGGTATCCCCAAAAACAAGAATCTAGAACTAGCTCGTTTGATATATTTGTGAACTGTTTTTGGTAAAATGGAGCCTCTAATCCAATACGCAATCGTGTTTTGGATGGTGAATTTCAGGTATTGAAGCCTGCCCGCAAAAGACAGAAAATTTGCTTTCCAGCCGTTCATTTTTTTATTAACACAATCTATAAGAGGCAAATAGTCTTCAATCTTGAGCTTATAAAAGGATAAAGGGATACCAAGATACATGATTTTGTTAACCACATTGTGTATAGAAAGAGTTTGACAGATATCCTGCGGGTTCCTTATATTTTTAGGGAACATAATAGCACACTTATCATAGTTTACATGAAGCCCCGTGTTGTCAGCAAATTCCCTCAAAATATTGTTCAGCTTGTTGCAATTCTCAACAGTTGCCTCCCCAAATATTACAACATCATCTGCATATAACAGATGAGACAAGGAATGGTTGTCAAAAGAAATACCTTTGAAACCCCTACACTCCAAGAGATTAGAGAAGGCATCCATCACTATACAGAAAAGGTAAGAGCTTAAAGGGCACCCCTGTCTAAGCCCTGCAGTAGATGAGAAATAACCTTCAAGGGCTCCATTTAGTAGAATAGAGAAATTGACATCGATTATACAAACTTTTATCCAGTTAACGAAGATAGGAGGAAAACCTTTTTGATGAAGCCTATAAAGCAAAAATTCCCGACAAACCGAGTCAAATGCCTTTTTGAGGTCTAGTTTAGCACAAAAATAGTTGCAGGCACTTTTCTTAGCAGCATAAGAAAGAATATCATTAGCAAGCAGAATGTTATCAGTAGATATTCTTGATTTTACAAAGCCAGCTTGATTGTCCATAACAATCAAATTCATGATAGGTTTCATTCTTTCAGCTAAAACCTTAGCCATAATTTTGTAAAGGACATTGCAGAGAGCTATAGGTCTGTAGTCAGAGATATCAGCTGCATTTTTATGCTTAGGTATGATAGCCAAGGCAGTGGCTTTCACACCATTTGGCATATAACATTTATTAAAGAAGGAGTAAACTGCCTTGAATACCCAATGCCCAATGATATTCCAAGTAGATTTGTAAAAAAAGAAATTAAACCCATCTGGACCAGGTGCAGAGTTTGATTTACCAGAAAAAACAGCCTTTTTCACCTCTTCCTCTAACACAGGAGAGACAATACCGATAGCAAGAGAGTGTGGTAACAAAGTCCCAGTCGGAAACTCCCTATAATTATGACTAGGGGGAGCAGGCGGGTTGTACAGAGTTTGGTAAAACTGAATTAAGGTATTAACCACATCAGCTCTAGAGGAAACCGAAGGATTAGTGAGTAAATTCCCAACAGAATTAGAACCTCCTCTTCTTATTCTAATCTTAGCAAATAAAAACTTTAAATCATCTTCACCTTGCCTTAACCAGTTAACTTTTGCCCTCTGTATAATCCAGAATGCAAGCAAATTATTGAACTTTGCTACTTCTAACGTGCTAATCTTGTAGGATTGATTAATATCCAAGTTATTGGGATCTCTCTACAACTTATCTAATATATCAGCTTGCTTGGCATTTAAAACATCCAAATGCCTAGTAATACAAGAAGATGAAGACCAAGCCTCACACTTCACCCCAATCTTAATTTGTTTCAGATTATTGGTGAAATGAGAAATAGGATTTCCAAGGCACGGTTTGGAAAAAACCTCCAAAATAAGCATCCAGAATTTGTCAAAATTGGTCCAGAAGTTTTTGAATTGAAAACGATGATGAACTTGCACCTTCGTACCACTATTCAGAATAATGGGGCAATGGTCTGAACAGGAGGGACTGTGAAATTTGCAAAAAGAGTCTGTGAAGGAGTTCACCCAAGCCTCATTCACTAAAACACGATCAAGCTTTATATGTATAGGATTAATAGTGCGCTGATTGAACCATGTATACTTAAACCCCACAGAGTTTAGATCAACCAGTCTATTATGAAA
This sequence comes from Dendrobium nobile, assembly GCA_022539455.1. Taxonomy (NCBI): domain Eukaryota; kingdom Viridiplantae; phylum Streptophyta; class Magnoliopsida; order Asparagales; family Orchidaceae; genus Dendrobium; species Dendrobium nobile. Next base: position 9,711,017 of record CM039734.1, read on the forward strand.
AATCATATAATTGAAATCTGACAAAGCAGCATGATTTATGGGAGTACCTCCAAATTTTTCAAATGTAAACCTGCAGCAATTAAAATCTCCCATTACAGCCCAAGGGAATTCATTAGAAGGAGCAATCTGAGTCAAAGTTTCCCATAGTTTCTTACGGTCTTGAGAATTGTTTGAGGCATAAATAGAAGAAAACTGGAGCAAAGGTTTATTAGCAACCCAAATAATGCCCGATATGACTTGTTCCGAGATGTGAGAAGGTTTGAAATTGAGCTTGGATGAATCCCATTTAACCCAAATCCTACCTGAAGCAGATAGATCAAAATTATGACAACTATAAAGATGTCACGTAACCATCATTCAAGTCAAATTAAGATATTACTAAGTTGATTTATGTATACTAGTGATGCAAAATTGCATGGATTAGATGGCCTTTAAAAGTGGTTTAATATAAATGCTATGGAGTTAGTGTTATAGAAACCTATAAAGCAGCTAGGGTTAAGTATCCTATAATGTTCTATAAGTCATCTTAAAAGGTGTGCTCCCATATTGATCATCTCTTCAATAATGCTAAGATAATCAATGTGTTCATGAAGTGAAGTGTAGAAAATAATATATATATCAAATAATCTCAATAAAAGTATATTAATTTGAAATTAAATTAATTAAATTAATGCTTAGGAGATGAAAGAATTTCTTGGCTTACTAAACTTTTTAATACTATTTTGAAGACTAAAAAGATGCCAGATCAGTGGAGAATGAGTGTGTTAATTCCTATTTTTAAGAATAAAGTTGATGCACAGGAGTGTGTGAATTATAAAGGAATTAAGTTACTGTGTCATACTTTAAAACTATGGGAGCGAGTTATGGAGCATAGGTTGAGGCGTGATACTAATGTTTCTCAAAATCAATTTGGATTCATGCCGGGTAGGTCTACTATGGAAGCCATACATTTATTGAGAGGTTTGATGGACAAATATAGAGAGAATAAGGAGGATCTACATATGACATTTATTGATTTAGAGAAAACATATGATAAAGTTCTAAGAGAAGTGCTATGGAGAGTTCTTGAAAAGAAAGGAGTTAATAATGCTTATATTCAAATCATTAAAGATATGTATGCAGGAGCTATTACTTGTGTTCAAACACAAGGTGGTTTGACAAAGTATTTTCCTATTTCTGTTGGATTACATCAAGGATCAGCCTTAAGTCCATATCTTTTTGCTTTAGTCATGGATGTTCTCACAAGACATTTGCAAGAGGATGTACCTTGGTGCATGCTTTTTGCTGATGATATTCTTCTTTTTGATAAGACTAGAGAGGGAGTTGAAGGTAAGCTTGAATTATGGAGGTCAACTTTAGAGTCTAAAGGTTTTCGCTTGAGTATATCTAAAACTGAATATATGGAGTGTAATTTTAGTGGAAATAGACCTAGTGAGGGGATTGTGACTTTGGGCGATCAAGTCATTAATAAGAGTACGCGTTTTAGATATCTTGGATCTATTATTCAGAGTGATGGTGAAATTAATGGGGATATTATCAGCAGAATTCACGTTGGATGGTTGAAGTGGAGGAATGCATTGGGCTTATTGTGTGATAGAAAAGTTCCCCGTAAACTTAAGGGAAAATTTTATAAGATGGTGGTGAGACCTGCAATGCTTTATGGTGCTAAATGTTGGCCATTTAAAGAGAAGCATAATACTAAGTTAAGTCTTGCAGAGATGAGGATGCTTAGGTGGATGAGTGGTTTGACCCTTAGAGATAGGATACAAAATGAGCATATACGTGAAAAGGTTGGAGTAGCTCTAGTGGAAGACAAAATTAGAGAGAGTCGCCTTAGATGGTTTGGTCACATTAAACGGAGGCCTTCCGATGACCTGGTTAGGAAAGTTGAGGTATTACATTTGGCTTATGTTAAGAAAGGTAGAGGTAGACCTAAAAAGACTTAGTTAGAAAATATTAGAAATGATCTTTCTTTATTAGATTTAGATGAGAATTTGACTTTTAACCAGACACAATCGTGAAAAAGGATTCATGTAGCCGACCCCACGTAGTGGGACAAAGGCTTGATGTTGTTGTTGTTGTTGAGGGATTAAGGTATAGGTGCATTAACCAAATGACCTTGTATATGTTTGATGTAAGTACAAAATGTAATCGTCAAGATAAGATGAAATATTCAAATATGTGTTTATTAGTGCCTTACAAGGATTTTTGTTGTGAGCAATCTTTCCAAATCAAATGAAAGTTTAAATTAGAAGTTTCAAATAAAAGTTTACATCTTGAAAAGTTATTTTAAAGATGAGTTGAAAGACCAAACTCATTGTTGTGGTCTGAAAGATTCGTGGCGGTAGAGTGAGTAAACTTTTTGTCTTAGCGATGCACGAATATCCAACACACAAACAGAAAGAGAGAAGTAGAACACCAAATCTTTTTTTACGTGGAAAGCCCGAAGAGGGAAAAACCACGGGGCCTTGCCCAAGTGAAAATATTCCACTAAACTTGAGTGAATTACAAGGGTTGACCCGTCCCTCGATTTAGAGGCGGTCGAATTACAGTGATTTGGAGAGACAGTCAAAGGTCTGGAGATGGTCGTACGGATGTCCAACAGGTGGCGGCCGGGCGGTAGTCTGACGAAGGTCGGGCTGAAGTCTAGCAGGCGGCGACCGGTCGATGGTCTGGCGACGGGCGGCAGCCGAGCGGTAGTCCGACGAAGGTCGGTCTGAAGTCCGGTTGCAGACAACGGCAAGGCGGTGGTTCGACGGAAGGCACGGCCGGGCGGCGGTCTGGCAGCAGGCGGCCGCCGAGCGACGGTTCGACGGCAGGCGGCGGCCGGGCGGTGGTCCGGCGACAGGCATCGGCCTGGCGGTGGTCCGGCGGCAGGCAGTGGCCGGGCGGTGGTCCGGCGGCAGGCGGCCGGACGGTGGTCTGGCGGCAGGCGGTGGCCCGGAGGCAGGCGGCGGCTAGTCGGTGGTCCGGCGGCAGGCGAGACCGGGCGGTGGTCCGGCAGCAGGTGGCGACCAGGCGGTGGTCCGGCGGCAGGCGGCGGTCGTGCGGTGGTCCGGCGGCAGGCGGCGGCCGGGCGGTTGTCCGATGGTAGGCGGCGGCCGGGCGGTTGTCCGATGGTAGGCGGCAGCCGGGCGGTGGTCCGGCGCTAGAGCTCTTGAAACTTCAGAGCTCTCTTCAATCTCAAGTCAAAGGTCCCCTTCATGTAGAGAGTGGGGGTCTATTTATAGATTTTCATGAGTGGCGCACCCCGTAAATCTAGAGAAGATCCGGGGCAGGTTCAGAGTGCTCCATCGGATGGCTCGTATTGATTCCCCCTATCATAGAGAGTTTTTTAACTGTTTAAGTGCCTTAACAGTGTCGGAATTCAGAGATCTTGGGCTCGTTGGATTCGTCTCGCCGAGACGCTCGATTTGAATATAAGCATGCCATATTTGGATATCATTTCAATATCCAAATAATGCTTTAACCCTTCCAAATGTGGTCCGGGCCCCCGATTTGGACCCCAATGGGCTTGGGTTGGACCAATTTCGGTGTTGTTCAGTTCGTCCCTTTGAGATGTTCAATTTGATTGTAAGTTTGCTGAAAAAAATTCCAATTTAAATATGCCTCGAGATTCGTGCTTGATCAAGGAAATTTTTTAGGACGTATCACTCATATAGGAGGTTAAGGTCAAAGTCAAAGTCAGACCTCTATAATCATTAATTAATCAAATAATTAGAAATTATCATAGTCCTCTATCAAAACATTAGTTTAATTATGGCTATTTCAAGTTTATTGTCTTTATTAAATGAAGTCAAATTATATTTCCAAAAATTAGAGGCATTATGAGAATTTACTTGATATTTTACTTAATAACCATAGAATTTTTAAAATCTATGAAATTTATTATGTGATTTAAAAAAATTCACAAAATATTTGAAGAATTAAAGTGTTTATTATTTAATTTATGTGAATTTAATTAAACTTTAATTAAGTTTAATCACTTAAAAATGACATCTTTAATTGTTTGAAAAAGAGCTTTACTAATGGAAAATATCTTTCTTGTAAAGAATATATCCAAGGTTTATGCAACCTTGGTTATATGATCATGCATGTAAAATAAATATTTTCAAATATTTTTAGATTTTTAAGGTATTTAATATTTTTTTGTAGTTAATATAAAGATTAAAATGATTCTAAAAAAAATAAATAAATTGAAAAATAACAAGTAATTAAGAACATGTTTAAATATGCTTAACATGATGTTTGGAATTAAAAACATGCATTGAGTCAATTGTGAAAGCATTATGGTGCAAAATGTTGGCCATTAAAAGAGAATCATAAAATTAATTAATTATTATAGAGATGAGGATGCTCAAGTGGATGAATGGCTTCACTCTTAGAGACATAATTTGAAATGAGTCTATATGTGAAAAGGATGGAATAATGCATAAGAAAGATAAGATTAAAGAGATTGCCTTAAATGGTTTGGATACATAAAATGTAGGCCTTTCGATGGCCTAGTTAGGAGAGTAGATGTATTGAATTTGGCCTAAGTTAAGAGTGGTGAAGATAAACCTAAATAAACTCACTCTTCTCATCTCAAAGGGGCGATCTCAGACTAGTTTTCTATCAACACTAACTCTATCCAGAGTTCATTCTACTTGCATCCTCCTTCATGATGATCGCCTCACTTGGCATATACATATGAACTAAGTCAAAAATGGATGGGATCCAAACCCTATAAAAGGGGGAGGGGAACATAGACATGAAATAGAGGGAGACATACACACACTGACAGAGACACATAAAGAGAAGAGGACATCTTTTCCCCTTTCTTTAAGGGGAATATATATATATATATATATTCTCTTTTTTAGGATTAAGCTCTGCAACACATAGCCCTCGCTTCCATTACTCTTGTACATTTGTCTTGGATAATAAAGATTTGTTCTAGATCCATATTCACCCCTCTCTCTTTTTCTCTCGTATTCTGACTTGATCATCTTCACCTCCAAGCACTTAGTTTATGGGTGGCCCTATGTATATGACCCGACATAATCTATCAGACAAAATACGATCCAGTAGTTCCCTCTAGCCATATTCTTTGGATAAAAACCTATTTGATATACATTACAAATCTCTCACATGTTATGAGTTTATTTCCTTACATGTAATAAGTTAATGAATGATTACATACATAGCACTCAAATATATCCTATTTATATATTAAATATCTAAATCAAATTATTTGCTCGCATCTTACTCAAAATTTTAAGTAATACCAAAAATAACACTCTCCTCACTCTCTCTATTACAATCACATCACCAAACTCCTTGCATTTCACACATCACCGTTGTGGCCCTTTTGCTAGTGAGATTTGACTTTTAACATTTTGTTTCTTATTCATGCTGTCAGTCTCATGAATCCCCTCCCTGATTGAATTCTATTGTGACTTCCTTAGTTTTTTTTTTTTTCATCTTTCACGTGCCACCAATTTTATCAATATCCTTTCTAGCGATATCCTATTATGACTTCATCTCTTCCTTATCATCTAACAATATTTAGTTGTGATCTATTGCAACTTCCTCTTCATCATTGAGGGCTTTTTAAAGAAAATTAATGGAAGCAAATAGGGTGTTATATTAAATAAATAGTAAAATTTATGTAATTATGTGTAAATAAGATAGTTCTAAGTATTATGTATGTAAATTCTCATAAGTAACAATAGTCTAATTAATTTTTTTTTTTAAAAAAATTTAAATTTCTAGATCTATTCTAAAATAAATATAATTATAATAAGTAATTAAATATTTATATTATAATTATTTCAAAATAAATACAATAAATTGAAATTTCTTTCATCCAGAACGTTTGACATTCAATCTAAAAATAAACAAATTAATACCTATTCGTGACTGTAATCCAAAGGTATATAATATGCTATAAACCACAACGCAAACAGCAACACAGCGGACATTGTTCCGATTCTGTCGCAGCACTGAATCGGAGGCGGAGAGAAGGAGCGGAAGGCAAAAGAAGCCAAAAGGAAAGGCCGAAAAAAACTCGCCACCGATCATGGCGGCGTCGAAATTGAGGACTCTTGGAGCGTTCATGGCGGCGACGGGAATGTTACACGCGGCGGTGACCCTCCTGTCTTCCGCGGTTTCCGCAAGTGACCGCGGGGCGACCGCCGCGTTGGAAAGCGCGCGGCGGCGGACAACCGATCCGGCAGCCATCGTACCTTCCAGGGAGGTCCAAGCGGCTGCGTTGATGGGTGCTTCCGCGGCTAGCCCTCTCGACGTCCTTGTGATCGGTGGCGGCGCCACCGGCTGCGGCGTGGCTCTCGATGCCGTATCACGCGGCCTGCGAGTAGGCCTCGTCGAGAGGGAGGATTTCTCGTCGGGAACCTCATCGCGCTCCACCAAGCTTATTCATGGAGGTGAGACAATTTTCGAATCTCTTCTATAGTTTTCATGATTGATTTTTTATTCTTGTGGAGTATGCCATGGGGAAATGTCGAGAAGCTATTTCAGCTCTCTAATCTCGAATTTTTTAATTTTATTTTTTTATTTTTCGTTAAATGTGATGCCGAGAAGAGTGGATAGGTTATGATGATTATAGTTGGAATTTTTTCGTTTTGTAGAGGTTATTTGGCATTGTTGGGTTGCGAAGTATAATATATATTTATATTTGTCTGATATTATGAGCTATACAATTAAGCTGGAAACTAGCATTTAGATTGCTTAAGTGTACATGACATTCCAGTAATTTCCAGAATGATTTATCTTATTTTTGAAATTATGATAAAATGGTAAAAGATGAATGTGCCAATAAAAATCTGAGGACCTAATCTTTCATTATAGTGGCTCGTTCTTTTTTTTTTTCATTGTGGTGATAGCACTCCTTTCTTTTTTCCCTGACATTGTGAACAAAGTTGACACCCTTGTAAGAAAGCTTGTGGTTGTATAGATCCGGTAATGTGACGCATAATTAAAATAACAAAATGTAAATGGATTTGCTTATTATCCTATAGATTGACTTTTTATGAAATTTTTTGTTCATTTATTCAAGAGACTAGCTGTATTTCCCTGCGCTGCAAGGGATGATAAAAACAAAGAGCAGAATATAGACAGAGTGTTGAAAGGGTAAATTGAATTTAGACATGACATAAAGTAATAACAACAACAACAACAAAATCTAGTCTTTATCCCATTATGTGGGGTCGGCTACATGAATCTTTTTTCTCCAATGTATCTTGTTAAGAGTCAAGTTCTTATTTAAATCTAATAAAAATATCATTTCTAATTTTTTTTAAACAAATCTTTTTAGGTCTACCTCTACCTTTCTTAACATAGGTCAAATCTAATACATCAACTCTCCTAATCGTCGACGTTTTATGTGACCAAACCATCTAAGGTTCTCTAATCTTATCTATCACTGGAGCTATTCCAACCTTTTCACATATATACTCGTTTCACATTCTATCTCTAAAAGTGAAGTCACTCATCCACCTGACCATACTCATCTCTGTAACACTTAACTTAATATTATGCTTCTCTTTTGATGGCCAACATTATGCATCATAAAGCATTACAGGTCTTATCACCATCTTATAGAATTTTCCCTTAAGTTTTAGTTGAACTTTTCTATCACACAGTAGACCCAATGCATTCGTTTACTTCAACCATCCCACTTGAATTCTACTAATAATATCTCCATCTATTTCACCATCACTTTGAACAATAGACTCGAGATATCTAAAAAAGTGTACTCTTATTGATGACTTGATTGCCCAAAGTCACAATCCCCCTTGTAGATCTTTTGCTACTAAAATTACACCTAATGTATTTGGTTTTAGATCTACTCAAATGAAAACCTTTAGACTCTAGAGTTGACCTCCATAATTCAAGTTTACCTTCAACTCCCTCACTAATCTTATCAACAAAAAGAATATCATCAGCAAAAATCATACACCATTGTACAGCCTCTTGCAAATGTCTATAGTAAGAACATCCATGACTAAAGCAAAATGATATGGGCTTAAAGCTGATCCTTGATGTAATCCAACTAAAATATAAAAATACTTTGTCAAAGCACCTTATGTTTGAACACAAGTAACAACTCCTACATACATATTCTTAATGACTTGAATATAAATATTATTAACACCTTTCTTTTTTAGAACTCTCTAGAGCACTTCTCTTGGAACTTTATCACATGTTTTATCTAATTCAATAAATATCATATATAGATCCTCCTTATTCTCTCCATACTTCTCCATCAAAACTCTCAATAAATGTATAACTTTCATAGTAACATACCTGGCATGAATCCAAACCGATTTTGAAAAATATTAGTATCAAGTCATAACCAATGCTCAATATCTTCTTTTCCATAGTTTTAAAATATATATATATATATATATATATATAATATATAAATTTTATAATATTTGAAAGTTTATTTTAAAAATAAACTTTCTGCACTAAAGAATTTTCAAACGAGCCTGGGGCTTTCGAGTTGAGCTCGATCTTGATGTTTCTTAAACGAGTCGATATAGCCCACCTTATCGAGCTCGAACTCGAGCCGGCAAATCTTGACTTTGACTCGTTTACAACCCCTACCTCTAAGTGGGCATAGAGACCTGTAATTTAATGTCTTAACAATCTATATTATAATTTCATAATACAATAACAATTATCTTATAATAATAATTCAGCAGTAAATTATCTCATCCTAGATTATTCTAAAATATGAAAATATCTAATTATCATATCGTCACTTATCAAAAACATAATTAATATTATAATGTTTTTATAATTTAAAAATCACACATTTTCATTCATAGAGTTCCCAAACAGAAACGGTCACCGCACACCCGCAGTCAAAACAACCAACGAGAGATCACGTGTCCGCATTAGAAAACCTCCGCTGTCCAACCTTGTGATTGGACCGCACAGCTGAAAGCCAACCACCCCACGTGCACGATTCTTATATTGCTTCTTTGCACAAAAGAACCCCATACATTGCTAAATTTGCGTTTGCAAATCTTTCAGTGAATATATTTTTGAATAACGTAAAGAGTAATTCGCAAATAGAAATAATATGATACAAATAGAGGGAAAAAAAAAACTCATTAATTAAGGCATAAAAATAGGAATAAAGCTATTTTTGCTGATTTTGCTTATGAAAAAGATTTAATAAATTAGGTGAATAACAATGAAGTGAATGTGTAATTGATGAATTTACATTTCTATTGGCTTTCTTTGACGAAAAATATATATATATTTTTTTTTGCTAAATCTAGGATTGCAGTATGTAATGCTTCATACAATCATTAAAAAGGTTTAAATTTCTTAACAATAAAACTTAATAAGTGTAGGTCATATATTTTGAATATAATATGTAAGATTGCTTTAAACTAAATGCTACATTAAATATACACATGTCTTGATTTTATGAGTTAACTCAAGGAAGACTTTTCAAAGATTTGATTATCCTGATTGAATTCCCATGCTTTTGAAACAATGAGTCCACATGAAAAGGGTGAATCACTAGACTATTCCTCTTAGGAAAAAATAATATATAATCTTAAATAAACAAAGAAGTTAGGAGGTGTTTGAAAGGGCTTAAAAAAGGTGATAGATAAAGGCGAGGAACTTAAAAAAATAGAAATGATCTTGGTAGGACTTCATTACTTTATCATCAATAGTTCTCAAGTTTAAAAAACTTAGATGTGAATAGTAGTTACTTAACCTAGTCATGAGATGATCTATTAGTAAACATGGATAGCATCGCCTATAGTTGCCTCATGATTTCAAATTGAGGAAAGAAAAGTAGATTTTCTAGGAATAGATAAATTCTTAAAGGTAGACCATAAAGGATGTGAAACATATTTCAAGATATTCAATTGAACTTATATTCTTATCCAAGTCAAGATATTTACTACATTGCTACTAAGTTAATGCCTAGCGTATGAAATCTATATGTATAAATACTAGCTACCGTCATAAGGAATTGATATGCATGCAATAATTTGTTTATTTAGATAGACATCTAAATGTGTTTGAATAGAAACATTATGAACATGTACTAGGGTTTGAAGATTTTGATCACTGTTAAGTTCTAATTTATAGACATCTCCTAACTATTTAGTATTAAGGTACTCCAAGATTTTGTATTGGGAACTTTTACATGTACCTTAATGACACATACAAATTTTTTTTGAGTAAAATAAAGTTAAACTAAAACAATTGAAGTTGCTAAATAAGCCATTCTGGTGGCATCAATACGTAGAGTAAAAATCAAGAGAATATAATATCAAAGAAAATATTTGTAATAATACTTGATTAGACCACATTTATATACATATCCTCTCTAAAAGTAAAAGAGCAATGGCCATGTGTCTTACACCTACTAGAAAATGTCTTTATTCTATCATTAAAAAGTAGTCATACTAACTACAAGCCACTCATTTGTAATCAATAGCTAATCTTATAAGGATTCCGCCATAAGACATGTACAATAGCATTATATAGCTAATAGTTCACCTAGCGACATCCTATCCTCCTATGCTAAATTAATAAAAGAGTGTGACTATCACATACCTAAATGTATGAAAATTGTATTGTTAGTTAAGGTTAATCTGATTTTGATAAGTTACCAAGCTAACTCATCTTAGGGAATCCAACTAGATAAAACTATCACCTTAGTATTTTAAAAATATTTAATTTGATATTTTAATTAATTAAAATAAATAATTATTTTTTTAAATTTTTCAAGATAGGTGTTAAAAGGTTTTTTGAAAATGCTTTGTGGGACTTCTGTATGGACTATAATAATCAATTAAACATGAAAATCATTAATGTGACATGTCAGATATGTATTTATTCTTCTAATTAGCCATATAAATGTGTCTTATTAAAATAGATTGTTTTCATTAGCTAGTGAACCATCACCAATAATGATAATCAATCTATCTGTAGCCATAGGCTAAATCTTGAAACTTCCAGATAAGCTTATATAGTCAAGTGTTGATTTTGATCTATGCATATATAAAAAAGCAATAGAATGGGAGGAAGATAAATGAAGTCATCAATTATCAAGCTCAATATTCAAATATTGATTATATATATGAATAAAGAATATTGAAAGATAGAAGGTTATAATACTCAAAAATTTTTAAACATCTAAGCATAGGGTACGTCCAAGTTGAGGCAGATAATTTAGAGGCAAATGATAGCTTAGAAAAAAGTATAGATTAACAATGCTTAATCACATGAAGTGACTAATAATAGAATGGACCATTAAAAATTTATGACTAATTCAAGATAGAACTCAACCAAGTATGTGCTGAAAAGAAATGAGGAGTTCCTAAACAAGATGGCCACTAAATCAAGTGGTCAAGGCCAAAAAAAGAAGAAGAAGAAGAAGAAGTTAGGATTTAAACATAACTAAAAGAGCTTGACTATAGTGCGTAAATTTTATTAACTACTATTCATCCAATGGAAATAAGTTATATTGTTTTGATATTACAATTATTTTTTGGGTTGAGCTAATTTCATTGACATAATGTAGGTTTAAAACACTAATACTTAGGTTCTCACACTAAAAGAGCAAAATTAAACTGTTATGTCATTGTAAGAAAGAACATACATGACTCAAAGAAGAGATGTAGCTCAAAAGTGTAAAAATTAGCTTAGGTGAATATATTTACAAGTCTAAAAATCAAGGCTATCAAAAAAAATATTAAGGCTAAAGTTAAAGTGTGTGGTATATAATAATATAATATATATATATAATATATATATATATTATATATATATTATGTTTTGAAGCCACATATATTTTACGTTTAGAAGTTGTAAGAAAACACACACACATACTAAAGATTTAAGTCAATGACAAAATTAAATCATTAATTAAGTCAAATCAATACATAATAGGTCATAGTATATATGATACATGAATCATATTATATGGATAATCTTAATAAAGATTTAGATATCAATTATTTTTATTAATTAGAATTTTTTAAAATTGAATAATCATACTATATGACATCAATCAATATTAAATGATTAGTGTTAATTCAAATATTTAAATTACTTCATTAATTAATTTATTAGTTGATTTGAAAATTTGAATTGACCAACTATATGTATATCACAATATGACATTTTTTTATTAATTTAATTAATCAATTTTAATTAAGGACCTAAAGAATACAAATCAATACTTAATAAATATTTTGTATGATCAATAATGCTTTATTTATTTTTTAAATTTTGATTTTTGAGCTTCAGACACATAATATAAAATTATTATCTTACCTATAACTTGGGAGAATAAGAAAAAATCAATAAGGGTATATATAGAAAGGATAATTCTTCTTGAGAGAAATTCTCTTGTGCTTGGATTGATTGCAACATAACAAAGATTTTACATAAGAGAGTGCACCTAATGTTGTATTCTTCTGACATGGTTATTATGGATCTTATTGTAAAGATCCCTTTTACTCTCAAAGCTCTTATAGGTTTTTTGTGTTGCTAGCTAGTGAGTAAAGTAGATGATTTTGTACTTAAAGAAGAGACAAGGTGATGATTTTTCTTTGCCCATTTAGGAGAGAGCTTCTCTACCTTACAATGATTAAAGGAGTGAATGTGTTTTGAATTCAATATATAAACATTGGCTTTAATACTTAACCCATAATAAATGATTTGAAACTCTTTTCTATTTTACTCAACTATAACATTATTTTATTTTTACATGTTCTATGCCACTTTTGTGATATAATGAAGAATATTATGACATCAATCTTACATGTGTTAGAAGATAATTGGAATGGTATATTTGTTTATCATAGACAATTAGAAGCATATTTTGTGTTAACTGTTGAAAAAAAAAAGAAATTATCTTGTTCAAACTCTTGCTTTATAGTAAGTTGATTTATCAAAATTTTTATTTGTTATTGAAAAGAAAAATTAAGAAACTTTCTTTTTAAATTTGAAATAATATATATATAAAATATAATTTTTCATTTTAATTCTCTTTTTAAGATCAAGGTGTGTTTGTACACGTTGGTAAAGCCACATCACACATTCAAAAAATAAAACACCATATAAGGGTTTTGATTACTTCAATGTCATTATTCGACAACATTCAATTAGATCTTAGAAATTTCTTACTGTAACATTTGTAAAAATGTGTGATTTTTATGTGAAAACTTAGTTCAAGTAGATATGCGTTTCTTTTTAAAATTGAAAATAGAAAACATATAAATATTCCTTTGAGGAATGGAAACATGATGAGTGTTAATTAAACATAACTAAATTCTAAATATCTAATATATTGCTTCTATGAATTTAAAAAAACTATCAGAGTATCTCTACATGTACTACTGGAAAGGAAAGCTGATATAGAGTTTGTTGTTAATAGAAAAAAGAGTTGATAATATGATGGTTTTATTCTTGTATAAGAGACATCATGAAAAGAGATATAAAGAGTTATAGCAAGTTAGGATTAACAAATACTTATATGTGGGGAAAATAGTGACAATATGGTTTTTTCTTCTCTTATAGGAGATCCATAAAAGAGATTAGAAAAGAGGCCCAATATAGTAAAAGACCACTAAATTTTATCTAATTTCATACAAAGTACTCATAAGATGTCATATCATTGAAATTAATCAATTCAAACAAGAGAAATAAGAGTTACTCGATCTCCCAAAAGAACTAGGCTCCCTATGGTTAATTATTCTGGAGTACACATTCAATATAAAACTCTTGATAAGTAAAAGATGCCCTTATATGTTATCCATCAAAGGAAAAGAATATGATTAGAAGTATGTTGATTGATAATATAAGATATGCTTTAAGATAGACCAACTTACAAAGATGAGGATGAAATCCCCCGTAAACCAAAATTGTATTTTTTGCAACATGACATGAAAATTAATCAATTACTTCACTATAAAACAGTTTTATCTAGTTAAGCCATTAAATCACCTAAAACACAATAAAGAGTACATGTGATAAAAAAGGAAAATGATTAAGATATAAAAAAGTCTAGAAAAACATAAAAATAATCTTTGTCGTGACTTAATGGGTTCATCATCCCTAGGCTATTAAATTTAAAGTTTTTTTATCTAAGAAATTTTTCATCCCTATGTTATGCCCTGTCATAAATAAAAATATATTAACCAAAGTTTTGCCTTAGATCTCAAACCAAAGAAAGAACAAATAAGAATTTCAAGATATGTGAGTTATAAGAGATGGATCTAGTAAGGTGTAGGACCTCTAATAGATAGAGAAAGGCCTACAAAAAATAAATGAAATAGCTTGGTTATATTAACTAGAGTTACTCATTAGAATTATAATCCCATTTGGGTTGGGAGTATCATTGTTTAGCATGCTAAAATAGACCTAAGGTATTAAAAATTCATGCTAAATAGAAAGATTCTATTTTAAGAATTAAGATATGTAATGCAAAGCTATATACATTAATTTGGAGAGGCTCCCCTGTTATGCAAGTTAAACTGGCTATGTTATAAATATACATATTTTCTTGGGAGTTTTGAATGTTGAATGGCTCATCTTGTGTCTCATTCATGAGACATGAAGAAGGATAAAATATTTATTTAAAAGGTGTCTTGAGAGAGCCTTAATTTTTCTTAAGGAAAAAAAAATCTTTTTTTATTCAATTATAATTATGTATTAATTATTAAATTGGCACGAATATTTATTCTAAGAGCCCTTCGCAATGTCATCTATAGCCTAGGTCAACACTAATAATAATAAATCAAAATAACATATATAAAAAACTATATAAAACTCCTATAGTTAAATAAAATAGTGGTTGTGATGCTTGTAGAAAAATAATAAGTAGGACATTAACAGCTTTATAAACTAACTTACACATTCCCTTAAATAGAAAAAAGATGCAAGATTTTAAATACATGTCCAATCACTCAACTTATACAAAATTATCTTTTACAATAAGGTAAATGCATTGATGATCTCTCAACATTTGGTTCTTCTCACTTTTGCAAAGGATAATTGTTCATCAGTGTTGGAAAAGGAACACTTGAATGTAGATATGCATTGATTAAAAACTTAATTTACACCATATTGTACATACACAATTTTCCCAATATAGAAAAAGCAAGAAAACATAGTACAAAATGGAGCCATCATAGGACAAACACAAAGTACCAAAAATAAAAATCAAATAAATGTATTTCATCAATATATTCATTGTTATTTTAAATACTTGACTGCATGGCTCATATAAAAAAAATATAAAGAGAAATAGTCATACAACTAGCACCTCTAGAAGAGAATATTGGATCATGGTCAGTAAAAAAAAAAGAGAGAGAACAGTTGTAAAATTAGCACCTATAGAAGAAAATATTTTAATTTTATTGCTGATGAAAAATAGCCAAATAATCAAGTATATGCCAAAAGTATTACTTGCTAATAAGCAAAACCCAACCCATAGACATTGTGGTGTAAAGGAATTTTTTAGCTATATCCTCACCTATGTTAAGTGACTAAGAATTGTAGACTATAATCAACATCTATGATGGGCAAAAGTCTCAATTTAGTAAGGGCCCATTCATATGAGTATAGTGAGCTACTATGTTAGGTCATCTCAAGATATGAACTAAATAAGAACTATAATTAATTCATGAAATCTTAAATATCATTTTTTATTTAATTTTAAAAACATTAAGTGACATGAGATCATGAAAATTTGTATTCCTTGAATAAATTATATGAGGTATGAATAGATGAAATGATTATATTATTAAATAAATTAATATTTATTAATGTATTCAAGATATCTTACCACAAGTTAAGTCCAGTAAACTAAAAAGGTTTGAATTACCTGCAAATGCTAACTCACCTCATAGTACGGTATATATGCGATCAATTTGAGGGAGATAGTTGAAAACCATGAACTGTCAAGATAAAGATTCAAATGTTTCAGAGTGATACAAAAATTTAAAAGATAGAAAAATGATTCTAGAAATTAAAAAAGAGGCTCCAAATACCTAATGTAGAGGGTAAGTCCAAGTAGAGATAATCTACCTAGAAGAGGAGTTGTATAAGTACAAGTATATACCAAATTTTAAATGGTGTTCAACTATAAAGTATGATTGAACAATGAAATGACTTAGTTACAAATGACTAAGTCTTGTCACGACTTAACTAAATGTGGTATGATTAAGTCCTAAATTTTAATTTATTTTTTATATTATTTTTTGTAAATAAGGCCACTTATATGTATAGTAATAAATCAAAAGAGCATGATTATACTACTAAATTTGGTTTATCTAAAAGGCATGATTAACTTTAATGAGTAATGTAACAAAAATACAAGACTAAATTGAGGATTCTCTTACCAAAAGGATGGCAATAAAGAGAAAGATTTAATCAAAAGCATTTGAACATATTAAATGGTAAATCTATCCAAGGGCATAATTAGATCAAGATAGCAAAATCAAAAGGAATAACTACGCTGAGATAATATTAGCCTAAAAAGCATGGCCAAACATGTGTTTCAATCAAAAGAGCATGACTGAGAAGATTAAGCAGTACAATCATAAGAACAAGACTTTACTAAAAGTAAACTCAACCAAACATGGTATGACAACTAAGAAAATTCTTAGCCAATAAAGTGTGTTTGAGCAGAGTAAAAAGTATAATAAATACTGATCAACACAAGGGAATAAACATAACAAAATGGTTAGAATAAGTTTTTTTTTTTTGGGAAAATGGGGCTCCTGCCCATTCATTCATGAAAGGAAAGAATACAATAAGAAAATAATAAAATTGCACTACACAAAGACCAGTAGCAATCTGAAGAACGAAAACAGCATAGTCAGAACTGCTTCAAAACAAAAGCAAGGAAATAAACCTATTACAATGAATCACCCTATCAGCATTGCTGCAGAATTATAAAAAGCAAAAAAAATTTTGTATCCAGAAGACACGAAATACCATTGTTAACTCCATAGTAAGGGCTGATAAGAAAAACCTTCAGCAAAAAGAGCTCCCAATCTATCTAACCTGGACTCAGATTTTACTTATTAAGGCACAAACAGAGAGAAAAACTGAACCCCTTTTTGCCCGTAGGGCGCGCGTCCAAGGGCCCAGAACTGGAACTTCATCATCTTCGTATCCGTGTGCAGCTAAGTGGACTTCAAAAAATGTGCTCCGGGGAAGGGAGCGTGACTAATGATATAGGGCACTGTAATCAGCATGTAATCCGCATCACTAATTACAGAAAGTTCCCAACTAATACCATAGAGTCTTCATTTGGCAATTCTCTCAGAATGTTTCTTTTAACATTGAGAATCAGTGTTATGGCAGCCAAGAAATATGCCCTAATCTCCTACCATTCCTCACCTCTCATAGTGGATAAAATAATGCAAAGATAAGATGTATAATTAGAAGTTTTTAACCTCTCTGATCCCCTTGTATTTCCCCTTATCATTCAAATACTGCAGAGGTGTATGGCTTCTAAAAAGGTGAATTACGTAACCCGGGGTACACAATCGATTGTAATACTTTGAAAGCATAGTCCCATTCGAATAAATTTGAGAAACAGATTCATTTATTTCCTGACACAGAACAGTCAACAGGAATCAATATGTTTCGGGAAATAAGAGCATCCGCGGTCCTTGAGTCCGCGGCGACCGAAGACATCCAGAACAAAAACCGAAATGCTTCTAATATTTATGTTTGCCCATATAGATATTGTGCCAAGAACAGGTTTGTAGGTCAGAGTAAAACTCCTCAATTGTAATTCTTAAATTTATATTAACTACTATTTTTCCATTTAAGACAAGTCTCACCATTCCTCAATGCTAAAAACCAGCAAGCAGAGTATTCAAATTATGAGAGATGTTCTCAAGAAAACCCCACTGAGATCCAAAATAAGACTATTAATAGGTGTAACAGGACAGCAACCCAACATACGCACCTCCCCAGGAAATCAGCAATGTTGTGATTTGTGACACCAGTGATCCCTATTAAGGATATAGGAGCATTGGGTGTAATACTTAATTAAAGCAGTGTTTAACCTCCATAGCGGTTTTTACTTATAAATTTTCCACATGATTAGAAGCAAAAACAGGGGGTCGGCTTCCAAGGGGATTTGTATATACAAAAGAACCATTTTGATAAGGAGATTCAACATTATACCATCCTTAAAATCACCGAATAGTTATAAGTCAAATTGAAGGGCAGAGATATAGAAGGAATCTCCAACCCACCTTTTGTTTTTTTAGGCTGCATATCTTTATCCCAGGACACCATATGTTATGTTTTAGCATTTCAAGGTATCCCCAAAAACAAGAATCTAGAATCTAGCTCGTTTGATATATTTGTGAACTGTTTTTGGTAAAATGGAGCCTCTAATCCAATACGGCAATCGTGTTTTTGGATGGTGAATTTCAGGTATTGAAGCCCTGCCCGCAAAGACAGAAAATTTGGCTTTCCAGCCGTTCATTTTTTTATTAACACAATCTATAAGAGGCAATATCTTCAATCTTGAGCCTTATAATAAGGATAAAGGGATACCAAGATACAGATTTTGTTAACCACATTGTGTATAGAAAGTTTTTTGACAGATAACCTGCGGGTTCCTTATATTTTTAGGGAACATAATAGCACACTTAACATAGTTTACCATGAAGCCCCGTGTTGTCAGCAAATTCCCTCCAAAATATGTTCAGTCTTGTTGCAATTCTCAACAGTTGCCTCCCCAAATATTACAAACATCATCTGCATATAAACAGATGAGACAAGAATGGTTGTCAAAAGAAATACCTTTGAAACCCCTACACTCCAATGAGATTAGAGCAAGGCATTCCCCATCACTAT
Organism: Dendrobium nobile; assembly: GCA_022539455.1. Classification (NCBI taxonomy): domain Eukaryota; kingdom Viridiplantae; phylum Streptophyta; class Magnoliopsida; order Asparagales; family Orchidaceae; genus Dendrobium; species Dendrobium nobile. The sequence goes on from CM039734.1 coordinate 9,729,893, forward strand.
ACAGAAAAGGTAAGAGCTTAAAGGGCGCACACCTGTCTAAGCCCTGCACTAATGAGAAAATAACCTTCAAGGGCTCCATTTAGTAGACATAAGAAATTGACATCGATTATACAAACTTATCCAGTTACCGAAGATAGGAGGAAAACCTTTTGATGAAGCCTATAAAGCAAAAATTCCCCGACAAACCGAGTCAAATGCCTTTTTGAGGTCTAGTTTTAGTCAAAAAAATAGTTGCAGCACTTTTCTTAGCAGCATAAGAAAGAATTCATTAGCAGCAGAATGTATCAGTAGATATTCTTGATTTTACAAAGCCAGCTTATTTGTCCATAAACAATCAAATTCATGATAGGTTTCATTCTTTCAGCTAAAACCTTAGCCATAATTTTGTAAAGGACATTGCAGAGAGCTTATAGGTCTGGTCAGGATATCAGCTGCATTTTATTGCTTAGGTATGATAGAGCCAAGGCAGTGTGCTATTCACACCATTTGGCTATAACATTTGATTAAAGAAGGAGTAAAAACTGCCTGAATACCCATTGCCCAATGATATTCCAAGTAGATTTGGTAAAAAAAAAGGAAATTAAACCCATCTGGACCAGGTGCAGAGTTTGATTTACCAGAAAAAAACAGCCTTTTCTCACCTCTTCCTCTAACACAGGAGAGACAATACCGATACAAGAGTGTGTGGGTAACAAAGTCCAGTCGGAAACCCCTAAATAATATGACTAGGGGGAGCAGGCGGGTTGTACAAGTTTGTAAAACTGAATTGAAGGGTATTAACCACACAGCTCTATAGAAACCGAAGATATAGTGAGTAAATTCCCACAGAATTAGAACCTCCTCTTCTTATTCTAATTCTAGCAAATAAAAACTTTTAAATCATCTTCACTTGCCTTACCAGTATAACTTTTGCCCTCTGTATAATCCAGAATGCAGCAAATTATTGAACTTTGCTACTTCTAACGTGCTAATCTTGTAGGATTGATTAGATAATCCAAGTTCATTGGATCCTCTCTACAACTATCTAATATATCACGCTTGCTTGCATTTAAAACATCCAAATGTCATAAATACAAGAAGATGAAGACCACAGCTCACACTTCACCCCAATCTTAATTTGTTTCAGATTATTGTGAAATGAGAAATAGGATTTCCAGGCACGGTTGGAAAAAACCTCCAAAATGATCCAGATGATGTCAAGGGGCCGAGAAGGTCCAGTAGCGCTTTTTGAATTGAAAACGATGAGAACTTTGCACCTTCGTAACCACATTCAGAATAAGGGGCAATTGGTCGAACAGGAGGGACTGTGAAATTTTGCAAAAAAGAGTCTTGCTGAAGGAGTTCACCCAAGCATCATTCACTATACTACGATCAAGCTTTATACAGTATATGGATTAAAATAGTGCGCTGATTGAACCATGTATACTTAAAACCCCACAGAGTTTAGATCTCAACCAGTCTATTATAGAAAAATCATATAATTGAAATTGACAAAGCAGCAGTGAATATATGGGACTAACCTCCAATATTTTACAAATGTAAACCTGCCAGCAAATCATTAAAATCTCCCATACAGCCCCAAGGAATTCATTAGAAGGAGCAATCTGAGTCAAAGTTTCCTCATAGTTTTCTACGGCTCTCGAGAATTTTTGTTTGAGGCATAATAGAAGAAAACTGAGCAAGGTTTATTAGCAACCCAAATAATGCCCGATATGACTTGTTCCGAGATGTGAGAAGGTTTTAATTGAGCTGGATGAATCCCATTTAACCCAAAACCTACCTGAAGCAGATAGTCAAAATATGTACACTATAAAGATATGTCACGCGTAACCATCATTCAAGTCAAATTAAGATATTTACTAAGTTTTGATTTAATGATAAACTAGTGGATGCAAAATTGCATGGATTAGATGGCCTTTTAAAAGTGGTTTAATATAAAGCTATGGGATTTAGTGTTATAGAAACCTATAAAGCAGCTAGGGGTTAAGTATCCTAATGTTCTATAAGTCATCTTAAAAGGTGTGCTCCCATATTGATCAATCTCTCAATAATGCCTAAGATAATCAATGTGTTCCATGAAGTGAAGTGTATAAAATAATATATATATCAAATAATCTCATAAAAGTATATTAATTAGAAATTATAATTAATTAAATTAATGCTTAGGAGATGAAGAAATTTCTTGGCTTACTAAACTTTTTAATACTAATTTTGAAGACTAAAAAGATGCCATGATCAGTGGAGAATGAGTGTGTTAATTACCTATCTTTTAAAGACATAAGTTGAATGCAGGAGTGTGTGAATTAACAGGAATTAAGTACTGGTCCATACTTTAAAAACAATGGGAGCGAGTTATGGAGCATAGGTTGAGGCGTGATACTAAATGTTTCTCAAAATCAATTTGGATTCATGCCTGGTAGGTCTACTATGAAGCCATACATTTATTGAGAGGTTATGATGGACAATATAGAAGAATAAGGTAGGATCTACATATGACATTTAATTGATTAGAGAAAACATATGAATAAAGTTCTAAGAGAAGTGCTATGGAGATTTCTTGAAAAGAAAGGAGTTAATAATGCTTATATTCAAATCATTAAAGAAATGGTATGCAGAGCTATTACTTGTGTTACACACACAAGGTGGCTTTGACAAAGTATTTTCCTATCGTGTGGATTACATCAAGGATCAGCCTAATCTCCTATCTTTTTGCTTAAGTCAGGAGGTTCACAGACATTTGTCAAGAGGATCATTACGCTTGGATGCATGTCGTTTTGCTGATGATATTCTTCTTTTTGATAAGACTAAGAGGAGTTGAAGTAACTTGAATCTATGGAGTCAATTTAGAGTCTAAAGGTTTACGCTTGATATATCTAAAAAACTGAATATATGGAGTGTAATTTTAGTGGAAATAGACCTAGTGAGGGGATTGTGACTTTGGGCGATCAAGTCATTAATAAGAGAACGCGTTTTAGATATCTTGACTTTATTCAATGATGCTGTGTGAAATTAATGGGGATATTATCAGCAGAATTTCACGTTGGATGGTTGAAGAGGAGAATGCATTGGGGCTGATTGTGTGATATGAAAAGTATACCCGCGTAAACTTAAGGGAGAAAATTTCATAAGATGGTGGGGAGCCGCATGCAATGCTTTATGTGCTAAATGTTGGCCATTGAGGATCTCAGCATAATACTAAGTAGTCTATATCCTGAGATTGAGGATGCTTAGGTGGATGAGTGGTTCGACCCCTTAGAGAGTAAGGACATAAATGAGCATATACGTGAAAAGGTTGGAGTAGCTCTAGTGAAGACAAAATTAGAGAGAGTCCGCCTTAGATGTTTGGTCACATTAAACGGAGGCCTTCCGATGACCTGGTTTAGGAAGTTGAGGTATTACTTTGGCTTATGTTAAGAAAGGTAGAGGAAGACCTAAAAGACATTATTTAGAAAATATTATAAATGATCTTTCTTTATTAGATTTAGATGAGAATTTGACTTTAAACCAACAGACACATCGTGAAAAAGGATTCATGTAGCCGACCCCCACGTAGTGGGAACAAAGGCTTGATGTTGTTGTTGTTGTTGAGGGATTAAGTGGTATAGGTGCTATTAACCAAATGACATTGTATATGTTTGATGTAAAGTAACAAAAATGTAATCGCAAGATAAGATGAAATATTCAATATGTGTTTATTAGTGCCTAACAAGGATTTTTGTTGTGAGCAATCTTTCACAATCAAATGAAAGTTTAAATTAGAAGTTTTCTCAAATAAAAGTTTACATCTTGAAAAGTTTTTAAAGATGAGTTGAAAGACCAAACACATTGTTGTGGTCAGAAAGATTCGTGGCGGTAGAGTGATAAACTTTTTGTCTAGCGATGCAACGAATATCCAACACACAAACAGAAAGAGAAGTAGAACACAAATCTTTTTTCCGTGAAAGCCCGAAGAGGGAAAAACCACGGGGCCTTGCCCAAGTGAAATATTCCACTAAACTTGAGTGAATTACAAGGGTTGGACCCTCCTCGATTTAGAGGCGGTCGAATTTACATTGATTTGGAGAGACATTCAAAGGTCTGGAGATGGTCGTACGGATGTCCAACAGTGGCGGCCGGGGCGTTAGTTCAGACGAAGGTCGGGCTGAAGTCATAGCAGGGCGCGACCGTCGATGGTCTGGCGACGGGCGGCAGCCGAGCGTTAGTCCGACGAAGGTCGGTCTGAAGTCCGGTTGCAGACAACGCAAGGCGGTGGTTTCGACGGAAGGCAACGGCCGGGCGGCGGTCTGGAGCAGGCGGCGCCGAGCGACGGTTCGACGGCAGGCGGCGGCTGGCGGGCGTGGTCCGCGACAGGCATCGGCCTGGCGGTGGTCCGGCGGCAGGCAGTGCCGGGCGGTGGTCCCGTCGGCAGGCGCCGACGGTGTCTCTGGCGGCAGGCGGTTGGCCGGAGACGGCGGCGGCTAGTCGGTGGTCGGCGGCAGTCGAGACCGGGCGGTGGTCCGGCAGCAGGTGGCGACCAGCGGTGGTCCGGCGGCAGGCGGCGGTCTGCGGTGGTCCGGCGGCAGCGGCGCGGCCGGGCGTAGGGGTGGTGGTGTGTGGGCCTTGTACCGTGGAGGCGGCGCCCGGGCGTTGCCGAGGTAGGCGGCAGCCGGGCGTGGTCCGGCGTAGAGCTCATGAAACTTCAGATCGCCTCTTCAATCTCAAGTCAAAGGTCCCCTCATGTAGAGAGTGGGGGTCTATTTATAGATTTTCATGAGTGGCGCACCCCGAAAATCTAGAGAAGATCCGGGGCAGGTTCAGAGGCTTCCATCGGATGGCTCGAATTGATTCCCCCTATCATAGAGAGTTTTTACCTGTTAAGTGCCTTAACAGTGTCGGAATCATAAAGATTGGGCTCGTTGGATTCGTCTCGCCGAGACGCTCGATTTGATATAAGCATGCCATATTTGGATATCATTTCAATATCCAAATAATGCTTAAACCCTTTCCAATGTGGTCCGGCCCCCGATTTGGACCCCAATGGCTTGGGTTGGACCATTTCGGTGTTGTTCATTCGTCCCTTTGAGATGTTCAATTTGATTGTAAGTTTGCTGAAAAAAATTCCAATTTAAATATGCCTCAGATTCGTGCTGATCAAGGAATTTTTTAGGACGTACACTCATATAGGAGGTTAAGGCCAAAGTCAAAGTGAAACCTCTATAATCATTAATTAATCAAATTTAGAAATTATCATAGTCCTCTAATCAAAACATATTTAATTATGGCTATTTCAAGTATATTGTCCCTTTAATAAATGAAGTCAAATTATATATTTCCCAAAAAATAGAGGCATTATGAGAATTTAACTTGATATTTTACTTAATAACCAATAGAATTATTTCAAATCAATGAAATTTATTATGTGATTTAAAAAAATTCACAAAATAATTGAAGAATTAAAGTGTTAATTATTTAAATTTATGTGCAATTTAAAAACTTTAATTAAGTTTAATCACTTAAAAAGACATCTTTAATTGTTTGAAAAAGAGCTTTACTAAGGAAAATATCTTTCTTGTAAAGAATATATCCAAGGTTTATGCACCTTGGTTATAGATCATGCATGTAAATAAATATTTTCAAATATTTTTAGATTTTTTAAGGAGTTAAATATTTTTTTGTAGTTAATATAAAGATTAAAATGATTCTAAAAAAAAAAATAAATTGAAAAATAACAAGTAATTAAGAACATGTTTAAATATGCTTAACATGATGTTTGGAATTAAAAACATGCATTGAGTCAATTGTGAAAGCATTATGGTGCAAAATGTTGGCCATTAAAAGAGAATCATAAAATTAATTAATTATTATAGAGGATGAGGATGCTCAAGGATGAATGCTTCACTCTTAGAGACATAATTTGAAATGAGTCTATATGTGAAAAGGATGGAATAATTGCATAAGAAAGATAAGATTAAAGAGATTGCCTTAAATGGTTTGGATACATAAAATGTAGGCTTTCGATGGCCTATTTTAGGAGATATAGATGTATTGAATTTGGCCTAAGTAAGAGTGGTGAAGATAAACCTAAATAAACTCACTCTTCTCATCTCAAAGGGCGATCTCAGACTAGTTTTCTATCAACACTAACTCTATCCAGAGTTCATTCTACTTGCATCCTCCTTCATGATGATCGCCTCACTTGGCATATACAATATGAACTAAGTCAAAATGGATGGGATTCCAAACCTCTATAAGGGGGTGAGGGAACATAGACATGAAATAGAGGGAGACATACACCCATTGACGAGAGACACATAAGAGAAGAGAGACAACTATTCCCCTTTCTTTAAGGGGATATATATATAAAATATATTCACTTTTTTAGATTAAGCTCTGCACACATAGCCCTCGCTTCCATTACTCTTGTACATTTGTCTTGGATAATAAAGATTGTTCCTAGATCCATATTCACCCCCTCTCTCTTTTTCTCTTCGTATTCTGATTGATCATCTTCACCATCCAATGCACTTAGTTTATGGGTGGCCCATGTATATGACCCGACATAATCTATCAGACAAAATACGATCCAGTAGTTCCCTCTAGCCATATTCTTTGGATAAAAACCTATTGTGATAAACATTACAAATCTCTCACATGTTATGAGTTTATTTCCTTAACTGTAATAATTAATGAATGTATACATACATACACTCAATATATCCTATTTATATATTAAATATCTAAATCAATTATTTGCTCGCATCTTACTTCAAATTAAGTAATACCAAAAATAACACTCTCCTCACTCTCCAATTACAATCACATCACAAACTCCTGGCATTTCACACATCACCGTTTGGCCCATATTGCTAGGTGAGACTTTGTACATTTAGTGAGACATTTTGTTCTTATTCATGCTGTCACCTCATGAATCCCCTCCCTGATTGAATTCTATTGTGACTTCCTAGTTTTTTTTTTTTCATCTTTCCACGGCCACCAATTATCAATATCCTCTAGCTATATCCTATTATGACTTCATCTCTTCCTTATCATTTAACAATATTAGTTGTGATCTATGCAACTTCCTCTCAGTCATTGAGGGCTTTTTAAGAAAATTAATGGAAGCAAATAGGGTGTTATATTAAATAAAAAGTAAAATTTATGTAATTAAGTGAAATAATAGTTCTAAGTATTATGTTGTAAATTCTCATAAGTAACATATCTAATTAATTTTTTTTTTTAAAAATTTAAATTTCTAGATCTATTCTAAAATAAATATAATTAATAATAAGTAATTAAATATTTATATTATTAATTATTTCAAAATAATACAATAAATTGAAATTTCTTCTCTCTTATCCAGAACGTTTGACCATTCATCTAAAAAATAAACCAAATTAATAACCTATTCAAATTGTGAAAATATGATAATTCATGATTATATTGGACACGATGATTATTTCGGGTTGTTTTATGCAAATGGAATGTTTGAGATTGCTCGTTGATCTAAATTGGAACTTTTTTTGGTAGATCTGCAACAATAATATCTGAATCGGCTTCATTGGCTTGTATAATTTTTGAATGCGAAATGCATTTTTTTCACTGACACCATTCTATGTTCTATATTTTGCAGGCAAGTCGTTCAAATTTTTCATTCTCACCTGTTTGAAGAATTTTCCAAGTTAGATATCAGCACACCTCAAGCCAAGAATCGGTAATATATATTGTATATTCGGTTTCTTGTAAGCGTTTCATCTGATAGTCTTGAATACATGTCTTTCTGTATGCCAGACTTTACCGTGATGTTCAGGTTATACTCGGATGCATACGGAAGTTGCCCTCTGATGATTCAAACAGAGATCAGGTTCCAAACTTTGGTCTTCTTGATGAATTCCTGGCAAAGAAATTTGGAGAGAGGAAGTTGCTGCCCATTCAAAGTAGGAGCTTACTGTATTATAGGCAGATTTTTTTTGACACTGGGGTTGGAACACCGCAGGTCAGTTTTGACTAATATCATACTGTTGTCCTTACAACTTATTTTTACATGGTTAAATTAGTCTTTTTTGCTCTGGTTTGGAATCTTTAAAAATTGAATCTTGAACATCATCATCTGCAGCAGCATGATCAAAAGTGGCTGTCTGTGTCAGCCCTGGTATTAATTTATCTGTGAAGAGCTGCAGTTTTATCTATTGCTTAGGCTTCGTTGGGATGGCTTTCTTCTTGCTTCTTAAAGCGGTTTTTTAGTACAAAAATTAATTTTTTTGTACAAAAAAGCCGTTTTAAGAAGCAGTAAGAAAGTTGTCCCAAACGAAGCCTTAGTGTGAGGCTTGTGAATTGTTACAGCCTTAGGCTTCATTTGGGACGGTTTTTTTGTTGCTTCTTAAAGAAGCATTTTAGTACAAAATTTCTAATTTTTTATTAAAAAGCTGCTTTAAGAAGCAAAAAGAAGGATGCCCCAAACGAAGCCTTAGTTTTGTCTGACCCCTTTGCATGCCTAGTCACGATCTCTGTTAGAATGAATTAGCCTTATCTGAACCATATGAGTTGGTTCTATGAACTTTTACTATTCATCCTTAGCTCTAAATTATATCTATTATTGCAGTATTTCTTCAGATGTGTTTGTTATATTTGGGTGGCTAACATTTGACGTTTTATTTACTGGTTCAAGTCAGTAATCATCTTTAACCCTTCCACAGGTGTTTCTTCCACCGCTTCTTGATAAGGAATTTATCCAACGAGATTGCTGCTTAATTTGCGAAAGTTCTTCCTGAGCTTGTTCTGAATTGAAGTATTCATATTTTACAGCTTTTTTTTTTTTTTTTTTCATTGTTGTATTTTCTTCAAGCCCGTTGACTCGAGCTATTTGGTCAATCAAGCCTTTTTGGTTTGATGGTTGTGAATAAATTTCAGCGGGGTAGATACTTAATCTCTTAATGTACAGAACATTTTTGGCACTTGTAAAAAAACATATGAATTGCACTTGAAGGAAGCCCCTTCAATTTGAGTATTAGGAAGAAGAAGAAGTCTCTTTATTCCTCTTTCTAAATAATTGTGGTGGTTTTTTTTTCTGGTTATTTTGTTTTAGGGGTGTATATATATAAATTATATGAATTTTTCTTGAAGAAAATCTCTTATGTGTTTGTTGCAGGATGAAGCATCTTTTATCCCCTACGTTTTAAATATTTGTATGTAGTATATATGTTTATGACTTTATATGTACGAGTTACAATTGGAATATTTAGGCTTCTTTTGGGGCAGCTTTCATACAGTTTTTTAAAACGATTTTTTAGTATAAAATTTTCAAATTCAAGAAATTTTGTATTACAAAGCTGTTTTAGAAAGCAAGAAGAAAGCTGTCCCAAATGAAGCCTTAGATTGCATGCCTTTGAGAGATTTTTGTAAGCACTAAGGCTTTGTTTGAGACGGTTTTTCTGGTGCTTTCTAAAATAAATTTTTAGTGCAATTTTGTATATGAAAAATCATTTTGGAAAGCAGTAAAAAAATTGTCTCAAAAGAAGCCTAAGCTTTCAGTGCAGCAGGATTCTCTTGATTTTAGAATGTGCGATAAGGAAAACCACTAAAGGAACAACTTGTATGTAGAATTTTTTGAATCACAAGTGTTAAAAGCTTTGTTGTGGTTAGGGGCTGATCTTATTAATTTTATTTAACTATTAAATTGAATGCCCCCAAGTAGGGTGTAAGTGAGCCGAGCCGGCTCGTGAGCGGATTGAACTCGACTCGTTAACGAGCTCGTGAGTCGAGCTTCGAGCTCGAGCCCGAGCCTACAATCGAGCTCAACCCGACTCGACTTGAAAGCTTATCAAGCGACTCGATATATTATAATATATAGATATTATATAATATATATAATAATATATATATATATATATATTATATATATTTATATATATATATATATATATATATATATATATATAATTTTATAATATTTGAAAGTTTATTTTAAAAATAAACTTATCTGCAGCTAAAGAATTTTCAAACGAGCTCGGGCTTTCGAGTTGAGCTCGAGCTTGATGTTTCTTAAACGAGTCGATATCGAGCCCACTTATCGAGCTCGAACTCGAGCGGCAAATACTTGACTTGACTCGTTTACACCCCTACCTCTAAGTGGGCATAGGAAGCCTGTAATTTAATGTCTTAACAATCTATATTTAGATTTCATAAATACTAATAACAATTATCTTATTTAATTATTCAGCTAGTAAATTATCTCATACCTAATTATCAAAAATTATGAAAATATCTAATTATTCATATCGTCACTTAATCAAAACATAATTAATTATAATGTTTTTATAATTTAAAAATCACTCATTTTCTTCATAGAGTTTTCCAAACAGAAACGGTCACCGCACACCGCAGTCAAAAGCAACCAACGAGAGACACGTGTCCGCATTAGAAAACCTCCGCTGTCCAACCTTGTGATTGGACCGCCAGCTGAAAGCCAACCACCCACGTGCACGATTCTTATATTGCTTCTTTGCACAAAAGACCCCATACATTGCTAAATTTGCGTTTGCAAATCTTTCAGTGAAAATATAGTTGAATAACGTAAAGAGTAATTCGCAAAAGAAATATATGATACAAATAGAGGGAAAAAAAACTCATTAATTAGGCATAAAAATAGGAATAAGCTATTTTTGCCTGATTTTGCTTATGAAAAGATTTAATAAATTAGTGAATAACAATGGAAGTGAATGTGTAATTGATGAATTTACATTTCTATTGGCTTTCTTTGACGAAAATATATATATATATTTTTTTTGCTAAATCATAGGATTGCAGTATGTAATGCTTCATCAATCATTAAAAAGGTTTAAATTTCTTAACAATAAAACTTAATAAGTGTAGGTCATATATTTGAATATAATATGTAAGATTCTTTAAACTAAATGCTCATTAAATATACACATGTCTTGATTTTATTGAGTTAACATCAAAGGAAGACTTTCAAAGATTGTTATCCTGATTGAATTCCATGCTTTGAAACAAATGAGTCCACATGAAAAGGGTGAATCACTATGACTATTCCTCTTAGGAAAAAATAATATATAATCTTTAAATAACAAAGAAGTTAGGAGGTGTTTGAAAGGGCTTAAAAAAGGTGATAGATAAAGGCGAGGAACTTAAAAAAAATAGAAATGATCTTGGTTAGGACTTCATTACTTTATCATCAATAGTTCTCAAGTTTAAAAATACTTAGATGTGATAGTAGTTTACTTAACCTAGTCATGAGATGATCTATTAGTAAACATGGATAGCATCGCCTATAGTTAGCCTCATGATTTCAAATTGAGGAAAGAAAATGTAGATTTTCTAAATAGATAAATTCTTAAAGGTAGACCATAAAGGATGTGAAACATATATTCAAAGATATTCAATTGAACTTATATTCTTATCCAAGTCAAGATAGTTACTACATTGCATACTAAGTTAATGCCTAGACGTATTGAAATCTATATGTATAAATACTAGCTCCGTCATAAGGAATTTGATATGCATGCAAGTAATTTGTTATTTAGATAGACATCTAAATGTGTTTGAATAGAAACATTATGAACATGTACTAGGGTTTGAAGATTTTGATCACTGGTAAGTTCTAATTATTAGACATCTCCTAACTATTTAGTATTAAGGTACTCCAAGATTTTGTATTGGGAACTTTTACATGTACCTTAAGACACATACAAATTTTTTTTGAGTAAAATAAAGTTAAACTAAAACAATTGAAGTTGCTAAATAAGCCATTCTGGTGCATCAATACGTATGAGTAAAATCAAGAGAATATAATATCAAAGAAAAATATTTGTAATAATACTTGATTAGACACATTTTTTATACATATCCTCTCTAAAAGTAAAAGAGCAATGGCCATGTGTCTTACACCTACTAGAAAAATGTCTTTATTCTATCATTAAAAAGTAGTCATACTAACTACAAGCCACTCATTTGTATCATAGCTAATCTTATAATGAGCCATAAGACATGTACTAATAGCATTATATAGCTAATAGTTCACCTAGCGACATCCTCCTTATGCTAAATTAATAAAAGAGTGTGACCTATCACAATACCTAAATGTATGTAAAATTGTAATTGTAGTTAAGGGTTAACTCATGATTTTGATAAGTTACCAAGCTAACTCATCTTAGGGATCCAATCTAGATAAAATCTATCACCTTAGTATTTTAAAATATTAATTGATATTTTTAATTAATTTAAAAATAAATAAATATTTTTTTAAAATTTTCAAAGATAGGTGTTAAAAGGTTTTGAAAATGCTTTGGACTTCTGTATGGACTATAATAATCAAATTAACATTGAAAATTAATTAATGTGACATGTTCATGTTATTTATTTTTCTAAATAGCCATATAATGTCTTATTATAATAAGATTGTTTTCATTAGCTAGTGAACCATCACACAATAATGATAATCAATCTATCTTAGCCATAGGCTAAATCTTGAAACTTCCAGGATAGCTTATTTAGTCAAGTGTTGATTGATCTTATGCATATATAAAAAGCAATAGTATGGGAGGAAGATAAATGAAGTCATCAATTATCAAGCTCAATATTCAAATATTTGAATATGATATAAATATTTGAAAGATAGAAAGGTTATAAATACTCAAAAAATTTTTAAACATCTAGAGCATAGGGTACGTCCAAGTTGAGGCAGATTATTTAGAGGGCAAATGATAGCTTTGAAAAAAGTATAGATTAACAATGCTTAATCACATGAGTGACTAAATAATAGAATGGACCAATTAAAAATTTATGACTAATTCAAGATAGAACTCAACCAAGTATGGTATGAAAAGATATGAGGAGTTCCTAAACAAGATGGCCACTAAATCAAGGGTGGCAAGGCCAAAAAAAGAAGAAGAAGAAGAAGAAGTTAGGATTAACATAACTAAAAGAGCTTGACTATAGTGCGTAAATTTTATTAACACTATGAGCCTATGGAAATAATGTTATATATGTTTTGATGATTACAATTATATTTTGGTTGAGCTAATTTCATTGACATAATGTAGGTTTAAAACACTAATACTTTAGGTTCACACTAAAAGAGCAAAATTTAAATGTTATGTACATTGTAGAAAGAACATACATGACTCAAAGAAGAGATGTAGCTCAAAAGTGTAAAATTAGCTTAGTGAATATATTTTACAAGTCTTAAAAAATCAAGCTATCAAAAAATATTTAAGGCTAAAGTTAAAGTGTGTGTGTATATATATATATATATATATATATATATATATATATATATATATATATATATGTTTTGAAGCCACATATATTTTAAGTTTAGAAGTTGTAAGAAAACACACACACATACTAAAGATTTAAGTCAATGACAAAATTAAATAATTAATTAAGTCAAATCAATCATAATAGGTCATGATATATGATACAAATCATATTATATGATATATCTTAATAAAAGATTTAGATATCATATTATTTTTTATTAATTAGAATTTTTTAAAATTGAATAATCATACTATATGACATCAATCATATTAAATGATTAGTGTTAATTCAAATATTTAAATTACTTCATTAATTATATTTATTAGATTGATTTGAAATTTGAATTGATCAAACTATATGTATATCACATTATGACATTTTTTTTATTAATTTAATTAATCAATTTTAATTAAGGTCTAAAGGATACAAATCATACTTAAATAATTATTTTGTATGATCAATAATGCTTTATTTATTTTTTAAATTTTGATTTTTGAGCTTCAGACACATAATATAAATTTATTATTTCTTACCCTAAACTTGGGAGAATAAGAAAAATCAATAGGGTAATATAGAAAGGATAATTCTTCTTGAGAGAAATTCTTTGTGCTTGGATTTGCAAACATAACAAAGAGTTTTACATAAGAGAGTGCACCTAATGTTGTATTCTTCTGACATGGTTATTATGGATCATTATTGTAAGAGATCCCTTTTACTCTCAAAAGCTCTTATAGGTTTTGGTGTTGCTAGCTAGTGAGCTAAAGTAGTGATTTTTGTACTTAAAGTAGAAGACAAGGTGATGATTTTTCTTTGCCCATTTAGGAGAGAGCTTCTCTACCTTACTATGATTAAAGGAGTGAATTGTGTTGAATTCAATATATAAACATTGGCTTTAATACTTAACCATAATAAATTGATTTGAAACTCTTTTTCTATTTTACTCTACTATAACATTATTTTTATTTTTACATGTTCTTGCCACTTTTGTGATATAATGAAGAATATTATGACATCAATCTTACATGTGTTAGAAGATAATTGGAATGGTATATTTGTTTTATCATGATTGTAGAAGCATATTTTGTGTTAACTGTTGAAAAAAAAAAGAAATTATCTTGTTCAAACTCTTGCTTTATAGTAAGTTTGATTATTCAAATATTTTATTTGTTATTGAAAAGAAAAATTAAGAACTTTCTTTTTAAATTTGAAATATATATATATATATATATATTAATTTTTCATTTTAATTCTTCTTTTTAAGATCAAGGTGTGTTGTACACGTTGGTAGAGCCACATCACACATTCAAAAAATAGAAACACCATATAAGGGTGTTTGATTACTTCAATGTCATTATTCGACAACATTCTATTAGAATCTTAGAAATTTCTTACTGTAACATTTGTAAAAATGTGTGATTTTTTATGTGAAACTTAGTTCAAGTAGGATATGCGTTTCTTTTTAAAATTGAAATTAGAAAACATATAAATATTCCTTTTGAGGAATGGAAACATGATGAGTGTTAATTAACATAACTAAATTCTAAATATCTAAATATTGCTTCTATGATTTAAAAAAACTATAGAGTATCTCTACATGTACAACTGGAAAGGAAAGCTGATATAGAGTTTGTTGTTAAAGAAAAAAGAGTGATAATATGATGGTTTTATTCTTGTATAAGAGACATCATGAAAAGAGATAATAAAAGAGTTATAGCAAGTTAGGATTAACAAATACTTATTGTGGGGAAAATAGTGACAATATGAGTGTTTTCTTCTCTTATAGGAGATTCCATAAAAAGAGATTAGAAAAGAGGCCCAATATAGTAAGACCACTAAATTTTATCTAATTTCATACAAAGTACTCATAAGATGTCATATCATTGAAATTAAATCAATTCAAATCAAGAGAATAAGAGTTACTCGATCTCCCAAAAGAACTAGGCTCCCTATGGTTAATTATTCTGGAGTACACATTCAATATAAACTCTTGATAAGTAAAAGATGCCCTTATTTATGTTATCCATCAAAGGAAAGAATATGATTAGAAGTATGTTGATTGATAATATAAGATATGCTTTAAGATAGACCAACTTACAAAGATGAGGATGAATCACCGTAACCAATTAAGCATGATGATCAATTCTTCACATAAAAAGTTTATCTAGTTAAAGCCATTAAATCACCTAAAACACAATAAAAGAGTACAATGTGATAAAAAAGGAAAATGATTAAGGATTAAAAAGTCTAGAAAAACATAAAAATAATCATTGTCGTGACTTAATGGGTTCATCATCCCTAGGCTATTAAATTTAAAGTTTTTTATCTAAGAAATTTTTTCATCCCTATGATATGCCCTGTCAGTAAATATAAATATATTATCCAAAGTTTGCCTTATGATCTCAAACCAAAGAAGAAAAATTAGAATTTCAAGATATGTGAGTTATAAGAGATTGATCTAGTAAGGTGTAGGACCTCTAATAGTATAGAGAAAGGCCTACAAAAAATAAATGAAATAGCTTGGTTATAAGTAACTAGAGTTACTCAATTAGAATTATAATCCCATTTGGGTTGGGAGTATCATTGTTTAGCATGCTAAAATGACCCCTAAGAGTATTAAAAATTCATGCTAAATAGAAAGATTCTATTTTAAGAATTAAGATATGTAATGCAAAGCTATATATCATTAAGTTTGGGAGGCTCCCCTGTTATGCATGTTAAACTGGCTATGTTATAAATATACATATTTTCTTGGGAGTTTTGAATGTTGGATGGCTCAATCTTGTGTCTCATTCATGAGACATGAAGAGATAAAATATTTATTTAAAAGGTGTCTTGAGAGAGCCTTTAATTTCTTAAGGAAAAAAAATCTTTTTTTATTCAATTATAATTATGTATTAATTTATTAAAATTGGCACGAATATTTTATTCTAAGAGCCCTTCGCAATGTCATCTATAGCCTAGGTCAACACTAATAATAATAAATCAAAAATAACATATTAAAAAACTATATAAAACTCCTAGAGTAAATAAAATAGTGTGTTGTGATGCTTGTAGAAAAATAAGAAGTAGGACATTACAGCTTTATAAACTAACTTACACATTCCCTTAAATAGAAAAAAGATGCCAAGATTTTAAATACATGTCCAATCACCTCAACTTATACAAAATTATCTTTACAATAAGGTATATGCATTGATGATCTCTCAACTTTTGGTTCTTCTCACTTTTGCAAAGGATAATTGTTCATCATGTGTTGGAAAAGGAACACTTGAATGTAGATATGCATTTGATTAAGAAACTTAATTTACACCATATTGTACATACACAATTTTCCCAATATAGAAAAAGCAAGAAAACATAGTACAAAATGGAGCCATCATAGGAAAACACAAAGTACCAAAAATAAAAATCAAATAAATGTATTTTATCATATATATTCATTTGGTATTTTAAATACTTGATGCATGGCTCATATAAAAAAATAATAAAGAGAAATAGTCATACAACTAGCACCTATAGAAGAGAATATTGGATGCATGGTTTCAGTAAAAAAAAAGAGAGAGAAACAGTTGTAAAATTAGCACCTATAGAAGAAAATATTTTAATTTTATTGCTGATGAAAAATAGCCAAATAATCAAGTATATGCCATAAGTATTCTTGCTAATAAGCAACCCAACCCATAGAGTCATTGTGGTGTAAAGGAATTTTTAGCTATATCCTCACTATGTTAAGTGACTAAGGTATTGTAGACTATATCAACATCTATGATGGGCAAAAGTCTCAATTTAGTAAGGGTCCATTCATATGAGTATAGTGAGCTACTATGTTAGGTCATCTCAAGATATTGAACTAAATTAAGAACTATAATTTAATTCAGTGAAATCTTAAATATCATTTTTTTATTAATTTTAAAAACATTAAGGTGACTTGAGATTCATGAAAATTTGTATTCCTTGAATAATTATATGAGGTATGATTATGATGAAATGATTATAATTATTAAATAAATAAATATTTATTAATGGTAGTCAAGATATCTTAACCACAAGTTAAGTCCAGTAACTAAAAAGGTTTGAATTACTGTCAAATGCTAACTCACCTCATGTACATGTAAATGCGATCAATTTGAGGGAGATAGTTGAAACCATGAACTGTCAAGATAAAGATTCAAATGTTTCAGAGTGATACAAAAATTTAAAAGATAGAAAAATGATTCTAGAAATTTAAAAAGAGCTCCAAATACCTAATGTAGAGGGTAAGTCCAAGTAGAGATAATCTACCTAGAAGAGGAGTTGTATAAGTACAAGTATATACCAAATTTTAAATGGTGTTCAACTATAAAGTATGATTGAACAATGAAATGACTTAGTTAACATGACTAAGTCTTGTCACGACTTAACTAAATGTGGTATGATTAAGTCCTAAATTTTTTTAATTTATTTTATATTATTTTTTGTAAATAAGGCCACTTATATGTATAGTAGAATCAAAAGAGCATGATTATACTAGAATTTGGTTTATCTAAAAGGGCATGATTAACTTTAATGAGTAATGTTACAAAAATACAAGACTAAATTGAGGATTCTCTTACCAAAAGGATGGCAATAATGAGAAAGATTTAATCAAAAGCATTTGAACATATTAAATGGTAAATCTATCCAAAAGGGCATAATTAGATCAAGATAGCATAATCAAAATGGAATAACTACGCTGAGGATAATATAGCCTAAAAAGCATGGCCAAACATGTGTTTCAATCAAAAGAGCATGACTGAGAAGATTAAGCAGTACAATCATAAGAACAAGACTTTACTAAAAGTAAACTCAACCAAATATGGTATGACCAATCTAAGAAAATTCTTAGCCAATAAAGTGTGTTTGAGCAGAGTAAAAAGTATAATAAATACATGATCACACAAGGGTAAACTTAACAAAATGGTTAGAATAAGTTTTTTTTTTTTGGGAAAATTGGGGCTCTCTGCCCATTCATTCATGAAAGGAAAGAATACATAAGAAATAATAAATTGCTACTACAAAAGACCAGTAGCAATCTGAAGAACGAAAACAGCATAGTCAGAACTGCTTCAAAACAAAAGCAAGGAAAAAATCCTATTACAATGATCACCCTATCAGCATTTGCTGCAGAATTATAAAAGCAAAAAAAGATTTTGTATTCCAGAAGACACGAATACCATTGTTAACTCCATAGTAAGGCCTGTATAAGAAAAACCTTCAGCAAAAAGAGCTCCCAAGTCTATCTAAACCTGGACTCAGATTTTACTTATTAAGGCACACGAGAAAAACTGAAATCCCTGGTTGCCCGTAGGCCGTCCAAGGGACCCAGAACGGGAACTTCATCATTGTCCAGGTAAGACTTCAAAAAATGCTCGCAGCGACTAGATGATAGTAGGGACTTAATCAGCATGTAATCCGCATCACTAATTACAGAAGTTCCAACTAATCCATAGAGTTCTTCCATTTTGCAATTCTCTCAGAAATGTTTCTTTTAACATTGAGAATCAGGGTGTTATGGCAGCAAGAAATATGCCCAAATCTCCTACCATTCCTCTCCTTCCATAAGTGGTAAATAATGCAAAGATAAGTGTATAATAGAAGTTTTTAACCTTCTTGTTCCCCTTGTATTTACCCTTTATCCATTCAAATACCTGCAGAGTGTTGGGTCTAAAAAGGAATGATTTCAACCCAGGTATAATCGTTGTAAGTACTTTGAAAGCATAGTCACATTCGAAATAAATGTGAGAAACAGATTCATTTATTCCCTGACACAGATTACAGTCAACAGGAACCAATATGTTTCGGGAAATAAGAGCATCCGCGGTCTTGAGTCCGCCGACCGAAGACATCCAGACAAAAACCGAATGCTTCATAATATTTATGTTTGCCCATATAGATTTGTGCCAAGAACAGGTTTGTAGGTCAGAGTAAAACTCCTCAATGTAATTCTTAAATTTATATGAACTACTATTTTTCCATTTAAGACAAGTCTCACCATCCTCAATGCTAAAACCAGCAAGCAGAGTATTCAAATTCAGAGAGATGTTCTCAAGAAAAACCCACTGAGATCCAGAAATAAGACTATTAATGGTGGTATCAGGACAGCATCCCAAATACGCACCCCCCAGGAAATCAGCAATGTTGTGATTGTGACACCAGTGATCCCATATTAAGGATATAGGAGCATTGGGTGTAATACTGAAGTTAAAGCAGTGTTTAACCTCCATAGCGGTTTTACTTATAAATTTCCACTGATTAGAAGCAAAAACAGGGGGCGGCTTCCAAGGGGATTTGTATATACAAAAGAACCATTTTGATAGAGGAGATTCAACATTATA
The DNA here is from genome assembly GCA_022539455.1 of Dendrobium nobile. Classification (NCBI taxonomy): domain Eukaryota; kingdom Viridiplantae; phylum Streptophyta; class Magnoliopsida; order Asparagales; family Orchidaceae; genus Dendrobium; species Dendrobium nobile. Next base: position 9,749,503 of record CM039734.1, read on the forward strand.
CATCCTTAAAATCACCGAATAGTTATAAGCAAATTGAAGGGCAGAGATAGAAGGAATCTCCAACCCACCTTTGTTTTTAGGCCTGCATATCTTATCCCAGGACACCATATGTAATGTTTTAGCATTCAAGGTATCCCCAAAAAACAAGAATCTAGAACTAGCTCGTTTGATATATTTGTGAACTGTTTTTGGTAAAATGGAGCCTCTAATCCAATACGCAATCGTGTTTTGGATGGTGAATTTCAGGTATTGAAGCCTGCCCGCAAAAGACAGAAAATTTGCTTTCCAGCCGTTCATTTTTTTATTAACACAATCTATAAGAGGCAAATAGTCTTCAATCTTGAGCTTATAAAAGGATAAAGGGATACCAAGATACATGATTTTGTTAACCACATTGTGTATAGAAAGAGTTTGACAGATATCCTGCGGGTTCCTTATATTTTTAGGGAACATAATAGCACACTTATCATAGTTTACATGAAGCCCCGTGTTGTCAGCAAATTCCCTCAAAATATTGTTCAGCTTGTTGCAATTCTCAACAGTTGCCTCCCCAAATATTACAACATCATCTGCATATAACAGATGAGACAAGGAATGGTTGTCAAAAGAAATACCTTTGAAACCCCTACACTCCAAGAGATTAGAGAAGGCATCCATCACTATACAGAAAAGGTAAGAGCTTAAAGGGCACCCCTGTCTAAGCCCTGCAGTAGATGAGAAATAACCTTCAAGGGCTCCATTTAGTAGAATAGAGAAATTGACATCGATTATACAAACTTTTATCCAGTTAACGAAGATAGGAGGAAAACCTTTTTGATGAAGCCTATAAAGCAAAAATTCCCGACAAACCGAGTCAAATGCCTTTTTGAGGTCTAGTTTAGCACAAAAATAGTTGCAGGCACTTTTCTTAGCAGCATAAGAAAGAATATCATTAGCAAGCAGAATGTTATCAGTAGATATTCTTGATTTTACAAAGCCAGCTTGATTGTCCATAACAATCAAATTCATGATAGGTTTCATTCTTTCAGCTAAAACCTTAGCCATAATTTTGTAAAGGACATTGCAGAGAGCTATAGGTCTGTAGTCAGAGATATCAGCTGCATTTTTATGCTTAGGTATGATAGCCAAGGCAGTGGCTTTCACACCATTTGGCATATAACATTTATTAAAGAAGGAGTAAACTGCCTTGAATACCCAATGCCCAATGATATTCCAAGTAGATTTGTAAAAAAAGAAATTAAACCCATCTGGACCAGGTGCAGAGTTTGATTTACCAGAAAAAACAGCCTTTTTCACCTCTTCCTCTAACACAGGAGAGACAATACCGATAGCAAGAGAGTGTGGTAACAAAGTCCCAGTCGGAAACTCCCTATAATTATGACTAGGGGGAGCAGGCGGGTTGTACAGAGTTTGGTAAAACTGAATTAAGGTATTAACCACATCAGCTCTAGAGGAAACCGAAGGATTAGTGAGTAAATTCCCAACAGAATTAGAACCTCCTCTTCTTATTCTAATCTTAGCAAATAAAAACTTTAAATCATCTTCACCTTGCCTTAACCAGTTAACTTTTGCCCTCTGTATAATCCAGAATGCAAGCAAATTATTGAACTTTGCTACTTCTAACGTGCTAATCTTGTAGGATTGATTAATATCCAAGTTATTGGGATCTCTCTACAACTTATCTAATATATCAGCTTGCTTGGCATTTAAAACATCCAAATGCCTAGTAATACAAGAAGATGAAGACCAAGCCTCACACTTCACCCCAATCTTAATTTGTTTCAGATTATTGGTGAAATGAGAAATAGGATTTCCAAGGCACGGTTTGGAAAAAACCTCCAAAATAAGCATCCAGAATTTGTCAAAATTGGTCCAGAAGTTTTTGAATTGAAAACGATGATGAACTTGCACCTTCGTACCACTATTCAGAATAATGGGGCAATGGTCTGAACAGGAGGGACTGTGAAATTTGCAAAAAGAGTCTGTGAAGGAGTTCACCCAAGCCTCATTCACTAAAACACGATCAAGCTTTATATGTATAGGATTAATAGTGCGCTGATTGAACCATGTATACTTAAACCCCACAGAGTTTAGATCAACCAGTCTATTATGAAAAATCATATAATTGAAATCTGACAAAGCAGCATGATTTATGGGAGTACCTCCAAATTTTTCAAATGTAAACCTGCAGCAATTAAAATCTCCCATTACAGCCCAAGGGAATTCATTAGAAGGAGCAATCTGAGTCAAAGTTTCCCATAGTTTCTTACGGTCTTGAGAATTGTTTGAGGCATAAATAGAAGAAAACTGGAGCAAAGGTTTATTAGCAACCCAAATAATGCCCGATATGACTTGTTCCGAGATGTGAGAAGGTTTGAAATTGAGCTTGGATGAATCCCATTTAACCCAAATCCTACCTGAAGCAGATAGATCAAAATTATGACAACTATAAAGATGTCACGTAACCATCATTCAAGTCAAATTAAGATATTACTAAGTTGATTTATGTATACTAGTGATGCAAAATTGCATGGATTAGATGGCCTTTAAAAGTGGTTTAATATAAATGCTATGGAGTTAGTGTTATAGAAACCTATAAAGCAGCTAGGGTTAAGTATCCTATAATGTTCTATAAGTCATCTTAAAAGGTGTGCTCCCATATTGATCATCTCTTCAATAATGCTAAGATAATCAATGTGTTCATGAAGTGAAGTGTAGAAAATAATATATATATCAAATAATCTCAATAAAAGTATATTAATTTGAAATTAAATTAATTAAATTAATGCTTAGGAGATGAAAGAATTTCTTGGCTTACTAAACTTTTTAATACTATTTTGAAGACTAAAAAGATGCCAGATCAGTGGAGAATGAGTGTGTTAATTCCTATTTTTAAGAATAAAGTTGATGCACAGGAGTGTGTGAATTATAAAGGAATTAAGTTACTGTGTCATACTTTAAAACTATGGGAGCGAGTTATGGAGCATAGGTTGAGGCGTGATACTAATGTTTCTCAAAATCAATTTGGATTCATGCCGGGTAGGTCTACTATGGAAGCCATACATTTATTGAGAGGTTTGATGGACAAATATAGAGAGAATAAGGAGGATCTACATATGACATTTATTGATTTAGAGAAAACATATGATAAAGTTCTAAGAGAAGTGCTATGGAGAGTTCTTGAAAAGAAAGGAGTTAATAATGCTTATATTCAAATCATTAAAGATATGTATGCAGGAGCTATTACTTGTGTTCAAACACAAGGTGGTTTGACAAAGTATTTTCCTATTTCTGTTGGATTACATCAAGGATCAGCCTTAAGTCCATATCTTTTTGCTTTAGTCATGGATGTTCTCACAAGACATTTGCAAGAGGATGTACCTTGGTGCATGCTTTTTGCTGATGATATTCTTCTTTTTGATAAGACTAGAGAGGGAGTTGAAGGTAAGCTTGAATTATGGAGGTCAACTTTAGAGTCTAAAGGTTTTCGCTTGAGTATATCTAAAACTGAATATATGGAGTGTAATTTTAGTGGAAATAGACCTAGTGAGGGGATTGTGACTTTGGGCGATCAAGTCATTAATAAGAGTACGCGTTTTAGATATCTTGGATCTATTATTCAGAGTGATGGTGAAATTAATGGGGATATTATCAGCAGAATTCACGTTGGATGGTTGAAGTGGAGGAATGCATTGGGCTTATTGTGTGATAGAAAAGTTCCCCGTAAACTTAAGGGAAAATTTTATAAGATGGTGGTGAGACCTGCAATGCTTTATGGTGCTAAATGTTGGCCATTTAAAGAGAAGCATAATACTAAGTTAAGTCTTGCAGAGATGAGGATGCTTAGGTGGATGAGTGGTTTGACCCTTAGAGATAGGATACAAAATGAGCATATACGTGAAAAGGTTGGAGTAGCTCTAGTGGAAGACAAAATTAGAGAGAGTCGCCTTAGATGGTTTGGTCACATTAAACGGAGGCCTTCCGATGACCTGGTTAGGAAAGTTGAGGTATTACATTTGGCTTATGTTAAGAAAGGTAGAGGTAGACCTAAAAAGACTTAGTTAGAAAATATTAGAAATGATCTTTCTTTATTAGATTTAGATGAGAATTTGACTTTTAACCAGACACAATCGTGAAAAAGGATTCATGTAGCCGACCCCACGTAGTGGGACAAAGGCTTGATGTTGTTGTTGTTGTTGAGGGATTAAGGTATAGGTGCATTAACCAAATGACCTTGTATATGTTTGATGTAAGTACAAAATGTAATCGTCAAGATAAGATGAAATATTCAAATATGTGTTTATTAGTGCCTTACAAGGATTTTTGTTGTGAGCAATCTTTCCAAATCAAATGAAAGTTTAAATTAGAAGTTTCAAATAAAAGTTTACATCTTGAAAAGTTATTTTAAAGATGAGTTGAAAGACCAAACTCATTGTTGTGGTCTGAAAGATTCGTGGCGGTAGAGTGAGTAAACTTTTTGTCTTAGCGATGCACGAATATCCAACACACAAACAGAAAGAGAGAAGTAGAACACCAAATCTTTTTTTACGTGGAAAGCCCGAAGAGGGAAAAACCACGGGGCCTTGCCCAAGTGAAAATATTCCACTAAACTTGAGTGAATTACAAGGGTTGACCCGTCCCTCGATTTAGAGGCGGTCGAATTACAGTGATTTGGAGAGACAGTCAAAGGTCTGGAGATGGTCGTACGGATGTCCAACAGGTGGCGGCCGGGCGGTAGTCTGACGAAGGTCGGGCTGAAGTCTAGCAGGCGGCGACCGGTCGATGGTCTGGCGACGGGCGGCAGCCGAGCGGTAGTCCGACGAAGGTCGGTCTGAAGTCCGGTTGCAGACAACGGCAAGGCGGTGGTTCGACGGAAGGCACGGCCGGGCGGCGGTCTGGCAGCAGGCGGCCGCCGAGCGACGGTTCGACGGCAGGCGGCGGCCGGGCGGTGGTCCGGCGACAGGCATCGGCCTGGCGGTGGTCCGGCGGCAGGCAGTGGCCGGGCGGTGGTCCGGCGGCAGGCGGCCGGACGGTGGTCTGGCGGCAGGCGGTGGCCCGGAGGCAGGCGGCGGCTAGTCGGTGGTCCGGCGGCAGGCGAGACCGGGCGGTGGTCCGGCAGCAGGTGGCGACCAGGCGGTGGTCCGGCGGCAGGCGGCGGTCGTGCGGTGGTCCGGCGGCAGGCGGCGGCCGGGCGGTTGTCCGATGGTAGGCGGCGGCCGGGCGGTTGTCCGATGGTAGGCGGCAGCCGGGCGGTGGTCCGGCGCTAGAGCTCTTGAAACTTCAGAGCTCTCTTCAATCTCAAGTCAAAGGTCCCCTTCATGTAGAGAGTGGGGGTCTATTTATAGATTTTCATGAGTGGCGCACCCCGTAAATCTAGAGAAGATCCGGGGCAGGTTCAGAGTGCTCCATCGGATGGCTCGTATTGATTCCCCCTATCATAGAGAGTTTTTTAACTGTTTAAGTGCCTTAACAGTGTCGGAATTCAGAGATCTTGGGCTCGTTGGATTCGTCTCGCCGAGACGCTCGATTTGAATATAAGCATGCCATATTTGGATATCATTTCAATATCCAAATAATGCTTTAACCCTTCCAAATGTGGTCCGGGCCCCCGATTTGGACCCCAATGGGCTTGGGTTGGACCAATTTCGGTGTTGTTCAGTTCGTCCCTTTGAGATGTTCAATTTGATTGTAAGTTTGCTGAAAAAAATTCCAATTTAAATATGCCTCGAGATTCGTGCTTGATCAAGGAAATTTTTTAGGACGTATCACTCATATAGGAGGTTAAGGTCAAAGTCAAAGTCAGACCTCTATAATCATTAATTAATCAAATAATTAGAAATTATCATAGTCCTCTATCAAAACATTAGTTTAATTATGGCTATTTCAAGTTTATTGTCTTTATTAAATGAAGTCAAATTATATTTCCAAAAATTAGAGGCATTATGAGAATTTACTTGATATTTTACTTAATAACCATAGAATTTTTAAAATCTATGAAATTTATTATGTGATTTAAAAAAATTCACAAAATATTTGAAGAATTAAAGTGTTTATTATTTAATTTATGTGAATTTAATTAAACTTTAATTAAGTTTAATCACTTAAAAATGACATCTTTAATTGTTTGAAAAAGAGCTTTACTAATGGAAAATATCTTTCTTGTAAAGAATATATCCAAGGTTTATGCAACCTTGGTTATATGATCATGCATGTAAAATAAATATTTTCAAATATTTTTAGATTTTTAAGGTATTTAATATTTTTTTGTAGTTAATATAAAGATTAAAATGATTCTAAAAAAAATAAATAAATTGAAAAATAACAAGTAATTAAGAACATGTTTAAATATGCTTAACATGATGTTTGGAATTAAAAACATGCATTGAGTCAATTGTGAAAGCATTATGGTGCAAAATGTTGGCCATTAAAAGAGAATCATAAAATTAATTAATTATTATAGAGATGAGGATGCTCAAGTGGATGAATGGCTTCACTCTTAGAGACATAATTTGAAATGAGTCTATATGTGAAAAGGATGGAATAATGCATAAGAAAGATAAGATTAAAGAGATTGCCTTAAATGGTTTGGATACATAAAATGTAGGCCTTTCGATGGCCTAGTTAGGAGAGTAGATGTATTGAATTTGGCCTAAGTTAAGAGTGGTGAAGATAAACCTAAATAAACTCACTCTTCTCATCTCAAAGGGGCGATCTCAGACTAGTTTTCTATCAACACTAACTCTATCCAGAGTTCATTCTACTTGCATCCTCCTTCATGATGATCGCCTCACTTGGCATATACATATGAACTAAGTCAAAAATGGATGGGATCCAAACCCTATAAAAGGGGGAGGGGAACATAGACATGAAATAGAGGGAGACATACACACACTGACAGAGACACATAAAGAGAAGAGGACATCTTTTCCCCTTTCTTTAAGGGGAATATATATATATATATATATTCTCTTTTTTAGGATTAAGCTCTGCAACACATAGCCCTCGCTTCCATTACTCTTGTACATTTGTCTTGGATAATAAAGATTTGTTCTAGATCCATATTCACCCCTCTCTCTTTTTCTCTCGTATTCTGACTTGATCATCTTCACCTCCAAGCACTTAGTTTATGGGTGGCCCTATGTATATGACCCGACATAATCTATCAGACAAAATACGATCCAGTAGTTCCCTCTAGCCATATTCTTTGGATAAAAACCTATTTGATATACATTACAAATCTCTCACATGTTATGAGTTTATTTCCTTACATGTAATAAGTTAATGAATGATTACATACATAGCACTCAAATATATCCTATTTATATATTAAATATCTAAATCAAATTATTTGCTCGCATCTTACTCAAAATTTTAAGTAATACCAAAAATAACACTCTCCTCACTCTCTCTATTACAATCACATCACCAAACTCCTTGCATTTCACACATCACCGTTGTTGGCCCTATTTGCTAGTGAGATTTGACTTTTAACATTTTGTTTCTTATTCATGCTGTCAGTCTCATGAATCCCCTCCCTGATTGAATTCTATTGTGACTTCCTTAGTTTTTTTTTTTTCATCTTTCACGTGCCACCAATTTTATCAATATCCTTTCTAGCGATATCCTATTATGACTTCATCTCTTCCTTATCATCTAACAATATTTAGTTGTGATCTATTGCAACTTCCTCTTCATCATTGAGGGCTTTTTAAAGAAAATTAATGGAAGCAAATAGGGTGTTATATTAAATAAATAGTAAAATTTATGTAATTATGTGTAAATAAGATAGTTCTAAGTATTATGTATGTAAATTCTCATAAGTAACAATAGTCTAATTAATTTTTTTTTTTAAAAAAATTTAAATTTCTAGATCTATTCTAAAATAAATATAATTATAATAAGTAATTAAATATTTATATTATAATTATTTCAAAATAAATACAATAAATTGAAATTTCTTTCATCCAGAACGTTTGACATTCAATCTAAAAATAAACAAATTAATACCTATTCGTGACTGTAATCCAAAGGTATATAATATGCTATAAACCACAACGCAAACAGCAACACAGCGGACATTGTTCCGATTCTGTCGCAGCACTGAATCGGAGGCGGAGAGAAGGAGCGGAAGGCAAAAGAAGCCAAAAGGAAAGGCCGAAAAAAACTCGCCACCGATCATGGCGGCGTCGAAATTGAGGACTCTTGGAGCGTTCATGGCGGCGACGGGAATGTCTTACACGGCGGTGACCCTCCTGTCTTCGCCGGTTTCCGCAAGTGACCGCGGGGCGACCGCCGCGTTGGAAAGCGCGCGGCGGCGGACAACCGATCCGGCAGCCATCGTACCTTCCAGGGAGGTCCAAGCGGCTGCGTTGATGGGTGCTTCCGCGGCTAGCCCTCTCGACGTCCTTGTGATCGGTGGCGGCGCCACCGGCTGCGGCGTGGCTCTCGATGCCGTATCACGCGGCCTGCGAGTAGGCCTCGTCGAGAGGGAGGATTTCTCGTCGGGAACCTCATCGCGCTCCACCAAGCTTATTCATGGAGGTGAGACAATTTTCGAATCTCTTCTATAGTTTTCATGATTGATTTTTTATTCTTGTGGAGTATGCCATGGGGAAATGTCGAGAAGCTATTTCAGCTCTCTAATCTCGAATTTTTTAATTTTATTTTTTATATTTTCGTTAAATGTGATGCCGAGAAGAGTGGATAGGTTATGATGATTATAGTTGGAATTTTTTCGTTTTGTAGAGGTTATTTGGCATTGTTGGGTTGCGAAGTATAATATATATTTATATTTGTCTGATATTATGAGCTATACAATTAAGCTGGAAACTAGCATTTAGATTGCTTAAGTGTACATGACATTCCAGTAATTTCCAGAATGATTTATCTTATTTTTGAAATTATGATAAAATGGTAAAAGATGAATGTGCCAATAAAAATCTGAGGACCTAATCTTTCATTATAGTGGCTCGTTCTTTTTTTTTTTCATTGTGGTGATAGCACTCCCTTTCTTTTTTCCCTGACATTGTGAACAAAGTTGACACCCTTGTAAGAAAGCTTGTGGTTGTATAGATCCGGTAATGTGACGCATAATTAAAATAACAAAATGTAAATGGATTTGCTTATTATCCTATAGATTGACTTTTTATGAAATTTTTTGTTCATTTATTCAAGAGACTAGCTGTATTTCCCTGCGCTGCAAGGGATGATAAAAACAAAGAGCAGAATATAGACAGAGTGTTGAAAGGGTAAATTGAATTTAGACATGACATAAAGTAATAACAACAACAACAACAAAATCTAGTCTTTATCCCATTATGTGGGGTCGGCTACATGAATCTTTTTTCTCCAATGTATCTTGTTAAGAGTCAAGTTCTTATTTAAATCTAATAAAAATATCATTTCTAATTTTTTTTAAACAAATCTTTTTAGGTCTACCTCTACCTTTCTTAACATAGGTCAAATCTAATACATCAACTCTCCTAATCGTCGACGTTTTATGTGACCAAACCATCTAAGGTTCTCTAATCTTATCTATCACTGGAGCTATTCCAACCTTTTCACATATATACTCGTTTCACATTCTATCTCTAAAAGTGAAGTCACTCATCCACCTGACCATACTCATCTCTGTAACACTTAACTTAATATTATGCTTCTCTTTTGATGGCCAACATTATGCATCATAAAGCATTACAGGTCTTATCACCATCTTATAGAATTTTCCCTTAAGTTTTAGTTGAACTTTTCTATCACACAGTAGACCCAATGCATTCGTTTACTTCAACCATCCCACTTGAATTCTACTAATAATATCTCCATCTATTTCACCATCACTTTGAACAATAGACTCGAGATATCTAAAAAAGTGTACTCTTATTGATGACTTGATTGCCCAAAGTCACAATCCCCCTTGTAGATCTTTTGCTACTAAAATTACACCTAATGTATTTGGTTTTAGATCTACTCAAATGAAAACCTTTAGACTCTAGAGTTGACCTCCATAATTCAAGTTTACCTTCAACTCCCTCACTAATCTTATCAACAAAAAGAATATCATCAGCAAAAATCATACACCATTGTACAGCCTCTTGCAAATGTCTAGTAAGAACATCCATGACTAAAGCAAAATGATATGGGCTTAAAGCTGATCCTTGATGTAATCCAACTAAAATATAAAAATACTTTGTCAAAGCACCTTATGTTTGAACACAAGTAACAACTCCTACATACATATTCTTAATGACTTGAATATAAATATTATTAACACCTTTCTTTTTTAGAACTCTCTAGAGCACTTCTCTTGGAACTTTATCACATGTTTTATCTAATTCAATAAATATCATATATAGATCCTCCTTATTCTCTCCATACTTCTCCATCAAAACTCTCAATAAATGTATAACTTTCATAGTAGACATACCTGGCATGAATCCAAACCGATTTTGAAAAATATTAGTATCATGTCATAACCTATGCTCAATAATTCTTTTCCATAGTTTTAAAATATGACACATTAACTTTTTCTTTATGATTCACACACTCTTGTGCATCACCTTTATTCTTAAAAATGGAAATCAATACACTCCTTCACCGATCTTGCATCTTTTTAGTCTTCAAAATAATATTGAAAAGTTTTGTAAGCCAAGAAATTTTTTTATCTCCTAACATTTCTATACCTCTATTGGAATATCATTGGTCAAATAATTTTTTCATGCTTCATTTTCTTTAAAGTCTCTCTAACATTGGTTTTACTAATACACTTATAAAAATAAAAAATCTCTATTTTTATTAAGGGTGCTAAGGTTACTAAAGCCAATCTTATTCTCACAATCTTCATTGAAAAATTTGCCAAAATATCTCATCCACCTTTGTTGAATATCATCTTCTAATAAAAGAACTTTTTAGTCTTCATCTTTAATGCATTTTACATGAACTAAATTCTTACTTCTCCTATCTCTTTGCTTGACTAACTTATATAGATATCTTATAGATATCTTTCGTCTTCAATCTATAATCTATTCTATAAATTATTAAAAACTAAATTCTTTACATCGCATATTGCTTTCTTGAACTCCTTATGAACCTCTTTATTTCTTTCACAATTTTTTGAGCTTTTACACTTAAACCAATTTTTATAATAAAGCTTTTTATTTTTATCTTTTCTTGTATATTTTGATTCCACCAACACTTTTTACTCTAGGAACTTTTCCTTTTCATGCTCCAAGCATATTTTTTGCAAGATTCTTAATATTATTAGCCATTTTTTCATACATAACATTAGCTTCTTCATGCACTGTCAAAATCTTAAGATATTGAATCATGCCCTAAAAAAATATTTTTGTTAATGTTCTTTGAGTGCCCTTATCAAATCCTAGAATAACATTTTATTTTATTTTTCACATTTCTCTCGCTCATCTTAAAGTCCAAAACTAATAAACGATACAAAGTAAATAAACTTTCACTTGGAATAACTTTATAATCTTTGCAATCTAAATAATCTATTTTTTTATAAAAGAATAATCAATATGAGTTTTACTATATCTATTCTTATAAGTAATGAGTCACTCTTATATTTTCTTAAATAAGATATTAGTAATTATGAAATCATAAGTTGCAACAAAATTTAATAAGGTCCTACCACCTTTATTTGTTGCTCTAAACTCATAGTGTCACAATCTAACCTGATAAAACCTATAGATGGAACATGTTATATCATGTTGACTTGCGACCTATGATGCACAGACACGGACACAACGACATGGATACGACATGACACGGACACGGGACACGTCAGTTATTGAAAATATAGGACACGGACACGGGTTGAACACGGTATTATAGTTTTTATATTTAAAAAATAGTGTATAAAAATTAAATAAGTATAATTTTAAAAATAATTTAAAAATAATAAGTCATTTAACTAGAATTTGTGCTTAAAGTGATTAGTATTAGGATGTCGAGAGTCAGGCATCGATGTCGTTTATCAGTCACTGAGAGAGGATATAAAAATACGTTCTTTGCCAAAAAGAAATGAAAATGAAAATATTCGATGATTGGTTATTAAGTGCGAACGTTGATTTGGTGTTGTGTATAGAAAATAAGAAATTTAGTTCAAATCCCGCCAAATACAAGAAATTATATTTAAAAAAATTCATAAATTATTTAAGATATACGCGTCGGACATGCGTGTCCAATTTATATTTAATATTTTTTAATCGGACACGTTTTCGGCATGTCCAACAAGTGTCGGAGTGTCGGAGGATACAGTGTCGGACACTGCACAGCTCTTTGAGGAGAACTGTCGGTGCATCATAGCTTGCGACATGCCAAACCAAGATTTGAGTTTGGAAAAATTTTCAGATTTTTTTTCTTTCGATTAAACTTAAAACAAAGAATGGACTATAGAGCTGCTAATAATTCACAATATATAAAAAATAAATTATCCACAAAAATTTCTTTTCTTTTCTCCTCAAAATGCATATAGAGCAATTTAAATAACTAGTCATAACTAGTCAGAAAAGAAATACCTATACAGACTTAGACTAATCGAATCCTGAATCTGCTACTCAACTAGCTCTTTCCCTTTCCCAGACCCTGTTACAGAACGTAGATAAACTGTGAGCCAACACAGCTCAACAGGTCACACTTTTTTATCTAAATTTTTAAATAAATAATTTGTTATGTATTTAATTGAATTTAAGAGAAGTTCATAAGAAATGAAAATGACTAAGCATGATATTACTTGCAAATACCTCACTGAAAATAACTAAATATGCACTTCATATATCAAAACAAAAAATAATAGATTTCCCTTTAGATTGTTATATATCTCATCAGAATAGAATTTAGAGAATTATGACCCTTATGACTCCTGTGATGACATATCAAAAAACAAACCCTTATAACTCCCAATGCCCATCACTAGAATAGAATGTGTATATGACACCATAATATAATGTGCATATAGCACCATAATATAATGTGCATATATTGATAGAATAAAATAGGCATATAGCACTAGAATAGAAGTTCTCCCACGCACACCAGATCTCAGAATCACATATTTCAAGTAGATAATCATATAATTTATTGCATTGCGGTGAATGAAACTTAAATAAACTTATTTTAGAGTTTAACAAAATACTTTAATAGTAATTAGTAGAATATACTACTAAGTAGAAATGGATTATTTCAAAATGTAACTAAATTACCATAGATTATTATAGTCTTATTTTTGAAGCTTGAATCATACTACAATATTATTTGAGAACTAGAATGATTTTTTAATTTGTCAAAATCCGTATATTTTTCAATTTACATGATAAAAATTTCTTTAAAAAATACCTAAATATTTAAATGTCGTATCTATAACATAAAAAAGTTACGCTGTGAGAATTTTGCAGATATTAATTTATCCGATTTTTTCGCTAACATAATTATAAATTAAATTAGAAAATTTTTAAAATCTTTATACTTTTTAAAAAAGAGATAAGCAAAACTTTACGTACCTCGAACGGATAACTTTCTGAATTGGATCATCAGCTAAAAATAGATTAAAGTTGCCCAAAACTTGCTTTCTCTCTCTAGAAATTTTCTTTGCTCTCTCTAGCCAATTGCCTCATATTAAAATTAGTTCGAGTGTCAAGACGCTTGATCTTGTTAGTCACATTGCTCCCTCTGGAAGCCCATAGCACTGCAGCGCCACCCCCAGTGTCGCAACATTGAATTAATTGATAAAAAATCAGAGAGTTCAAAGCCTTGATGCCTCTAAACTCAATGTCACGGTACCCTAGGGAATTTATTTTTTTAGATTTTCAAAACATACACATAGGACCCCGAGACCCGCTTCAGAATACATACAGATTTTCACATACATATCAAACATTCCCAGACATATACATATAAATTCAGTGGATTACCTTGAATTGGATCAGGTCATAGTAGGTAGAGCTGTGCACTGATCTCTAGGTGTTACATATAGCCATCATGAATGCTTTCAAAATCTTCTACCTCTCTACTACTATGTCCATTTAAATCTCCTCCAATAAATTTTTTTCTTCAAGAGGTATTTTTTGTATTAATTCTCTTAAATCATTCCAAAATTTTAATTTTAAATGCATATTCAAACCCATTTGAAGAGCATAAGCACTTATAATATTAATAATCTTAGCATCAACAACAATATTTAAATTTATAATTTCATCTCTAATTCTATTAATTTCTACAACATTATCCTTTAAACTCTTATCTATAATTACACACACCTTTTTTTAATTCGACTCCTTTTTTAATATAATAGTTTAAAATCTAAACTATCAATTTCTTTAGCCTTCTCTCCTACCCATTTAGTTTCCTGAATGCATAAAATATTTTTCTTTCTTTGAATCACAATATCTACTAATTTCATTACTTTGCCTATAAAAGAACCTATATTCCAAGTTTCTATCTTATTTTTAGTTTCATGGACTAGCTTCTTTGCTCATATCCATCTGTATGTGCGAACTCTTGCTTATTTAACAATGCATATGTGCCATGACCCTTGCACGATTCTCATTGTATTCATGTTATACAACGTGTCTCTTATAGGGATTGCTCTAGTATTAACACAATGTATTAAAGGATTAATGTCATGATTATTCAATAAGTTTTACGTTGGTTGTCGACTACCTAATGCAATCCTCCAGTTTTCTCATCCAGAGCTTAGGACCTGACAATATCAATGTTAAAGACAAAAAGTAAGTGAAAAAAGAGGGTCATCAATACAGACCATTACATGACAGACATTATGAATTCAAACACTTGGTTGAAAATGAATTGCATTGGGAAGAGAAACCATCAGATAAAAGAAGTTTAAAATTGTGGTTAGGGCACGGGCTTACTCTAGCTGCATGGTGAGAGTATTGTGGTTCCTATACTGGTGAGAGATTTGTGGTCAATACCCATAAACTAATGTTTTTCTTAGATTTATGCTTATGTCCTACCTTAGCAGCCAATAAGGTGAAGCATAGAGAAAAACAAAATTGAGGGACTTTAGAACTCATAAGTTTGAATTGTTTGTTGAATGCCGGTCATGTTGAAATTTTTTGCTTTTAGTGGTAATTTGATAGATACAGGATTTTAAGCTACATCCTTTTGGCCCTTTGTTTTTGCATTAATTAGAAGAACTCTTTTTTTCTTATGAATTTATCTACTTATTTGTCAATCTTCATTTCTTATCCTAAGAAAGTAGTTTTCTGGAGCATTGAATGCTGAGGCAATTCTCTTGTACCTATTTTTGTTAGATTTTTTTTGGTTATGTACTATTATACATGTAATTATTTTCTACTCTGATTTACTGAACTGCTTTTACAGGGGTAAGATACTTAGAGAAAGCTGTCTTTAATCTTGATTATGGACAGCTTAAGCTTGTTTTCCATGCATTGAAGGAGAGAAAACAAGTTATTGAGAACGCTCCTCACTTATGCCATGCTTTGCCATGCATGACACCTTGTTTTGATTGGTTTGAGACTCTGTATTATTGGGTTGGATTAAAAATGTATGATCTTGTTGCTGGTAGAAGAATGTTGCATTTGTCCAGATACTATTCTGCCGATGAGTCAATTGAGCTTTTCCCTACACTGGCCAGAAAAGGCCATAATAGAAGTCTCAAAGGGACAGTAGTTTATTACGATGGACAAATGAATGATTCTCGCCTGAATGTTGGACTAGCTTGCACTGCTGCTTTATTGGGTGCTTCGGTATTCAACCATGCAGAAGTTATATCATTAATTAAGGATGAGAACAACGAGCGGATTATTGGTGCCCACATCCGAGATAATCTGTCAAGTAAGATCCAATGAAGCATTTGTTTCTTTAGATATGTTTTTTCTTGTGCTTAACTATTTTTTCTCTAATGTATAATGTTATGTTCTATTTATTGAAATTCGTTGCCTTTCTTTGTATCTTTGCTTTGTTATCCACTTCATTACCGAACAATGGAAGTTTGTGTTTGGTTTTAATAGCCTTCCACATATCATATGTACAGTAATAAATTGAGTATTTTCCCAATCATAAACATGTATATATCTTTTTCTATGATGTACATATATGAATACAACAAGGACACATGAAAGGTCAATTATTAAAAATATATGACACAAACACGAGTGGAATATGATATTATAATTTTTATGTCGTAAAAAAGTGTATAAAATTGAATAAACAAAATATTACGAATAATTGAAAAATAATAAGTCATTTAACTTGGATTTGTACTTAAAATGATTAATTTCAAGATGTCGATAGTCGAGCGTTGATGTTTTGTTATGTATTGAAAGGGGAGACGATAATACTCTCGACAGTCAAGCATCTTTGTTGTGTAATGAGTATCGAGCATTGATGTCAAGACAATATCGATTGTCAATCTCGAGATGAAGTTGGTCGTTGAAGTTAAGACGGCATTGGATAAAGATGCGACGTTGAGATGACACAGGAGCGTGATTGTGGGTGTAGAAATTGCTAGCATTGAGCATCAATGTCAATACAATGTAAAACTTGGATGTTTAGATGGTTTTTGAAATATTGATGTTGTGACGACATTCGACATTGATATTGAGATGGCATCGAGTGTTTATGAAATCCTAATTGCAACCTACTAGAGAGAAATGAAAATGAGAATGTTCAAAGAATGGGGCATTGAGTGCGGGCAAGGTATTTGGGGCTTTGAAGATGATATAAGAAATTTAGTATTTATTTCTTTTACCAAATAAAAATCTGAGATACAATAAATTATATTTAAAGGTTTTATGTGTGTTAGACACGTGTTCTATTTGAGTTTTAATATTTTTTTAATTGGATAGACCTTCAATGTGTCCAACACATGTCGGAGGTGTGTCGTGTTTGATGCATGTTGGACTCTGCATACCTCTTTAAGGAGAAGTGTTGCTATATCATAGATTTTTTGATGTCTTTGGTGGAACTGTTTTGTTTGTTTATGAAAAAAAATATACATTTCTTTGAATGTGTAAAAGGACCTTGAGTTTTGCTAATATTTGTGCTATTCACTGACAATTATAATATGCTATGGAACTGGTCTTTATCCTCTCTTTTAGGCCTTCAAACCTATGATCTTACTATATATCCATATCCATGGATAATGGCTTCTAAAAGCTGTATTATTTGAGATAAATATGATTGATATAGATATCTTGAAGCAACCTGCTGTTTGAACTTCTTGATGAATTCACACTAACAAATGGAAAACTCGTGTACTGCAGATGAAGATGTTTTTAGTGTTTCCAACTACAATTGATATTCTGAGAAACTAAATATTGCTATATCAAATGCAAAGATAGTTGGATCTCCATTATGTATACCAAATCCTTGGTCATACTGAGACGAAAGATTTTATGCCTTTGTTACCTCATAGAAGTTGTTCATACCAATGAACAGTTAGTGAACCTTAGTCACATATGCACCTCTAAAAGTTAATTACCTTGAATGTTAGTGTTGTTAACCTTGCCGGTTGGTCTATTATTTGACTTGAGCAACATGAGTTGTAGTTCCATTATTGTTGAACAATCTTACGGTGAATGAAGCTGTTTATTGCCTTTTTTATTTTCTTCGAATTAATAAAGCTATTTATTTTTTTTCACTTCATTTTTTTAAGAACATGCTTTAAACCTTTCCCCTTGCAATTTATGATCACCAGAATCTTTTAAAATATGGTTGGCTAATATGGTCATTCCATATGCCTTGAGTACTAGTATTTTTAGCATACAAGTATCATTGCTATGAATTCCATTCATAATTACTAGCATCGATATCAGATCACATTGATCCTCATTCTGAGGCAGATTCCTTTACCTAGCCATTTTCTTGATGCACTCATGCAGTTGTAGAATATGTTTACATAATAATTAAACTGGCTTGTCAGAATGACAACTTATTTCTTGTGTCGATACAATGATACCTACCTGCTTATGGAAAGAAGGTTTACTTCTAAAATCATGTACCATATTACTCTTAAATTTAGCCATGTTATGCTCGTGATGCCATAATTCTCTGGTAACAATGGAATCAAGGTTTTTTCTTAGATAAACTAATTTTTAATGCAGCCTTTGCCTAAGAGATAGCATTGATAATAATTATGCCATAAGATTTATAAAAAATAAGTTGAATATCTTTAGCAACATTCAATAGAAAAGAATGGAGAATGAGAATTCTTAAGGCTAGCACTAAATAGTTGGGGACAAGGCTAATAAGATGATGCTGTCTGGGTTATGTTCCTTGGAAATTACACTATTTTCCCATGTCCTCCCGTCTATGCACAGCCACGCATACTATTCAGTATGACGACCATCAGGATCATGTGCAGTAATATGATGTTGGAAAGTTGGTGCTTACAGGTTTGCCACCCAAGCAATGTTCAGATATCAGGAACAGTTTGCTCACCACATACTATTATCCTTTTTGTCCTGTTTGACGTAATTTTTTTAGGCCTAAGCAACCATGACTTCTCCTTGGCTGTGGGTTAAATGTTCAATAAATCCAGTAAAAATGTTTGGGACCAGTTGAAGGTGACTATTTCATCTCCCAATTTTCAACTTTTCACTTCACATGCATATAAATCAGACAAAGTGGTTTCAGTCATAAAGGCCGAAAGTTTATCATGCACTTCTCTGAGGCATAATAAATGTTGAGTCTTGAAACATGGTTTGTGATCACAACTGGTCACTGTTTTCAGTGTTATTATTATTATTTTTTAAATTCAATGGAGGGAGAACTGCAAACGGTTGTTTTAGCAGCCACTGCTCAAGTTTAATGTGTTTAATACAACATACAGATGATGGACTGAAGTGCTCTGGTAACGCATGCATTATGCCAATTGGTTTATTTTATGCATATGATGTTACACTCTTTAAAGTGAGATCCAAGTTTCTGGTAAAATTAACCTGCACAATCAGCATTCTATAACAATTTTTTCCTGTCACAGTTTATCTAATATCAGTGAATAGCTATAACCTTTTTTCTTTTGAAGTATATATTGTGCGAAGTGTTGCATGCAGAACGCTCTATATTAACACTTGTTGATCATTCACCCTGATCATGTTCTTTGCATATCTGGAAATAGCTTATGATAATTTTTTGTGCTTCTTCCATGTTATGCATCTTAATTACTGTCAAAATGTATCAGGAAAAGAGTTTGACACTTATGCAAAAGTAGTTGTAAATGCTGCTGGACCATTTTGTGACTCAATAAGGCGCATGGCTAACAAAGAGGCACCAAACATGATTTCTCCAAGTAGCGGTGTGCACATCGTTCTTCCTGACTATTATTCTCCTGAAGGGATGGGTCTAATTGTTCCCAAGACAAAAGATGGTCGTGTTGTATTCATGCTTCCTTGGTTGGGAAGAACAGTTGCAGGAACCACAGATTCCAGCACTGTCATTACCATGTACCCTGAACCTCATGAAGATGAAATACGATTTATTCTGGATGCCATCAGTGATTACCTGAATGTTCAGGTAGATGATTCTTTTGCATGAAACTATTTAGGCCAATATTTTTTCTTCAATGCTTTCTTTTGGTGAATTATGAAGTATCTTTGTCTTTTTCTTATTTTGATAGAAAATACTTGAAATCAAGTAATTCCTAGCCAAAACTGAAGCGGAACCAGGGAAAAACTGCTGTCTCCAGCAGTGGACAGCAGTTTTACACAGGAAAACAGTGAAGAAACGCGAGAAAACTGAGATCCAATGCAAGCAAAGGCTAGTATTTTATTAGTAGATGAATGCAATTGCAAAGATACAATTTGTTCTTCGATTCGAGAGGAAGAACGTACTCTCCAAAGTCTCCGGCGAAGCCAAGAGCCCAAAACAAAACCTAGATCTCAAAGAGAAAACTCAAATTCAAGATAATCTCTAATTCTCTCTTAACTCCCTAATTAAAGCAAAAGCAAAGATACAAATTACATAAACACCCTCTTCATTCAAAAATTCCCTCCAACGAAATGCTCAAAAGCCGCCTAGCTCGCTCCTTCGTCCGCTGTTTCTGCGATCGGCGGGTTCCGCCTGGCTTTGGACCGCTGGGCGTAGAACCGGACCGGTCAGCTGGGACCAGTCCAAGGTTACGCGTAACATTACCGCCCTCCCAAAGAATCACCTTGTCCTCAAGGTGAAAATCAGGAAACTGATGTTTCGTCCTCTCGTATGGCTCCCACGTGGCATCGTAGTCAGGAAGGTTCTTCCACTGGATCAACACTTCCCTAGTTTTACCTTCTTTCTGGCGAACACCCCTCAGCTCCAAGGGTTCCATGATCACCTCTAAATCCTCCGTAAGTGTGGCCGGCAGCTCGGGAATGGTGATGTGATCACCAATGGCCTTTCTCAACTGTGAGACATGAAAAACCGGGTGTATAGTCGCCGATGGGGGTAATTTCAGTCGATATGCTACTGCCCCAATCTTTTCCATCACTTCATAAGGACCAAAGTACCTTGGAGCCAGCTTTTCATTCCTCCTGTTGGCGACTGTCTTCTGCCTGTATGGACGGAGCTTCAAGAACACCTTATCCCCTGCCTTAAACTGGATATCCTTTCTATGCCCATCTGCTTGCTTTTTCATGATTTGTTGCGCCCTCAGCAAATGTCTCTTTAACTCCTCGAGCACTTGATCCCTCTCCGCCAAGTACTCCTCTACTGACGAAACAGGAGTACTATTGCTCCCAAAGTGTACCAAGTGTGGGGGATCCCGTCCGTACAACACCTTGAATGGGGTCATCTGTGAAGCTGAGTGAAATGACGTGTTGTACCAATACTCAGCCCAGGATAGCCACTTTGCCCATAGCTTTGGTGTTTCTGAAACGAAGCATCTTAGGTACGTCTCCAAGCTCCTGTTGACTACTTCCGTCTGGCCATCCGTCTGGGGGTGGTAGGCTGTGCTTCTCTTGAGAACTGTTCCCTGCAACCTGAATAACTCCCTCCAGAAATGACTGAGAAATACCTTGTCCCTGTCTGATACGATCGCCTCTGGCACTCCGTGTAATCTGACCACTTCTCTGATGAAGGCTGTTGCTACTGTTACTGTGGTATAGGGATGTCGGAGGGGAATGAAATGGGCATACTTGCTCAACCTGTCCACCACCACTAAGATCACCGTGAACCCATCTGAACGGGGCAGCCCATCTATGAAGTCCATAGATATCTCCTCCCATACTCTACCTGGCAGAGCTAGCGGTTGTAGTAATCCTCCTGGTGACATAGCTAGGTACTTATTCCTTTGGCAGACCTCGCATCTGGCTACCATCTCCTCTACATCTTTATGCATCCCTTTCCAGTACAGCTCCCCAGCTATTCTCATGTATGTCTTTTGTACGCCTGAGTGGCCCCCCACTGCACTCCCATGAAACTCCTGGAGTAGGTTTGGGATGTGGATCGACGTCCGGGGCATCACAAATCGCCCCTGATACAGCAGTTTGTCTCCCTCTAGTGAGTACCCCGGGTGGCTACCTGGTTCCTTCAATAACTCAGTCCTGATCTTTCCCAAACTCTCATCTCTAGCGCTTTCTTCTCTGATGGCCTTCCAATCAAGCATCAAGGGAACGGATAGAGCAACTGTCTTTAGTTCCTCCATACATCTGGACAAGGCATCCGCTGCCTTGTTCTCCACTCCGGGCCTATACTGAATCTCAAAATCGTACCCCAGTAACTTGGACAACCACCTCTGATGCTCTTCTGTCACCATCCGCTGTTCCAGAAGAAATTTCAGGCTCCGCTGATCCGTCCTAACAATGAAGTGTCTTCCCAGTAGGTAGGGCCGCCATTTCTGGATGGCCAACACGATGACCATCAATTCCCTCTCATATACTGATTTCATCCTTGCCCTAGCAGTCAATACCTGGCTGAAATAAGCGATGGGTCTCCGATTCTGCATAAGTACTGCACCCAATCCGTATCCCGATGCATCGGTCTCTACAATGAATGTCTGAGTAAAATCCGGCAAAGCTAGGACCGGCACTGTAGTCATTGCCTTCTTCAGGCTCTCGAACGCGGATGTTGCTGCTTCTCCCCACAAGAAACCGTCCTTCTTCAATTGCTCCGTAAGTGGCCATGCTATGGTGCTATATCCCTTTACAAATCTTCTGTAATACCCTGTCAATCCCAGAAATCCTCTCAGCGCCTTCAGAGTCTTTGGTAGTGGCCACTTTAGCATTGCCTCAATTTTGGAGTGATCAGCTGCCACCCCTTCCTTGGACACCACATGACCCAAGTACTCTACACTGGCTTGTGCAAAGCAGCATTTCTTTAAATTTGCCCTCAACTGGTGTTCCTGCAATACCTCTAACACTTTCTTCAAGTGTTCCCAATGTTTGACCTCTGACTTGCTGTATATCAGGATGTCGTCAAAAAATACTAACACAAACCGTCTGAGATAAGGTTTGAAGACCTTATTCATCAGGGTCTGGAAAGTAGCAGGTGCATTGGTGAGGCCAAAGGGCATCACCAAAAACTCATAATGGCCTTCATGAGTTCTAAAAGCTATTTTGGGAACATCTTCCTTTCTCATTCGAATTTGGTGGTAGCCCGATTTCAAATCTATCTTGCTGAAAATCACGGTCCCACTTAATTCATCCAAGAGCTCATCGATAACTGGTATAGGAAACTTATCAGGTACAGTCTCCTTGTTGAGTGCTCTATAATCTACACAAAAACACCAGCTGCCGTCCTTCTTTTTCACCAACAGAACGGGACTAGAGAAAGGGCTGATGCTGGGTCTGATGATCTCTGCCTCCAGCATCTCTCTGATCAACCGTTCAATTTCATCCTTCTGGAACAGAGGGTAGCGGTAAGGACGTACACTGATGGGTGATACTCCTTCCCTCAATACAATAGCATGCTCATGCTCCCTCTGCGGTGGTAATCCCTGAGGCGGCTGAAACATTTCTTGGAACTGTTGAATCAACGGCTGAACGGAGAGGGGTATAACTCCTCCCTCCTCCACTCCTGCCCCCTCCAAACTATGCAGTTCCACCAGGTAGCCTCCTCCCTCCTGCTGAATGGTTCAGATTAGGGATTTGAGAGAAACCCCAGCTTTGGTCAACCCCGCGTCCCCCTGAATCGTCCTCCTTCTCTCCCCTATCACCAATTCCATCCTCAATGTCCCCCAGTTGATCTTCGTCTCCCCCAAGGTACGCAGCCATTTCATCCCTAGGATGACGTCAGTACTTCCCAATTCCAATGGAAGGAAGTCTTCCTTCACCTGGATTTCCTGAATCTTCAGCACCACCCCTCTACAAACTCCCCTACCCATTTCCACCTTCCCCGTGCCCATCATCACCCCATAGCCGCCTGTATCCACCAGCTCCATTCCCAGCGACTCCACTATCTGGGTGGAAATGAAATTATGGGTTGCCCCACTATCGATCAACACCACCACCTCACGGTCAGCTATCTATCCTCTCACCTTCATAGTGTGACTCGGAGTGAATCCCACTACAGAGTTCAGAGAGACTTCTGCCACATCCATGTGCAATTTCTCTTCCTCTTCCTCCTCAATCCGGCTCCCACCTTCCTCCTCGTCTTCCTCGTTATCACAAACAAGGAGAACCTGAAGAGTTCGGTCCTTGCATCTATGCCCAGGCATGTACTTCTCGTCACAACGGAAGCACACCCCTTTGGCCCTCTTTTCTTGCATCTCCTTCTCTGTCAGCCTCTTGAATTGTCCCCCACTTCCACCACCACCGGATCTCTCCTTGGGCATCTCCCTCTGGTTTCCTGTGGCTACCCCTTTTGAGGGTAACACAGCAGTAGTCATCTTGTATGATCCCCCAGAGTAGTTGCCTCGAGCTCCTCTTTCTGACTTCTTTTGATCTTCCACCAGTTGTGCAAGCTCCATCACCTTGCCTAAATTCCTTGGCTCTAGCACTCTGACCGCTGTTCTTATCTCAGGTTTGAGCCCCTTCATGAAATTTCCCTCCAGGGCTGATTCTGAGATATGATCCAAACGGCTCGCTAAGTACTCAAATCTGTCTCGGTAGTCGGCCACGGTTCCCTCCTGAGTCAGAGCAAAGAACTGCTCATAGAAGTCTCCTCCCCATAGCTGTCAATGGCGCAAAATAGCGCACGCCATGGCGCACGGCGCGGCGCGGCGCACCTACGGCGCTATGTTCATGGCGAGGCGCATGTGTTTAAAATAGCGCGCGCTATTTGCGCCACATGTGCGCCATGGCGCATTGCGCACGGCGCAAAATAGCGCGCCAAATTGTTTTTAAATTTTGATTTACTTATGAATATTTTTTATACCGCTCGGTACCGCTAGTTACATGCTTTGTACCGCTCGGTACAACTAGGTACACGCTCGGTACCGCTAGGTACACGCTCGGTATCGCTAGGTACACGCTCGGTATCGCTAAGTACATGCATGATACCGCTCGGTACCGCTATGTAAATGCTCGGTACCACTCGGTACATGCTCGGTACATGCTTTGTACCGCTCGTTACAGCTCGGTACAACTAGATACACGCTCGGTACCGCTAGGTACACGCTCGATATCGCTAAGTACATGCATGATACCGCTCGGTACCGCTATGTAAATGCTCGGTACCGCTCGGTACATGCTCGGTACCGCTAGTTACATGCTTTGTACCACTTGGTACAGCTCGGTACAACTAGGTACACGCTCGGTATTGCTAAGTACATGCATGATACCGCTCGGTACAGCTCGGTACTACTAGGTACACGCTCGGTACCGCTCCCTAATTTCCATACAAATGAACTTCAAAATTTCTCTTACAAATAAATTTTGTTCTGGGGGCGCTGCCCCCGGAAACCCCCGCAAGGGCGCTGCTCCTTGACCCCGCGACCTGACCGGGCAGGTCGAACCCCGCCAGGGGGTAGCGCCCCCTTGGCGGCCCGGCAACCCCCATATTATGTTTCTTAGACAATATTATGTTTCTTTTATCTAAATTTGTTTGCTTTTAGGTAATCATAAAATGTCAGATTCAGTTCTTATAGGATTATGAAGTAGCGGTACCGAGGATTATGATAGCTTGTCTTTTATTTTTATTTTTTAATAATATTTCATATTCATGCTTATTATTTTATAATATTTATATAGCTTGCGCCATGTTCAAAATAGCGCGCGCCGCGCCGTGCGCTATGCGCCATGGCTCCAAATGGACCTTTGCGCCATGGTGCGTCATTCGCCATTAACAGGTATGCTCCTCCCCCATCGGCTCGGAAACGTTCTAATAAACAATCCTTAAACTTTCTCCAAGTCCTGATAGGCTCTCTCCTGTCTCGCCATTGATACCATGCCAATGCCTTCCCTTCCAGACACAATCCTGCCGCCGTCAGCTTCTCATCATCTGTCAACCCGTTGATAGCAAAGTAACGCTCCACCTTGTAGATCCAACCATGGCCATCTTCGCCCTCAAAGATGGGCATCTTCAACTTCCTCACCTTCGGATCCCTTCCGTTACCCCGGAACTCTCCATAACCTCCCATTCCTCGAAGAGAAGGTGCTCCCCAAGTGTCCCGATCCTCCCTCCGTCGTTGGTATCCGAGTCCTTCGTCATAATCCCCTCTTCCCCTTTCAAAATCAGCACCTCGACGCTGAAATTCAGCACCTCGACGCTGATATTCTCCTCTTCTCTCGCCAAAATCTGCACTTCCCTCATATTCTCCCCTCCTGCCTTCAAAATCCACGCCTTGACGCTGGAAATCAGCACCTCGGCGGTCATTTCCCATGCTCATCTCCTCTCTAGAAAGTGGCTCTAGAGGTGGCATGTCATCGTCTCCTTCAAGGATCTCCACATCTTGATTCCTCCTCCCCCTACGCGGGTTCGGATTTCCTCCTACACCATGGTCTCCGGTATTCTCTCTTGCTTCTGACGTTGTCGGATTTGTCTTCATCTCCAACAATTTCTTCATCATCTCTTCTATGGCCATAA
Organism: Dendrobium nobile; assembly: GCA_022539455.1. NCBI lineage: Eukaryota > Viridiplantae > Streptophyta > Magnoliopsida > Asparagales > Orchidaceae > Dendrobium > Dendrobium nobile. Next base: position 9,775,435 of record CM039734.1, read on the forward strand.
ACTTTCCCTCCAACCTTTCGTTGTTGGTAGTGATCTGATTCTGAAAGTCGAATAATCTCTCCTCCAGATCGGTTTTCAATTGACCGATTTCTCCTTACAAAACGTCCGCCTTCTTTCCGGCCATTTTTTTTCTATCGGATCCACAAAAATCTTCTTCCGGAGACAAAGATCTTGCTGAAATTCTGGATTTCAGCCGCCGGTGGTCCCGAAAATCTTGCTCTGATACCAATTTGATAGGAAATACTTGAAATCAAGTAATTCCTAGCCAAAACTGAAGCGGAACCAGGGAAAAATTGCTGTCTCCAGCAGTGGACAGCAGTTTTACACAGGAAAACAGTGAAGAAACGCGAGAAAACTGAGATCCAATGCAAGCAAAGGCTAGTATTTTATTAGTAGACGAATGCAATTGCAAAGATACAATTTGTTCTTCGATTCGAGAGGAAGAACGTACTCTCCAAAGTCTCCGGCGAAGCCAAGAGCCCAAAACAAAACCTAGATCTCAAAGAGAAAACTCAAATTCAAGATAATCCCTAATTCTCTCTTAACTCCCTAATTAAAGCAAAAGGAAAGATACAAATTATATAAACACCCTCTTCATTCAAAAATTCCCTCCAACGAAACGCTCAAAAGCCGCCTAGCCCGCTCCTTCGTCCGCTGTTTCTGCGATCGGCGGGTTCCGCCCGGCTTTGGACCGCCGGGCGTAGAACCGGACCGGTCCAGCTGGGACCGGTCCAAGGTTACGCGTAACATATTTTCATCCATCCCTTGAGAAGAATCTAAAATTGACATGGATGTCTGCTGCTTGACTCAAACTGTAACCCAATCGAGCTGAAAAAAATAATGTTAAAATTACTCTCATTATCATGGAGATTCTGAGAATTCCTCATTATATTGAGTGATATTTTGAAGCAAGTTTAACTATGTTTGTGCTTTCCTTCACATATGTGTTTGCATCAATATGCATGAGCATACTTATGCATGTTTGTATTGTTTATAGCATTGTCCTTACCATGTACCAAATTAATGTGATTTTGAACACATTTGAAATACCATGTTCTATAAGATTCCAAATATGTGATTTCGATGAATTTCATTTTGCGAGCAAACATCGTTCAGATGGTCTCACGCAATGGCACGCTCGTAGTTCATCATTTTCTATTGTCGATTTAGCCTATTTGTGATCGGATATGGTTTGGGCAACTTTGTGTGGTGTCGCGTCTGCCAACCATCGTGCTTTTGTCATTGTTCAATCAAATCGTGCGCGAGCGGCTCCTCTTTGATAAATTGGATGTCCTGAAAGCATCAGTGCGATTTGTTTTGCAATCAGATGAAGTTTGGGTGTTTGTGATCATGATTAAGATGCATTGATGTTTGTTCTATGCAACGTCATATTTGTCGGCCGTCATTTCCCTTCGCACTTGCTCACATCAACTATGATTTTGATACGGAGGTCAACATAGAGCCATTAAGTTAATTGTTTGAATATTCATTTGTGCATATATAGCCTATCAACCATATATTTAAACATGAATTGCTTAAAACTTATTGAAAGGACAACTAGCAGAAAGACAAACACATAACCTTGTTTCAAACTAGCATGGGAATCAATAGGACCTTAGGTTTTGATTTTGTTCATAATCTAACCATTATGGTAAGGCTTAGGCTGATGCCAACCAACCATCAAATAAAGTTGCCTAGCTCAACTAATGGTGAATTTCAAACTTGGGCCTTATCTAAAGACTTAATCTATACTATTGGTCGAACATAAGGCTTTACAGAGACGGGTATGACCCACCCATCTAATTGAATCTACCATCAACATTCATTTTAGAACTTTAAACATCATAATAGAATGAATGATCTAGTCAATCATATGAAGGACACAAACATGTCAAACAATACAATTTCTAAATCACATAGATCCAATAATTAATATAAGTCAATTTTGCGATAGCATTTCAATACAATTTATTCGTTTAACTATTGAGCTTTTAAGAAACATCAAAGTTATATTAATAACAATAAACTTATATCATATAAATTATGTTGTTTTGCCCCTTATCTTATAATCTAAACTAAGTATCAAAACATAGGGTAGTTGATTGACAACCTTATTTAAGAAACATTAAAGTTATATTAATAACAATAAACTTATATCATATGTATTACCCTATTTTGCCCCTTATCTTATAATCCAAACTAAGCATCAAAACATAGGGTAGTTGATTTAAAACCTTATACTCATTCAGGCTCAATCTTGTCTTTCACTCTACCTGAAACAATAGCTATAATAATATCTATTGAGTCATAATGCTCAGCAAGATAATTAGTCTAATACCTCATGATATGCTAATTATGAAGTTGGTGTAAGAATTAAAAGTAGTCATATACTAGTCTAGTGTATTAGATAATAATTATTATAAAGAGAAATCTCTTGAAAAATCACATGGCATAATTGTAACTAAGATATTCATATTATAGGAAATCCTTAAAAGAAATATTAAGTAACCAATCCTCATATGTACTATGCTATCAAATTGTACAAGTATCATCATAATTAACTAATCAAAACATAACATATATGAGCTTATTTCATTTATTTCTTAACATTGAATATTCTATTTTAGTCTTAGAATATGTCATATACGAATGTGTAGATTTATTGGTCATCATAAGATAACGGACTGTGACTGATCCACACCATGTATCACGGGGTAGAAACCCAACCAAAAGGTTTCATCATAAAGTTCAATAGAGCCTATTGAAATTCAGCATTATCACTTTTGAACTACTTGAGGATCTTTTTCTTGTATATGGGCTTCACTTTGTCACCCAACCTATATAAGTCATCATATACGTGTCAATTGTCATTGTCATAAATTCCAAATAACGTGGCATTTATTAAGCTCATTGCTGTTTTTTTTTTTTTTAACTTTTTAATACATATATCAATCTTTATAACCATGCCAGTCAATAATGTGCATCAATATGTATCTTGTAAGGATACAAGGCCTTACGTTTAAAATACAACAATTTAGCTACGTGTTAGCATACTCATGATACTTCAACATGTATATGATTCATAGATCATATGTATGATCTTTCATAATAAAAAATGCAAGGGAAATCTAAACTTACAAATGCATATACACATATAATTATCCATGAAATAATTCTAAATGATTTTGCAAAGTATTTCTTTAATTGTATAAATATAATTACTTCAAATAATTTTTTTGTCTTATAATAAAAGTATTGCACTGTTATAATTAAAATATTCATTATCCTTGGATCTTTGGTAAATCTAACTTAAACAATTTACAATTAAATCTAATAAGCTCATATTCTAAGCTACACTATGGTTTTAGAGTCTAGAATCTTCACTTGAACTCCTCCTCATGAGTAGTGAAAAATATCTCGATCCTGATGAGTACAAAATAATTAGTTTATAGGAAAACACCTAGTAAATTATTAGATGACACCACATCAGATTTGATTATAGTCAAACATGAGTCACATGGGCTCATGAGGTCAACATCTACTTGCTAGTTTTGTCTCTACTCATTGCCTCCCTCATCTTGAGCCATTTAATAGTCCAACTTCCTTACCCTTTTTTTCTCTCTACCTTACTATTTCTCCTCTTATGCTTGATTCTTTCATTTCTTTGTGCACCTCATTCATTATCACAATGTCCTTGTGCGTTATTTATATTAAATGATTTTTGGTTTCCATTTTCACTTATATGAATGACTTAAGTGAAAATTTGTTTCTACTAAAGAGTTAGACTGATTTTTTTTTTCTTAATGCATTATATCATAATTAGGAGTTCTAAAAGTAGCCTTCCAAACATTACCTTTGTGCGATGCCTTTGTCGTTCCTGGTAGCATTCAACTATTGTTTTGGGAGAAGCCATTAAATCTCTTTATACCTTGTTGATCAAAAGAATCATAGGACTTGCAAATGAATTGTTTACTTCTTGATGATCTGAAGAATTATAGAAATAAATTATTAACTTTAGAGAATTTATAGGTAAACCAATGTGGGTTGTCCCTCTATGCATGTGGGTTTGCATTATATAATTTTATGCATCAAGTCCTATAGCTTGGTGGTTGTCTATTGTTTATGTGAGTGTGGGCGTGGCCTATATAATTGGCAGGTGGTCAACACAAAATCACCAAATGAAGTTCATGCATCAAGCATACGACTTAGTGCTACAATGAATGATCTAGATAGTAAGATGAATGTTTTATGAGCCAATTTTTGATGCTCTAGTCAATGGTTTACAAAGGACAATGATCTCTCTGATATCGTACACCAGAAATGTTCACCCATTAGGCATGCCTCCGTATTGTATTTCTCTATTTGGGTGAGTATTAAATCAAAGGTAATTTTATGAGCATGAATAATACTTAAAGCAATTTCAATTGTTTGAATTTGAAAGTGGTGAAAGGAATTTTTTTAGAAAATGTGTTGCTCTTCCATTATAGTTTAATATCACTCATTGATGTTATATTTGAATATTTTCCCATTAAAACTAAGGAGTGTAGATTGGATTTTTTGTAGATAAAATAGTAGTACACTACGTATATAGTCAATTCATATTTTTTGTTCACATGGTCTTGCTAAATCAATACCAATATTACCACCAACTACTTGATTGAGTGATATTGCTTTTGATCTTTAATGCGACGTCTGAGGTTTGAATCCTCGCAAAAGTTTTTACCACTGAAATGTTATTCAATTTTTTTTTTAATATTCCCACATAAGTAATTTTTGTCTGGGGAACTTAGCTGACATGATATTGAATCGTATGAGTTATATTTGTGCGCTTTATATAAATTAATTAATTAATTAAAAAAAAAAAACTGAACTGTACTGCTTTAGCAGATTAACTTATGACACATCTCTTTGTGTGATATTAGGTTAGGCGTACTGATGTCCTTTCAGCTTGGAGTGGTATCCGACCCTTAGCCATGGACCCATCAGCAAAGAACACAGAGAGTTTATCTAGAGATCATGTCGTCCATGAGGATCATCCTGGTTTAATTACTATCACAGGAGGAAAATGGACAACTTATAGAAGGTATGGTTTAGTCATCAGCCATTTCTAATGTATAACGCTTGCATAGAGGAAGTTACTTTGTGAAATTTACTAACACTACTTCAATGCCATAATTGATTGGCGAATCTAGTTCCATCTCATTTTTCCTCCATGATTTTTATATAAACTGCAGTACTTATTTTTGTCGTCGCATCATGCTTGTTTACACGATTTGTCACAATGTCATGTTAAAGTGAAAGGTAATTAAGTGTATATTTGAAAATGTAAGTTATATTTTACATTGCTGTTTTGTGTTAATCTCAAGATGCTTAATATCTATCGCACTATCATGGCTTAAGGCTTGTCCTTCCTAAATGTTCTTTTGATGACCTTTGAGCAGGTTATATGTGAGGCGTTGGCTATATAGGGTAGTTGGCAAAACTATCAGTCCTCATGGGCATTAACTGGCTTAAGGGCAGAGACAAAGGTTAGGTAGTTAGGAAGCACAGATACAGATTCAATCATGATGTAGACAAAACTATGCCAGAGATGGATGAGTGATGTCCTGGGTTAACCTCTAAAGTAGTTTGGACAGTTATGCTTAACAACCGCATAGCAGGCTTATCCTGGGTGATTGCTTTGGAGTTGGCCAATTTTATTTAAATATTCTTTGGAGTATTTTTTGAATTTCTTTTTGGAAAAATTTGATTTGTGCTTTGTAGTACAGGATATGGTATTCCGTCAGATATGAGACTAGAAACTCCTAAGAAAGCATTTATGCTTAGTTAAACAACTCGCAAAAGCTATTTCAACCTAACTTGACATGATAATTGCTAAATAGTGGGAATCACATGCACATGACTAATCTCCATGGATGTGGTTGCTGTTTATTTCGAGACTCACTTATTACATTTTTTTAATGGAATTCAAATTAGAGACACTTCTTAGCTGCTGGACACATTTAGAGGTGTGCATTGTTTGGATAGAATCAAAGAGCCGAACTAAATTAATCTTCTTTGATTGATTTGATTTGGTTGCTAAAATATTCGCTTAGCTATTGATTATAATTTTGACTTTCTTTAATTTTTTGTTAATAGATTGAATTTTGCTCTTACAAAATCGATTGAACAAACAATCAAATTATATTAATTTTTCTAAATATGGAATCAATAAATTTATATAGATAAATGACATAAAGATCAACCTTAATATTATTTATTTCATATGCTTATAAATTTTAACAAAGACTATTTGATATTATACTTAATATATGTTATTTATGTTAAGATAATTTGATTCATTATTAAGTTGATTACAATTTGTTTCATTCAAAATTTAAACCAACTAACCAAGCTAAAGTTTACTTGGGTTAATTTGGACAGTCGAAACTAATTGATTTATAGCTAATTTGTCAACCAACTAATCAAATGCATACCCCTAGCTTCAATATCTGGAAAATCTCCTTTTCACTTATCCAAAGGCTCTATATTTTTTTCCAAGCTTCCCAAGTTCCTTTTATATGCTTGATAAGATCATATAGGAAATGTAATATTTGGTTATATATTCAAAAGTATTGTCATGTATTGGGTATTTGTGCCCCTTGCTTCTGCCTCATCTATCCCTTGTAGGTAGTTTAGAAGAGGCATGATTCAAGTAGAAGTTACAGGATCTGTGGTACATCCTTATGCTTGGTTATATCATTGTTAGATTAAGTAAAAATGGAAGAATATGGAGACGATAGAGTATCAGTAGCTCTTTGTAGAATCCATAGCTTTCCAAGGGCATCAATGGGAAAACGGGATACTTTCGTTGCAAAACTAGGCAATTTTCCGGTTTCACTGGACTCATCATTGTGGAGGATTGGATAGCAGCATCTTTGATATATCTGCAAGTGTTGTGATGTACAGAGTAATTTCAGTTTGCAATCCTTGCTTTAGCCTCCTCTTCCCTTTTTTTTAGATTGTGATGAAAAGTGGGAATTGCCTTCCCGTTCACGATCAATTGATGGTCGATTAGCATAAAATCTCAAAATATGTATGTAAGATGTGCGCAGACAGCTCTTTTATTGCTTGCAGAGGTGTTTGTTGTCTACCCTTTAACGTTGACTGATGCTGTTGATATGATAGGTTCATACATTTTATGAAATTGTGGCTGCTATTTGTCAGTTGCTTAGGTGATGTCATTGTTTCTAGGCCTGTCAATGGGCAGGTTATGATTTGATTCAATTAGAGTGCTAATCCGATTTACATGATAAATGGAATAATTTATTGGTAAAAAACCTACCCTCTCTCTCTCTCTCTCTCTCTCTCTCTCTCTCTCTCTATATATATATATATATATATATATATATATATATATATATATATATATACACACACAAACACACACATACACATTTATCTTTTTAAAAGTTATATCAATTAGTCTGATAAAACTCCCAACTTATGTTGCATGTTCTTATGCACCTATTAGTTATATTATCTTCTAGTATTCATTTTGTGCTCTTATTTGTGGATCTTTCTACTATGAAATTTATTTGAATTTATGAAATTAATTTAAATTTTATTTTCGAATACCTAAAACCTAAATTTTTGGAAATAATATTTTCATAAATTTCATTACCTTTGCATGTTACAACCTCTCCTATACCTAATCCATAATTAGGATATTATTATTTTCGAATTTCTTTAATTGAAAATTTATGAAAATGACAATTTCACCAAACCCTAAATTTTGTTTTTCCATAAAATCATTCCTAGAGTTATTTATAACATCATTTATGAAAACATTTTCAAAGAAATCAAATCTTGGAAAAAGCCCTAATTTTTTAAACTTAAAATCTTAGGGAAAATGTCCAATTTCATGCATAAAATCAATTTGAGATCTTCCCTAATACTTTCTCTAAAGAAAATTTAAGTTTTCTTAAAATCATAATTTGGAAACCTAAAAATTTTCTTGTGAAAAAATTACAGTTTCATGGTTAGAATTATATTTCAATCCTTCCCTATCATTTTCTTTGAAATATTTCAAGTTTTGAATAAAACCCTAAATTTTAATCATGAAAAATCTTGGAGAAAAAAAAAAGATTTCTAGGTTTAGATCTTACCCTTTCTCTTCTTTAAGCTTTCCCTTTGATTCCCCCCTAAACCGCCATCAAAAAACTGAGGAGAAGTATACTAAGGTGTGATGAGAAGTATACTCCAGGGCATAGGTGTAAGGATCGAACTCTTCAGGTTCTCACCGTCTATGATAACAAGAAAACTAAGGAAGGTGAGGGAGAGGTAGAGGGAGAGATGGAGAACAAGTTGCACCTGGATGTGGCGGAGGTATCTCTGAAATCAGTGGTAGGATTCACACCGAATCATACCATGAAAGTGAAAGAAAAAATAGTATATATGGAGGTGGTGGTGCTGATTGACTGTGGGGCTACCCACAATTTCATTTCCACATAGGTCATCGACCAATTGGGAGTGAAATTAGTGGACACAGGCTGTTATAGGGTGATGATGGGTACGGGGAAGGTGGAGAAAGGCCAAGGGATCCGCAGAGGAGTGGTGTTGACCATCTAGGGAATTTAGGTGAGGGAGGATTTTCCCCCGCTGGAGTTAGGAAGTAGTGATGTCATTCTTGGGATGAAGTGGTGGCAGACCTTAGGGAACACCAAGGTCAATTGGGGAGCACTCACGATGGAGTTGATGATGGATGGGAGAAAGATAGTAATAAGGGGAGATGCAGGGCTATCCAAAGCCATGGTATCTCTCAAAACCATGGTGAGAAGTGTACAAGAGGTGGGGGAGGGCTTTCTGGTGGAGCTGCACAAGCTGGGGGGTTAGGTTAGAGGGAGGGGACATACCTCTCTCAGTACAATCGTTGATTCAGTAATTCCATGAGGTTTTTCAGCCACCTCAAGGATTTTCACCATTGAGGGAGCAGGAGCATGCTATCACCTTGAGAGGCGTGTCTCCCAACAGCGTCAAACCTTATTGCTATCTTCAATTTCAGAAGGATGAGATTGAGAAGCTGATCAGAGAAATGCTGAAGACGGGAATTATCAGGTCCAATGTTAGTCCTTTTTCTAGACTAGCATTACTGGTTAAGAAAAAAGATGGCAGCTGGAAGATTTGTATGGACTACAAGGCAGTTAATAAGGAGACTATGCCAGACAAGTTTCCTATATCAGTGATAGATGAGCTATTAGATGAGTTGAGTGGGGCAGCAATTTTCTCCAAAATAGATATGAAGTCAGGATATCATCATATCAGAATATGCCCAAGACTGTTTTTAGAACTCATGAGGGACATTATGAGTTCCTAGTGATGCCTTTATGCCTTATTTATGCTCCAACCACATTTGAGTCGCTCATGAACAAGGTCTTCAGATCCTATCTCAGGTGATTTGTCTTGGTTTTCTTTGACGATATCCTAGTTTATAGCATGGAGGAGGAGCACTGTGAGCACTTAAGGAGGGTGTTAGAGGTGTTGCATGAGCACCAGCTGAGGGTCAACCTGAAGAAATGTTATTTTGCGCAGCCAGTGTGGAGTATTTGGCCATATTATATCTAAATAGAGGGTGGCAGCAAATCAATCAAAAATTAAAGATATGTTGAGATGGCCAGTCCCTAAGAATCTGAAGGAGTTGAGAGGATTCCTATGACTAACATGATACTACAGGAGGTTCGTGAAGGGGTACAGCACCATAGCATGACCAGTAACAGAGCAGTTGAAGAAGGATTGTTTCATATGGGGGGAGACAGTCACATCATCCTTTGAGAGCTTAAAGAAGGTTATTACTACTGTACCAATCTTAGCACTACTGGACTTCACCCAGGTCTTCATGGTGGAGACAGATGCTTCAAGATATGGATTAGGGGTAGTGCTCATGCATAATCATCGACCTATTTCCTATTTCATCCAGGTGTTGATAGCTACAGCCAGGCTAAAATTTGTTTATAAGCGGGAGTTGATAGTCATTGTATTAGCCATCTAGAATTGGCGGCTCTACTTATTATGTAGGCATTTCATTGTTAGAACGGACCAACGGATCCTGAAGTATTTATTGGAGCAGCGGATGGTGACAGAGGAGCATCACATGTGGTTGTCCAAATTGTTGGGCTATGATTTTGAAATCCAATACAAGCCAAAAGTGGAGAACAAGATGGCAGGTGCTTTGTCCAGTTGTATGGGGGAGTTGTAGGCGACAACAGTGTTGTTCCTGTTGATGTTAGATTGGGAGGCCATCAAGGAGGAGAGTGCCCGGGATGAGGATTTGAGAAAGATTATGGCTAATTTACTGAAGGGAGTAGCCACTCAGGATATTCTTTGGAGGGGTAGAGACTTCTGTATCGAGGAAGGTTTTTTATGCCTAGGATATCAGTCCATATTCCACATTTGCTCCAGGAGTTCCATGGGAGCGTTGTTGGGGGTCACTGAAGGGTGCAGAAGACATACATGAGACTAGCTTCAGAGCTGTACTAGTAGGGGATGCATAAGGATATGGAAGTGATGGTAGCCAAATCTGAGATCTGTCAGAGTTACAAGCACATGGTCATATTTCCAGGAGGATTACTACAGCCGTTAGCATTACCAGGACAGGTATGGGAGGAGGTATTCATGGATTTCATAGCTGGGCTACCTCGATCAGAAGGGTTCACAATCATCTTAGTGGTGGTGGACCGATTGAGTAAGTATGCTCATTTCATTCCCCTATGAGATCCATGCACCGTAGTGACAGTGGCATCAGCTTTCATCGAGAGGTAGTCAGACTGCATGGAGTACCAGAGGTTATAGTATCCAACAAGGATAAGGTGTTCCTCAGTCATTTCTGAAGGGAGCTGTTTAGACTATAGGGGATAATATTGAAAAGGAGAACCGCCTACCACCCACAGACGGAAGGCCAAACAAAAGTGGTCAACAGGAGCTTAGAAACTTACCTAAGATGCTTTGTATCGGAGACACTTGAGTTATATGCCAAGTGGCTAGCATGGGTTGAGTATTAGTACATCTCCTCTTATCATTATGCTTCTCAAATGACTCCATTCAATGTGTTCTATAGAAGGGACCCTCTTCATCTGGTGCATTTTGGGCATAGGAGCACACCATTTTCATCAGTAGAGGAGTATCTAGAGGATCAAGACTGGGTGCTGGAAGAACTGAAGAGGCATTTACTGAGGGCCTAGCAAATTATGAAGAAATAGGCTAATGGACATCGGAAGGACATCCAATTTGAGATAGGGGAAAGGGTGTTCTTAAAGCTTCGACCTTACAGGCTGAAAACCATCGCCAACAGGTGAAACGAGAAGCTTACACCAAGATATTTTGGGCCATTTGAAGTACTGGAGAAGATTGGAAAAGTAGAATATAAGGTGAAATTGCCATCCACAGTAACCATACATCATGTTTTTCTTGTCTCAAAACCTAGGAGGGCGATTGGAGAGCATGCAGCTAGTTCTGAGCTACTAGTGACATTAACAGAGGACTTGGAGGTGATGTTGGAATCCTTTGAGTTACAAGGGGTGCGCTAGGGAGAGGGAGGGGTAAAGGAAGTGTTGATCCCGTGGAAGGATCTTCTAATTTATGAGACATTATTGGAGCCTTATGAGAGGGTGAAGCATCAGTTTCCCTCCTTTCGCCTTGAAAACAAGGTGGTTCTTTGGGAGAGTGTGGTATTGTTAGGCCGGCTTAAGAACTGGCCCATAAGGCCTTTACAGGAGGCGAACAAAAGCCGCCCCCTTTGATTCTGCCGCCCAAGCTAGTGGGCCCCACCGGAGCCAATTAGGGAAAGAGAGGGGGGCGGCTAGGCATGAGAGGGAAAATTTGAATTAAGAATTTAAATTATGGAATTAATGTATTAAATAGCATGGGTTGTTTAGGGTGAGGGTTATGCTTTGTTTGGTTGCGAATTTCAGAGTCTTGTTCCTTGGTGTCTTGGGCTCTAGCTTTGTCTAGAGATTGGAAGAGAATGATCCTCCTGTCGAATTGAGGATCAATTGTATCTTGCTTTCGTCACTCTTTTAGATCTATCCTTGATATAAAATTACTGTTTTATTGAGATTTCCCTCAGATTTTGTGTTGTTTCCTGCTGCTTATGCCTCTATTTGTTAGGAAATACTTGAGATCTACAAGTATTTCCTATCAAGATCCTTTTGGTTTAGCCAGATCTAGGTACTTCACATGGTTCGGTGAGATGAAGGATTTTCTCATGGGCCTACAATCTTGCGGAAAGCTAAACCTTACTTTTTGGATTGATTGTGTTTAGGGATGCTACTTTCCAGGGCGAAGATATGGCATATTTAGTGCATGAAAATCTTACTAATACAGGAGTTAGGGTGGGGCATTTATAGAGAGTGAAGACCCTTGTAATAAATCTCTTTTCACGTTGGGCTTATCCACAAAGCAAGTTTAATGGCTTTCAATTGCACACATATTTATTCTTGTTCTAGATGATAGTAACATCTGACAATGTCCCCATAAATTCTTCTCAGCTTAATCCAAAATATGTTGACTAGTGCTATTTCAAATTGTTTGTACTCCCCTACATATATCGCAATAAGACTATTTATCTTGATCAACTGCAAGTACAAAAAATAGGTTGATTTTGATTCATTCTAATAAAAAACATGCGGATCTATGTGATAATTTCTCAAATCTATGCTCTGAGATAGGTGTTTTTTGAAGATTCTCTTGCTTAGCAAGCTTATCTTTTTCTTTCATCAATAAATTCATTATCGTTATTTTTTTCCCCAATTTTATTTTGTGCATTTCAATGTTATTATGAGGGCAGCTCAATTATCAGTTTTGTTTTATTGTTTGAACAAAAAAATTTATGCTATTTAATGTCTTGGATGACGACCATATATTTGACCCAAAAAATCTTATTTTGGCCAAGAATTAAACTCATGGATGATATCCAGAAGGCCCCTCAAATACTCGTGTATTTGATATCAGATCCAAGTGTTGCTGTAGTTGTTTCTATAAAAAAAGATCTATCCATTTGATGGTTTCAAGTTTGGTATTAGATAGTGTCATTCTATATCTCTCTATCTATTGGAACTTTTGGTCCTTCTCAGGGGTTGATGTTTGATTGTGCAGCATGGCTGAAGATGCAGTTAATGCAGCAGTTAGATCTGGCAAGCTGAGTCCCAGCAATGGCTGTGTGACTGAAAATCTCTGTATTGTTGGAGGAGATGGATGGGAGCCAGCATCATTCACCACACTTGCTCAATACTATACACGCATGAAAAAAACACATGGCGGTAAAGTTATTCCTGGCATTATGGACAGTGCAATCTCTAAACATTTGTCACATGCATACGGCACTTCAGCGGAAAGAGTGGCTCTGATTGCTCAGGTTTGGCTTTTTGACTTTGCCACTCCAATTGCAATTTCTGACTTATACTGAAATTTTGAATCATTAACAGTGGGAAAGTGGTCTTGTTAGCTAACCAGTTTAGTTGAATTTGTTCATAGTTTAAGGAGAATATGAGAAAAAGATTAAAATGGTTCCAAAATTATTTATAATGGGCCGTTTTAGTCTCAGCCTAGCTTATGTGTTCATTTTAGTCTTTTCATTTCTCAAATCTAATTCAAAATAGTCAATTGACTTCTCAAATCTAATCCAAAATAATCTAATAGAAGGACTATTTTAAATCATATCTGATGAGTGAAGGAACTAAGTTTGATACATTATAATTTACAGTGACCCTAGATAAATAGTCTAAGAATCATTTGAACCTTTTTCTTATTATTGAAATTAGAGTTGAAGAATTTCATGCATCCATTGAAAGCCACAAAATATTTTGATTTTGATATAGCTCAATTCATTTCAATTTAGGTTTTTTTGTTGCATGATCTGAATTTATTTTTTCAAGAAGTTGAACTATTAAACCGAGCAAGTGTCATGAGTAAGAAATAAAAGTGACTTTATTGCGCTTTATAATTCTCATGACCTGATTATAATTTCTGAATTTATGTTGGTTTCCATGTTCATTATTAGCTTCATCCAAATTATTTTTGTGCCAACCATATGAATTTTCTTCTCCATTTAATTCTAGCGAGTGCAACATATGGTATATAACTCAACTTAGTTAATCTTATTTCACAATATCTAGTAAAGTTTCCTTTATTTTTTTTTCTTTGATTCCTTCCAATATCCTTTTTATTGATGCTCCCCAACCAACATATTTGTCTGACGGCTTGCATATTAGAAAGTGATTATCTCATTTTTATTCATTGTGTAAAAATGAAGTCATCATTTTTTAGGGAATTTAAATTTGTTTAAATTTTATAATTAATATTTATTTTTAACCACATAAAATCAACTGATGGAATATAGTAAATTCATTGTGTTTTGACCGCCAACATAAAACTTATCGTATAATTATAATATATTGCACTGTGTTTCTAAACATATTTTCAAATATCAGGCAACTAAACAATCCCCAAGTCTATTTTCTACAAAATCGTCCTTAGCATGTGCTACTCCCAGTTTCTAATAAACTCATTTAATACACTATCCTTTCTAGCTTTACCACACTTTTTATCATATAGAATCTTCCAAAAAATAAATAAGAAATATGAGCATTGTTTGAATTCTGAAATGATTTATAGCCTTTATGATTCTATTGGTGAATGAGAACACAATAAAAAACATAAGAGGGCAAACGTAGAGGGAAAACAAAAAATGACATTGCCAAGGATAAAGAGGGAAAACATAGAGGTTGCTAGGCAAATAACCTCATACTTTTACTTGTCTAAAGATTGAGCCATTATTTTGAAGCTTCTTTCTTATTCTTATTCCACTGTCAGTCTAATTTTTCTTCTTTCCTAGAATGAAAATTTAGGCAAGAGGCTTGCCCATGGATACCCATTCCTGGAGGCTGAGGTAGCATACTGTGCTCGGCACGAGTACTGCGAATCTGCTGTCGATTTCATCGCCAGGCGATCTCGGCTTGCTTTTCTCGATACTGCTGCTGCAAGGAGAGCAATACCCCGTGTGATTGAGATTTTAGCTTCTGAGCACAAGTGGGACAAGGCTAGGAAGAAGCATGAGCTCCAAATGGCCAAAGACTTTCTGGAAACCTTCAAGTCATCCAAAAATGCCCAATTTCATGATGGAATGCATACAAGTAAGAACATCAATTTCCAAATACCCGACCCCTTGCATGTAAACTTGGTACTAAACTCTGCTATTAATGGTCTTTCAGGTAAATAACCAATTTCAACTTCAACCTCTCTTCAAGTCTCCATTGGCAAGCTTTGAGTATATCTACTATAGCAATAAAAGGTCTGTATTTCATTTTAAAGAATGATTTTACTTCATTATTCGATTCAGAGATTCCTGATTTTCAACTTTCTTTGATTGGTGTTCCATATTTATAAACGCACAGGGCGAACCAACCTGCAGTTTTCTACGCCATGACAATTTCAGGTAAACTAACTTGACAATAACATGAAAGCCTAGCCCCATTTTCTTATTCTTTAAGGCTTGCGCTTAACAGTTATTTTTAAACACTTCAATTGTAATTGTTGTCTTTATCATATCCTGTTACATAACGAGATTATCATTTCCCAAAACTTATTATTTTTTCATTTTTTTTACTGTTCTGAGGATTTTGTACTTCTTATGCTTATTCTTCTGATCCTTGTATTGTTATTAACTCATTTCATTTAACCTCTGTTCTCTGGCATTACTCATTTTTTGTGCTTTGTTGGCCACTTTAACCCTTCTTTTGAGTGGTTGGTATGACAATATTTAAAAGAGATAGAATTAAAGGTTTATTTGATATAATTTTCATACTGCTTTATAAAATAACTTTTTAATACAAAATTTTGTTCCAGAAAATTATTTTAGAAAATAGTAAAAAAACTGTAACAAACGAAGCTGTCTATCTTATATTTTATGTGGGCTATATAAGGCACACAATTAATTATAAATACTAAAATTATGTGAATACGAAAGAAATTTATCATAGCTAATAATGGTTGAGATCTCTGGATTAGAAACCAACTTGTAGTACATCACTTAGAATTAAGGCCTATTAAAACATAAAAAAAAAATAATGATCAAATAAATATTATGATTGCATTTTGAAAAGTAATAAGAGAGTTATCTCAAATTTTTAATTCAAGATTTTTTTTTTTTGTAATTTGTGATTATAATTTAAAAAGCAAAACAGTAAAAGCAAAATATATTCTTAATTAAAAATCTTAAGGGTTAAAAAAAAATGCTGGAGCACAAATTATAGTTTTGATTGGAAATTTTTCATGCAGCAGCAAGTGCAAAGTATCCTTTCTTGCAACCATATCGCTAAAAAGCATCTTTTGCAAACAAAAGGGGAAAATTATTATGTCCGGTCACCTGACCTAGAAAATAGGTCCAGACATCCACTAAAAAGTTGTCACGTTGACTGCATTTTGACTGTGCGCTTTGACTGCGCTTTAGGTGCGCTTTGGGTGCATTTTGGGCACGCTTTGACTACGCTTTACATGTGCTTTTGACGCGCTTGATTTAAAATTCTGTGTACATTTAACGCGTCAAATTTTTAGAGGATATCTGAACCTATTTCTAGGTTCGGATACCGGACGTAATAATTTGCCAACAAAAGCAGTTTGTAAAATCTAACAAATAACGAAGGGATTAATTGTATTTAGCCGACTAATCTATTAACCACTGCTCTCATCTACTCTGACTATGATCATTTTGCACTCAACTTGCACGAATATTGTGCCACAGAAATATGATTTGATAGTGGATTTTTTTATTACTTTTTAAAGTAGAGTTTTAGTATAAAAATTAAAAATTTTTGTGCTAAAATTTTGTTTGAAGAAGTCATAAAAAATTCGTCCCAAATTACGACGGCTTTTTAATAGTTTCTTAAAGTAATTTTTTATTAGAAAATTTTGAATTAAAAAGCGGTTTTAAAAATAATAAAAAATTGTTCTAAATAAAACCAAAATGATATACATCTTGGTAATCAAACTCAGAATTATATGAAATGTAAGAGAATAGGAATTTTAGTTTGGTATAACATCAAATTAATCCAATCAGCACAAATTTTCGACTGAAAAAAAGCATCAGTAATGAACTTAAAACTTTATATAGGAATGGGCTTATATTTGCACACTTTGCTAGAAAAATTTCTTAATCAAATTTCTCAAAGCTATTGCAACTTCTATGGGCTATTCAAAAAAAAAAATCTTCTATGGGCTATGAAATTGTGTCTTATTCTATTGGCTTTTATTTGTGAACTATTGGTGACATTGGACTGGATTCATTGAGATGAATAAATTCATACAATGTTCTTCACCTATCATCAAAGTTTAATGATTAAGATAAAATTAGATCCTAAATAGTTCAAAAAAATATTTCAGACCATTTAATTATCATTTTTTTAATCTGTCAAATTTATTGGCCTCATGTTAGCAAAAGCTTCACCATAGCAATCTCCACTCATGACTGAAGACACT
This sequence comes from Dendrobium nobile, assembly GCA_022539455.1. Lineage (NCBI taxonomy): Eukaryota > Viridiplantae > Streptophyta > Magnoliopsida > Asparagales > Orchidaceae > Dendrobium > Dendrobium nobile. The sequence continues at coordinate 9,792,940 of CM039734.1, forward strand.
GCTATAGGCAACCACTACCAAATCATCAACAGTCATTGGTTAGCCACAGGTGGGCATGTTAAGACTTCCTAAAGGTAGGATTGTCTAATCATTTTTGGAAGTAAGGAGGGAATGATTTGCGTCATCTAATTTATTTCTCTATCGATTGATTTCAATATAAATGATAAAAAAGTTACTCTCAAAATTTATAAATGTATCCTATTTTTTATATATTCAGACATATTTTAGGAAGAAAGATTGAATATTTGTGGGAGAATTCCATATCTCAAATCCTATTTGGAACCTCCAATAGACAATCTATGGTGTTTCTCAGTCTAAACTTCTCCTTAGCTTCCTTGGCCCCTTGGTATTCTCTTTTTATAAGAAAAGGAGCATAACAAATGGATTCTAGCACCTGACGTGTAATACCCTATGATCATCAACTTTAATCATCTGATGCCCACCATTAATTGAGGGTGATGCCATTTTTTGTCATCACTCTTCATCTAATGTTATCTCTCCACGTGTATCAATTTCTATCACTACTAGTTTTTGACATTTTCCATGGCTCATTATCTTACACCCACCATCAATCATTAATACTACCATCATTACTGATGATAATCCCATACAATCTAAATATTTTTATTGTAATACAATAATTTCTAATAAAAAAACAATAGATCATTATAAACACCAATTCATTAATGAGGCTATTTCAACTGGGCTAAGCCTCATGATATTCTCTCTTTAGAGTTTTCACATAAAATTTTTGTCTTATGTGTGTGCATGATATTTGTGCAATATATGACATAATATTTTTTAGAAAGTTTGAGTAGAACAACAACAACAATAACAATATCAAGCCTTTATCCCATTACGTGGGGGTTAATGAGGTTCGCTATATGAATCATTTTTCTCTATTCTTTCCTATTAAGGTTCAAATTCTGATTTAAATCTAATAAAATAATATCATTTATAATATTTTCTAACCAAGTCTTTTTAGGGTTACATTTACTTTTCTTAATATAAGTTAAATATAAAACATATACTCTCCAAATCGAGTCATCGAAAGGGCAACGTTTTATGTGCTCAAATAATCCAAGATGACTCTTTCTAATATTATCTTCTACCAGAGCTACTCCAACCTTCTCACATATATACTCGTTTCATATTCAATCTCTAAGGGTGAATCCACTCATCTATCGGAGCATCCTCATCTTTGTAAAACTTAATTTTATGCTTCTCCTTTAATGGAAAACATTTTGCAGCATAAAATGTTGTAGATCTCACCACCATCTTATATAACTTTCCCTTAAGTTTGAGGAGTGCTTTTCTGTATCACAATAGGCCTGATGCATTCCTCCATTTCAACCATCCAACTTTAATTCTACTAATAATATTCCTATCTATTTCACCATCACTTTAAACAATAAACTCGAGATATCTAAAACGTGTATCTTATTAATGACTTAATAGCCCAAAGACAATTCCCTCTACTAGATCTATTACTACTAAAAAATACACACCATGTATTTAGTTTCAAATATACTCACATGAAGATCTTTAAACTTTATGGTGCAAGCCACATGACCATTTGAATACTTCTCTTATTTTAATTGAGGGTTTCATGCATACAATTTGAATACTTCTCTTCCTTTTTAGGTACATCTCTGCCTGTGATTTCTGGCAGGCCACATGACCTATTATGGTGTAGTCCTATTAAAGGAAAGTTGTGCAATCTCTGAAATAAAATTATTTTTAAGTTTGATTTTAAAATTGTTTTATATTTGATTTTAACCATTCATCGAGTTAACTAGCATGCATTGCATTATATACGAATTTAAATGAGTCTAAAATTTAATTACATTTACTTTAAGCTTCATATTACTCAACATGTGTTAAGGGGTCAAATTAGGATCTACTCTAGATGTCATCCTCGTTTCCTCAAACGTAACTCAATCAAACATTCCTGCCACTCTTGCAAAAAAGACTGGATAGATGGATTTTAAGTGCTTGGGTGGTTAGCTGGCTCCCAATCTAAATTAGGATAAATCCTAATTTGCACTAAATTAACTAGGTTCAGGTTACTAATTTTTAATTCCCAATTTAGATTTATGTTCTAAGGCTAGTTCAAACTATAAGATCTCAACCTTCTAGGAATATAATAATGATCTTCTAATAAAATTGACTATTCAAATTAAATCTCTTTTAATCCAAAATTTAAGTCCAACACTTAAGATACACTAGAATGTTTCTGAAATGTTTCAGAATCCCAAGGCACATCTTATATTTCTTTCTTTGATCTCCAGAAATAAGTGTTCCACTTTAATTTGATCCCTATTAAAAATTCCAATCCTCACTCCTTTGAAATCAATATTTGAAAATTCCAGATAAAATTTCTACTCTTATTTTAATTGAGAGTATTCACAAGAAACTCTGGTTTCTTACGATATAATTAACTACGACGGCTTGTGGTCATAGGAGATTTAAGAATCTAGATCAATTTTTTCAAAAGTAATTTTTCAAAACTGATCAATTAATTATCTTTGGAAAAATCAAAATCAACGATCATTATCATCATTTTCAAATGATTAATAATGATTATTATCTTCTTCCTTTAGGAAGATATATCCATTATTGTTGTAATTTTGATTATGAAATTAATGATATTCTATCTAAATTATTATAGTTAAATACCTGATTGAACAATCATTTTGACCATTTAGGGTCATATGTAGTTTTTGCTCGAATTTTACTATGATAATCAAGATGAATTTTTAATGTTATAAATTGAACCCATTTGGGAATGATATGTTCACCTCCCTAGGTGACATATCATTCATAATGACACATTCAATTTCAAAACTGAAATCCCAGAAAATCAACTTTTCAATCAAACAACAAGAAGTGATTGAACTTACTCTGTCACATTTAGTTATGTCGTGACCATTTGGGAACCGGCTGCGTGCACACTCACAAAATGTCAAAAATAAATTAGACGTCAAACTATTTTTTTTCCTCTCATTCTATTTCTCCATTAAAACCCTAAATCTAAGGCCAACATTAATGAGTAGAGTAAATAAATAAAAAGTAAAAAATTGCTTACTAACCAAAGAGATGACATAAGCGAGGGGCAAAAGAAACTAAGATGTGACAAGGATGAACCTTTAGTTTGGGGTACTTCTCGACTCGAAGGAGGAGCATATCTTTAATAATAATCTTGTTGACTAGGACAGAAGTGAGATGGCCTAGCCTTCGATGTGTCACGGTGGAGTTAGAGTAAGTGGAGAGTAAAGCACGAGAGGTGGCGCTAATGGTGGTTGTGTAGGGGAACTACATGGCATACAAGCCATTAATGGTGTGGCCGGCCGGAGGCATTAGAGAGCATAGCAAGAGTTATCAATAGCAAGTTCTTGGATTGAAAGTAGATATATAGAAGGAAAACTCATAAACAAGGAATTGTACGTAGGAGAAGAAGCTTATGAGTTGGAGTTAGAAGGAAGCCATATGATCGATCAGAGAAATAATTTACTTGGGTTTTGTATGCAGTGAGAAGTGTAGAAGCTCTTATTACCTCACTATCATGCATTAATTAGGTGATGTGGAGGGTGTAGTTAGAATTGATGGTGGAGCATATGGAGTCAGCTAATAGCTTAAATCACTGTGATATCAAAACATAACAAGTTTGAAGAAAATTTGACATTTGATGACATTAAATCTTGGTCTCATCCTTTTGGACCTTGAGATTCCATCCTCTATTAAATCCAAATCCTCCATAATGATGAAGTTGCTAATGTTTTTTCTCCCACGAGCTTTTCCATCATATGGTGGAACCTGCAGTTGTTGCACATTCTTTTGCCATTAATTATAACTGAAATATATTAGGTCATTATTTGTTTTTTCATGGATAAGTTTAGTAACTCAATTTTTTTTTGGGCTGCAAAATTCTTTATAGGTTGGCGGACTGCAACCTCCTATTATACGAGAGATTATTCTGCACAGACACTGGAAGGAGATAACCGTTCTATTTTTCTTTGTCTACAGTAAAAGCGGATTTACTGAGGCAGCTGCATTTTGATTGTGATTTTATTGTATAGAGAGAAAACCAGATGGTTCTATCCATCCAGTTTCCGCACATAATAAAAAGTCCTAATTTTTTGCATATCATAACAAGTTTAAAAATAGAATTACATGACCGGGTGAAAGTACATCTTATGATTTTCAAGAATTTTGAGCATCATTTTTTTCTTTTTTTTACGGGTCTTAATCTTTCCTTTAATAATTTGAAGATTTACGTTGATAAGTATGTTATCATCTTTCTCAATATCTCACCTGTAGCTGATCACCATTCTTCTATAGTTTTCCTGTGATCCTTACAGGAAGAGTGATCCTGGAAAAATCTGACAATGGAGGGCTCTAATCGGGTCACTTTCTCATCTGTTACGCGTGTAAAATAAATCAAAGAAAGGAACAGCTAGATCTTCAACAAGTACAAGCAAATTGATTTAACCTTAACTGATGTAACCTTAACTGATGTAGGAACATCTTAGCTTTTATTGTGCTTAGGGACTAGTTTACCTTCCTTGCTCTAGAGACTTCTATTTTCCTCTTTAAATAGGTCCAATGTAAGGTTTTGAGGATTATTGAATGAATATTATCTCCTTTTTAAAGCTTTGAAGCTTTGTTCTTCTTCTTCCCTGGATTGGGAAAACGAAATCCTTCTTGCAGGTCGATTCTTCCGACAATCCACTACATCAGTTGGTATCAGAGCCTGGAGCTTGCGAAGATCGATGTATTGCAGAAGGTCGGCTGTCGACGACGATCGAAGCCGCAAAACAAGATTGGCAGTTGACGACGATCGACGCCAAGGAAGGTGGGCTGTCGACGATGCTCGAAGTCGGATCGCCTTCTATCAAGCTCAATCGAAGAAGTCACCCGATCAGGTAGATAGAAACCTTGATCGGATTCGTGAAACCCTTCGGTCAATAAGAAGGATGAGGATGTCGTCGGCAACCATACCGAGGCATTCTTCTTCTTCGATCCCCTCGTCCGCTTCACGCAGACGTCATCCGTCCCGCCATACTCCCACGGTCGCTGATGATTACGCTCCGCTCGAACTCCAGCTCAAATGGCGTGATCCACCGCCGGAATACCCACCGCTCGAGCTTCCATTGCGATGGCGAGATCCTCCGCCTGTTCGTGCAGTTCGCAACCAGCCCGAGGGCGTCTTCAGCGAACCCCCTCCGCTCAAGCACGCCAAAAGCCGTTCAGATCTGCTCGCACGCCCAATGTCCTGCGTCGGAGCTTATTCCGATTTCACTTCCGATTCCTTCCGGCATGCCTTTGATTCGCACAGCAGAATCAAAGAGAATTTGGCTATTTCGACTGAAAAAGATGGACATGACGATCGGGATATGGAAGTCGAAGAAACAGCTGCCACTGTTGTTAACGATTCTGCCTCTGCTCAGCTCACTGGACCGCTCCTAGCTCCTCTCAATTCCTTCGCTACCCATCCTCCATTACGGCCCGCTCAGACGGAGCCCCATCTCAGCTCTCGCGATTTTGCTCCGCCGACCCTGCGTTCACTTTCCGATCCGACAGCATCCACTCCAGTCTCGCACAAATTAGGCTCCACCTTCGTTTCCGCGCACGACCAGCCTCGCTTCACTCCCGTGTGCGACCAGATCCTACTGCCCGAACTGCCAACTGCTTCCCTCCGCTCCAGCAAGCAACCTTCGATCCCTACTCTCACCGGCGACCAGAACCTGCAGTCCAGCACCCGAGCATGCTCCATTTACACGCACTCACTTCAGTCTACACACTATCCGTCCCCAACCAGTCCGATCAGATCAACCAGCACAAAGCCCTGCGAACAGCCAGCATCGGACGATGCGAATATAGAAGCCGGATTTGCTCCTCAAACCCCGGCCCAGCCCGTCAATCTGATTCTCAGAGACCACGCCCCAGCATCTTCTCAAATCAGCAAGACCTCCAATGTTCGAGATTCAGTAGGAAGTGTTCCTTTATGGGAAGCATTTCTCGGCAAGCCTGAACCTGTAATAAGGCTCCTGATAGACAATGGCGCAGACCTCTCCCATGGCGACATGGCTCAGTATATGCACAACAGCAGAATAGAACAACATAGAACTGCTCAAAGACATAGTCAATTATGGTGGTGACATCCCAATGGTCAAGGTAAGTGCTCTTAACGGTGAGAATGTGGATGAACTATTAGAAACTGTCATGTTAGTTGCTGAAATGCAAGAGTTGAAGGCAAATCCTCATAGAAAAGCAAAAGATACTTGCACTGCAGGTGTGAACATGCCCTGTCTAAATTCTATTGACAAAATTGATTCAGTACAATGCACCCAAACTATTCGACGTAATGTCAATGAAGGTTCCTGTTCTAATTTTGTGCTGCCCGGTGAAGAGACTATTGCCGGGATGCTAGATGGTTCTGTTGTTAAGTTGTTCCTCTGCACAAACTCTCTCTTTTCAGCCTCAGCTTCAGCTTCGGATCAAGCAGGTTTGATTTGGCTTGCAAGTGTTCCAACTCAAAATTCAGGAGGAACTTTGGATTTGAATGAATCAAATATTTTCCTTGATTTGACCGATATGGTGCATGCTGATACTGCATTTGGAGTGATGGGTCTTGCATTTCATCCAAATTTTACTAAAAATGGACATTTCTTTATTTCATTTCATTGTGATAAAGTACAAGTAGCAAGTTGCTCTGGAAGATATCAAAGTGTTGTATCAGAGTTTATCACTAACAGTTCCTCATCAACACCTTCAGAGGCAACATCTGTTGTCAGGTTGGCTGAAGGTTCTAAATCTCTAATTTTACAAGCTGTTCACGATATGTCAACGATTGCCTTACGTTGTCTGGGAGTTGCTTACAAGGACGATGTTGCTGACGTTTTTAATTATGACGGTGAAGGCCATCCTGCTCATAAGTTTCTACTTGATCCTTCTAATTATGCTTTTATAGAAAGTGATCTCATATTTGCCGGTATGGTTGGGCTGAGGGATCCTATACGTGAAGAAGTTTACCAAGCCATTGAGGACTGCAAAGCAATTGGCATTCGAGTAATGAGTTTTGGGAACTTCCAAGAGGCCATTCTACAGGAGGAAAATATTGAGAACAAAGTCTTCGATCCAGGAATTTGTTTGCCACCCTACTTCCCCTCTAATTAACGAGCCTCGAACGGAGTCGAGCTCTTTTTACGCAAGGGGAGAATGATGTAGGAACATCTTAGCTTTTATTGTGCTTAGGGACTAGTTTACCTTCCTTGCTCTAGAGACTTCTATTTTTCTCTTTAAATAGGTCCAATGTAAGGTTTTGAGGATTATTGAATGAATATTATCTCCTTTTTAAAGCTTTGAAGCTTTGAAGCTTTGTTATTCTTCTTCCCTGGATTGGGAAAACGAAATCCTTCTTGCAGGTCGATTCTTCCGACGATCCACTACATCATTAACCTATGTAAGAAGTGTTGTTAGTAGCCTAGTGTTGCAGCATTACCATCCTAGCACTCATGCGGCGCTAGTTCAAAATCACAATTTCTAGAGATGGGAGTGTAGTAATATCATTATTTGGCGTCGGATACTGTAGCAGCACTGAAGCACTCGGACACCCAACATTGAAGTGACATTTCTTAGATTTGGCCAAAATTCAATACTCCAAACACTTAGGACTCATAATAGAACACATAGAGTAAATAAAATAAAATAAATTGCAAACACATTTATATGTGCTCACAATATCAAAAAGAAATGAATAATTATTATACAGTATCCTTCAACTCATTTCATCCCTAAAAATTCCATGACATGATCAGTCATTGTCATCATATTCTTTAGCAATTGCTTTTGTAATTTATGCAAACTTGTTCGCCAATATAATTTTTTATCAATAAAAAATGAATGAATAAGTTTAAAATACATAAAAAATGAACAACAAAGTTCAAAAAAGAAATTCATATAAAAAATACATTGCATTCTTTTTTCATTAAATTAAACACCAAAAAAATTCAAATTCTCAACATTTGAAATACTTTATATTTCTTTGACAGCATATCAAACAACCCATAACTAATTAAGTGAAGATAATTCTATGGTTGATGCTGATTTTTTATCCATCAATAGATTTCAGGTTGTTAAAATGAAATTTGAGAAGAAAAAAGTCAAAGGATTAATCTGAGTATCTCTTTAGGAGGTATCAGGATAATAAATTTAATGCTTAAGATGATGACTATTTTTGGATTACTATTTTGAGAATTTTAAGTTAAGTCTGCATCATTTATAGTCAAGAGGTGTTCTATTTAAACAATCATGGTATATATAAATAGTTTTAATTTATTCTTCTTTGTTAATTTTCAAAACTATTTTTTTCTTTAAAAGAGAGATGATATATCCATAGGTTAAGCAATATCAAAAACATGTAGGATGTCAAAATTGAATTTCGGGTCAGGTTCGGGTCCAACTTGAAACTGACCGGCTTTAGTTGACTCGACCTGAATCTGACCCGATTAGGCGAACAAATTAGAAATACAAATTCGGACCCAACCCGCCCCTAACCAGAGTTAACCCAACTGGACTCGCTAACCTGCAAGTAATCAGGTGCAAACGGTGCGGGCATGAACACCGAGTGCGGGCGGTGCGGGTGAGCACCAAGCAATCAGGTGGATGATTTTGGGTTTTCAGTTTGACCCAAAGCTGAGTCAAAATTTCAAACCAGTTAGAAAATGAAACACGAGCCAGGCCAGTTTGTAAAATGGGTTGACCTGAATTTGAAAATTTTCAAATTGGGTCCGAATCAGATCAAATATTGACATCCCTTTATATAAATTATAACCATCACTGTGGGCCATTAAACTCCATAACCACCTGAAGATGTCTTTTATCACCAGTCTCAGTCTCATCTGTAGCTGATCACCATCACTGTGGGTACAAATTGTCATTTTTAATGACCCACAGTGATGGTGATCAGCTACAGGTGAGACTGAGACTAGACATAAAAGACATCTTCAGGTGGTTATGGAGATTATAACATGCAATGACCTGTAGCTTTAAATTCTACTTCGCCATTCCCCTCTGGTGAGTCTATTGATAGAATAACCAAGCCACCGACGGTGTTGACGATGACAATCCAAGATTCGTCGTCGCGGCCAGAGTCGCCACTGGAATGATAAAATGACCAATGTAATAAGAGTTTGATCAAGATAGCAATAAGATGCTTTTATGTAGTGGCTGTGATGGAGTGAGAACTTAGAGTTGAACGATGAGGATGCTTTGGCAGAGGGGCAAATGACACTGTAATTCGTCTTCAGCTATTACTCCCTCTGCCAATGCATCCTCATCGTTCAACTCCAAGTCCTCACTCCAGCACAACCACTAAATAAAAAGCATCTTATTGCTATCTTGATCAAACTCTTATTACATTGGTCATTTTATCATTAAAGATACTTGATATATATTTTAGTAGTAATTCTGCATGCACTATGGATGAAATATAAAAAAGGTTTTTCTCATCTATTCTGCTTTTCATGTTCTTCATAACATTTTATGAAGTTGAGAATAGCTGCTTGAGTGATTCAACATGATACCAGTGCTCGATATTAAAATAATTTGCATTAATAGTAGCTTGACATATACATTAACGGCGTTAGCATATTTGATTTCTATTGTAGGAAACATGACATGTGTCAGTACTATTTTTTTGGCGACTATAGGTTGTTTCTTCCACCCTTATATTAGTTCTTTATATTGCATGCATGCTCCGCCCCTTTGTAATTTATACTTTGATAGATATGAATTATTTTTTGAGTTTGATTAATCAAACTCATATATTGTCTCTTTTTACAATAGGTCCTACATGCGTGTTTAGTGGAGGGTCATCTGAAGAGTAGAGTTATCAACAGCAGTCTATTTTTTATATTTTATATTTTGTAATAGTTGTTTTACTTTTAATTGAGGTTTGGATAGTTTTGTTCCTGCTATTTGTTCTATTTAAATTTTTGTTGGCTTGTATTAAAAGAATTTCTATTTGGATATATCAGTTAATTGCATCTTAGTAATGAATTAGCTTTTTAGTTCATTACTTTTGTTTACCCTGGTGTATATATATCATGGTGTATCACTTGTATATGCATGTTTCTCTTTACGAATACAAAACAAGTCTTCATATCCTTTTATCATGTCCCATATTATCGGATTGGTTCGCCTTCCAGACACGGGTTGTGATAGCTAAGGGTAGTGTCGAAGTAGAATTTAGAGCTATAGGTCATTGCACATCATAAAATCACTATAATCACCTAAAGATATCTATCATTACCAGCCTGAGTCTGATCTGTAGCTGATCACTATTGCTGTGGGACATTGTATTTGTATTGTATCTTTGACAATTCTAAAATTTTGTTTTAAATGCATTCTTAGATATATATATATATATATATATTCTTATTAAATTGTAATGAAAATTGGTTTAAATAATTGATAAGTAATAATTTTATTATATAAACGATTTAAGCTATATAAGAAAAAGAAGAGAGAGAGAGAGAGAGAGAAAGAGGAGTGGATAAGATGTTATTACTTAGTTCACATATTAAAGTTACGTAAAGAGCATAACTTAAAAGCATGATTTAGGGCATCTCTAACAAAAAAAATTCATTTTTCACTTGAAAATATAGTAATAATTATATAAAACAGTAATTTATCTCTAATATAACTCCATTTATATGTGAATTTTATCTTAATTTATATATTAATGTTATGTTTTAATTATGCCATTATATTTTAAATTATTTAAAATAAAAAGCCTAATTTAAATAAATTAATTACATAAAAAACTAAAACATATTAAAATTAAAAAAATCAATAACGTACGTTAAACTAATATATTTGGGATCAAAATCTTAAAATTCATTAGGATAATTTTATAATTAAAAAAATGAGTTTGTAAATAGTGTGACGGTAATATTGATATCACACTATTCACAACCACAAAAATGTCGTTGTAAATGCCGATCAGGCGGGCAGATCATGGCAGTTGCAAACGATTCGTTTGCAGTTCACTTAACCTACTGATATACCAATCTCCTTTTTTTTACAAGAAAAAAAAAGTTTCCAAAATTAAAAGAAAAGAATAAATTATAGCTCTTTATAACCAGATTGTTTAAATAGAACACCTCTTGATTATAAATTACCCAAACTAACCAATTATTTTTCTTCTCAAATTTCCTTTTAACAACCTAAAATCTGTTGTTGGATAAATAATCAGCATCAATGATAGAAATATATTCACATAATTATTTAATCACTTCAAAAATGCAAACAATAGTGGTAAAACATAATATATGTTTTTTTCTTCTTTTTATGAAATTATTTCATAGATTTTGGATTTCAGCCTAAAATAATGACTTTTTAAAAGCTATTAAACTGTATAAGCTAGTGATCAATATTGCATAACGTACAAATCCAATAACTAAAGAATATGATGGCAATGGTGGATTTTAAGGAATTGTTAGGGAGGAAATGTAAAAGAAGGATACAGTAAAATTATTATTTATTTGTGTGCAATATTGGGACCCTCACATCAATGCCGTTGCAATTTCTTTTATTTTGCAAATAGAAAGCAGAGGTATTAGATTTGAATTATGTTAAGAAAGATAAAGGTAGATCTAAAAAGACTTAGTTAGAAAATGATATTTCTTTATTAGATTTAAACATGAATTTAACTTTTAACATGACACAATGGAGAAAAAGAATTCATGTAGTCGACCCCACGTAGTGGGACAAAGGCTTGATGTTGTTGTTGTTGTTGCTGCAAATAGAAAGTGATCAGATTTATTCTGGTAGTAGCAGTCGAAATAAATTGGATATCGATCATACTTTCTTCTTATTCAATTTCTCCATTGAAGCCCTAGATCTAAGATAGACAATGACTAGTGTAAATTGCAATGACCTTTATTGAATTAAACAATATGTTGATATAATGTCATTCTTATAGACAATAAAAGAGAATAATAAAGGAAAATACAATAAATGAAAATATATTCAATATTCACCATATATTACAGCCATAAACTCTTACTATAAATATTATACACGTGATATTATTTACATGGAAATGAATAATTTTAATTCATTAAACATTTATATTAATTATCCAATTTAATATGACACATGCCTATATTTGTACAATTACGTGAAAGTTTTTTTAATTATTTATAGGTTTTGAACATTAAATAACCCGACAACAACAACAACAACATAAAGCCTTTGTCCCACTATGTGGGATCGGCCAAGCTGGAAATGAAGCAAAAAAGGACATTTCTAGAAGACCTAATTGAGTTTTACATAGGTGAAATTAGGCTCAAAATCCTTTATGTTAATTAACTATATTGTTGTAACCCAATTGACTCGGGATCTTTCTAAACAACAGCCATTAAAAGGTTTCATTTGGGATAACTTTTTTGCTACTTTATAAAACAATTTTTTAGTATAAAAATATTAAATTCAAGAAAGTTTTGTACGAGAAAACTGTTTTAGAAAGCAGCAAAGAAGTCATCCTAAACGAAGCCCAAGTAGTCTTTCATTTTCTCATATGTTCCTTGATGACTACCACACAACAACCTAACACGAGGATCGATGCCTTCTCACCGAAGTTAGCATCAACAAAATCAGTAAACTTTATCAGGTGACAAAGATTTTCTAAGGATGGGCACAAAATTTGTTTCCTGGTAGACCATCAGATGGCAGTGGGAACATGCATGTGGCTAATGCACCCTAAAATGATTGTCGCCCCAGATTCAGTAGAAAAAGATGAAATAAACAAAAGACTCATGATCATTACTAGCTAGAACTATGGTCATTAGATTCTGAAATAAGTTGGTCCACTAGCCTATGCATTTTGTTGGACTGTTTCAAGCTTTGACTTAACAAACCATAGAAATGGTAACAAATAGAACCTTTCTATAATCAGAATACAGGCAGATTTTCAACGCAAACTATTATAATCATAGGTTTTCACTGCATAAATGATAAGCATGTCTTTCACAATAGGCTTAGTAACATATTTTGGTTGAACCTTGTATAGACAGGAAACTAGCTAGGAAAGCCTTCTTGAATCTGAGGTTTCAAGTTAGTAAAGCGAATGAAGTGAGGAGCTCGGTTTTACTCTCCTATGAAACTTTTTGATATTCACGTCTCTCAACCTTTGGAGAAATTTTTCTGTGCGAACGCCAGACGGTCTAGAGACCAATCAGAACACTCCAGGTCATCTGGTACACAACGGCACCAAGCATCGGTACCGAGAAATAAAATGATGTGGCCCATTCTAATTGATCTCCAAACAGACGTCCGGGGTCTGCATAGAATAATTTTTCCAACCTTTGATACTTTGAAATCCTGCAAACCTAATTAAATTTTCACATGAGTGTGAAGGGAAATTTTGAGTTAATAAAATAGGTCAATAAGAGGGCAACTAGGCTGTAAGAAAACTCTATTCAAGTTTAACAACTTGTTTCAATTGTTCATATGGGAAAGAAGCTAATATATCATCCCAAGAGAATATTTAGTCATTCAATAATATATTTATTTTATAAATTTTGCATAGTTCAATGTAGATTAGTAGTTATCCATATAGATTAGTTGAAATTCACATAAAATAACCCCACTATAAAAATGCAATAAGAGTTGAGTTTCTAATTTATAAATTGTGACAACTTAATTACAATTAGAATTGGCTTACCTGAAGCTTTCCTCAAAATCATTAAGATTGATTTGAATGACTTTGCGACAATCTTAAGGAAAGGTCGATTGGATCAACTTGAGATCGAATCGTTAACAATCTTGGCCACAATTGCATACCGAACTCCTCGCGCTTTCACCATTTCAAAAGAAAAATCAAATAAAAAGTATCATATATAAGGCTACAACTCTAAAATATAACCTAATTAAAATCTACAAAATAACCTTCAAGGCCTAAATCTAGTTAGGAGATCATGAACATACATCAAATTTGAATTATCTCTAAGGATAGAAAGATTACTACAACAAAATTCATGATGCACTTGAATCAAAAAAATTGCATCTTAGTCAAATTGAGACCAGATTTCATAGTTTAATCCATCTTGAAATCAATAAAAAATCCATATTTGCATAAAAATCCCACCATAAAATTTATATTGCTTGCATCCAATATTTACCTAACATAAATGCCAATAAAAAATCTAACACACCTTGAACCTGAAAAAATTTCGATTAACCTACATAGAAGTTTCCTATGAAAATTTGACCATGTTAGGAAATTAATCTCATTGAAATTCTTAGAGATTTTTGTGAATGGAAGCCACACTCTTTTCTAATTTTATGAAACAATTTGTAAAATATATTGAAATAATGGGATCATAACATTGCATGCTTGATTTTTTTCTTATAGTTGGCATAAAAATATGCATTCAACTATAAATTCCAATCAATATCATAATGGGACTTGTAAACAAATGACCAAGTTTACATTAGGTGATCACCAAGATAAATACGTTAAGTCTTTTTTCATCACTCAGAATCTTCATCATGCACATAAAGTGGATCATTTTTGGATCCAAGAACAATGGCAAATGGGACATTATATTAAAGGAGACTTGTTATCCTCCTCATAAGACACCTAGAAATGCTATTACACAACATGACCTATTCTATCATCAATGTTTAAGGAGTAGAATAGTCAGGTGTGTCTTACACTAGAGCAATGAATGCAATGCCCAAAATGTAAAACAAAATAAATATAATTTAACAACCATAAACAATAGACATTCATGAGAAAATATGTTAACACTAATGCTCACATTTATGTAAAGCATGCATATCAAGCACTACAAGAAAAATTAGTAATTTACGGAGGGTTTTCTTGCGGAATACCAATTGTCGAAAATACCGTCGAATGGGGCTCCGGCAATTCATACATGCCTTTCCGACGAAACTTTTTGCTGGAAAATTTGCATGTTTTAAATATGTCGAAGTATTTTTCGGTAGAAAGTTTTATGGAAAATCTACTAAAATGGTCCCTATTTCCACCACCAATTCACGCAAAATAGCTTGTCCCTCGATCCCGACCGTCGCCATTCGCCATTCCTGGACGGATTTGGCTCCATTCACGGACGCTCTCCTCTTGAAGTCTTGGATTCTTCCATCGATCATCTCAACTTGTTATTCATGGGTGCAATCAGTAGGGTTCCAATATCATTTTATATTTTCTATGGTTTTATGAAATATCCCTTTTCCTGTTGTTATTCGAGCAAGTTCTTTTCGCAGTTATCGACATTCTTCCTTTAGTTCAACCTAATAGCTCTTAAGGATTTTTAAGATGAACCTTCAAAAGAACAATATCATATGCTTGTTGAAACTTGGGCATTGAGTGTGAAGTGTTATTTGCTTTATTTATTATATAGCTTTGTTATGTTTATCAACCCTTAGGGTTTTCAAAATTTGCCATGTAAACCTATTGAAATTGTATTAATTAAATAGATTTTATAATGGATTTTCCATCATCAATATAAATAATATGTTCACTTTATTTAGTATCATTAATTGCTGTAATGTATTATTTATTTTACAATTTTTGTAGCACATAATATATTATTAAACTTAACAAATTAGTTTAATTCATATATATGTAGATCTATATAGTTAAACTTAATAAATTTGTTTACCAACATTACAAAAACATTATTGAAATATTCAAATATACCTTGGCCTAATTCTTTGGGGCATAAGTGAGGTATATAAAAATGTAAATGGTCTCATCCAAATGAGTTTATGGTGATGAGAAGGAAAGTGCTGATTTTGATGAAAGCATAATATATTGAAAGTTCTGCACCTACAAGACTAATAATGCAACCACATATGATACTAACTAAAACCCCTCAGTAAATTTCTTTTTTATTGATATTCAACCATAATTGTAACGCAATGTTTACGTGTAGGAATTTATAGCTCACATCTCCTGGACACAAGGTATTAACAGATGAATTCATCAACAGAGTGATTTTTTTCATCAAGGAAGCATGCATGTCAACTATCTTCTTTTATTTGAGATGAGAGGTTTCATTATCCTTACTCAAAGTACAAAAAACAAGCAAACCTCACACAAGATGAGATTACTATTGATCTATATCGCATAGGATTCATGCTAGAAAATTAGTATTAGACTTCACATGGTGAGTACGAGCCGCATTTCAACTGTCAATGCATGTAGCCCATCAACAAGTTCCAATATAGTTGAGGAAGAAAATAATATGATGTATAAAGATTGATTTATGATGCAACTGGGCCATATTTTCTATAATATAAGAATGAGTCACCAAATATGAAAGCAAAAAATTTCTATGATTTATTATGTGTAGTGCAACAACTAATTTGAGATGGGGGTACTTGTAATAACCCACATTTTTTAATACAGTCAAATATATTTTTAGGAGTCAATATAGGTCAAAGTTGAAAATCATCTTTGCCATAAGATAGATATTATTGTGTTTTGATTATAATAATTTTTCTATAATTGTTTAGCACTAGTAAAAATCCTTAAAAATTGACACTTATCAGTATAACTGAAACTTTTAAGACCGTCAAGTTTATTAGAATTTTCTGATATTTTATGAATATTTTTAAATAATTTTTGAACCCTTAAAAAGATTTATATAAATTTTATACTAAGCCCAACGCATTCCTCCAATTTAACCATCAAATTAAATTCTACTAGTAGTATCCACATGCATCTATTTCATCATCAACTCCCTCTCTAGTCTTATCACCAACAAGAATATCATCAATAAAATGCATACACCATGGTACAATCTCTTGTAAAAGTCTACCGAGAACATCCATGATCAAAGCAATAAAGATAGGGACTGACGAGAGAAAAACTTATGGCGGTTCCGATGATCGAGGCAGCAAATGATGGCGACAGAGGCAGTGTTTGAAGGGAGGTGAATCACGTGACCAGGAATGAAGCAAGAATGAAATGAATAACAAGATGATTACAAACAATGCCATGAGGGGAAATAAGGCCTTTTTTGACAGTACTAGTAGCACATTTTCTGTTAGAAATGTCTCCAGCAGCATTTCTGCCAGAAAAATTTGTCATGTTTAAGTAAGCCGACGGGTTTTCTGTCGATAATTTATGGCACATTTTCTACCAGCATGTACTACCGGTTTTAAAAAAATTGGTGGTAGGACCAGCAATTTTTTTGCCAGTAATGTTTTGACGGTTTATTTGCCGGTAAGTGACTGACGGAATATCCATCGGCTACACCGCCGCTACTATCAGCAGATATAATACCGTCAAAAAATCCACCGGGAACACTAATTTTTCCTATAGTGATATTTCTATATGATTTGTTTTTATACAGTCCTTTACATTCTCGTAAGAGTCAAAGTAGAATGTACCTATGAATAATGTAGATGAATGAGTCCTTGTAAATTGCAGATTAAATATATGTCGAGTTGTATAGCATCATGAGTTAAAAGAGTCAAATATACTTGTTTATACATTCAAATGGAGTTCCAAAAGACAATATCATCCCCCTTGGAGGATAATTTCTTTTAGAATTTTATAGAAGAGTTGAAGCTCAAAGATCTTAAGTAGATGTATTTGATTCTATACATATGGTAGACTTAGAAACTCAGGTTTGTTATGGTGAAGCCTGACCACATTTCTTTTCTACAGAATATGAGTCTATTGTAAGTTTTCAAATCAATTAATAATTAAAATTTATTTTATACATAGTATTTTTTTTATTATTATATTGCATCATGCATTACATCATATAGGTGGTAATTTGCATTAGTGAATAGAATTTTCCAGGGCTTTCCTCGGTGTACAAATTTCAGACTTTTTAGGAACATATATACTAGTTTTAAGATGATACAGTATTGGGAACCTTATACACCAACCCCTTCATCTATTCATGCATACATGCACATATTTTATTTATGCAACGTACATTAAACCAAATCACTTATGTGCAGTAGGGGCAAGGTAGCAGAGTCCTCAAATGCTCAGAGGATGCTATCATTTTTTTTTCTTTGGTATAGGGCCATTATACTGCCAAAACTTCTTTAAAATTTTGGAAGTTGGAAAATTTAGTTAAGATAATAAAATAAAATAAAATATATAATTTTTATCGAGTCATCTTGTTAGTGTCATTTGAACGTAAAGTCAAATTACTCATTTTGAGTCACTGATCGATTTGATCTCTTAAGATAAAGCTGATCGTATCGTACGCTACATCTAAGATGATTGATTGTGTATTAGTTTGTTAGCTTGTAACACATTCCAAGTAAGCGTAAACATGAAGTTATTGGCACACCTCAAACTCTATTATAAAAAAAATATCATGTATTCAATGGTATTCAATAAAATTTAATGATAATTTTGAGTGAGTGAATGATATTTTTTAAGTTTATTAGATAACTCATATGTATTTTAAATCCAAAATGAGTATAATCTCCACTTTAATTGAAAGTTTTCTCTTCGGAGATGTAATTGACTGGAGGGGCTTACATCTATAGGATCTCGAGATCCCAATATAAACTAAACCTTGTCTTAGTTCATTAATATAGGAAAAAAATCTTCTAGACGTAGACTAAAGCTAATCATGAGTTAGTTTTGTATTTGAAATGATAGATATATATGAATATTATTATTTAGGATGAATTTTATATCACTTATGCTGAATTCAAATATGAAAATAAATTATTTCTTCTCTCAAGTAAATAATACAAGTGTTAGTTTATCTTTCCAGATAATTAACACTAATTATTCATATTTGACTATATAAATACTAAATTATAAATCAGTGGTCATCATCATTTATTTTGTCCACAAAGCCATGTTCCAGCTACATTCAGACCATGTTTGAACCTTAAATTTATTCAAGCATGGTTCAAACATATTTTGAAATAGGTTCTAACTTGGTATGAAAGATGATTGAACTAAGTTAAACCCATATTCTAACTTAGTTTGACTAAGATTTGAACATGGGTTTGAATAAGGCTAAAGATTAATTTCTTGCTTAATGCATTATTTGGTTTATGATTTAGTGTGAAACTTATATTGTAAATTTGTTCCTTATGTACTTTAATTCTAGGTTTCTCCTCTATTATACTTCATATAACAACATAGAACTAGCTAGCTATGATTGATGCATTGCAAACCCAAATAATCAAAAGTATCACATCACTAATAATGAACAAATGAGAGATGAAGCGTAGATGTTAGCGCTATGAAACTTTATTGCATAACAATTACACAAGCTTTGATATCATTATCGATAGAACATCACACCTTGATCAACAAACTTGAGAGGAAATAAAAGATACCCAACAAGTGGCGTTAGCTCAAAATTGAGAAAAAGTCCTAATAAGTAAAATCATGAGAATAATAAACTTTATCTACCAACAAGATTATTGAAGATTCAATAACACCACTAATGTATCCACCAAAATACAAATAAAATTGAGCTACTAGAAGGACTAGATCAATAAATAAATCACTATAATCAACTAAAAACTTCTAAACTTAATCATTTTCCAATGATATACCTAAAGCTTGAGTCTATGAATTTTTTTTTTTGTTGATAAAACCCGCAGTAGGGGCCTACGCGTTAATTTCAAAAATCAGTTACAAGATCCTTAAAAGGATCCTCCAGCTCGCTACTGCTCATAAGAGCTACAGGCAAAAAAGGAACAAAAAAACCTAAGAGCCGGAGGTTCCTTATCCTACGAGTACAAGAAAAGCTTAAGTAAAGACTAGGGCTGTGAGTAGGCAGCACCCAAAAAAGGAAGAGCAGATTAATCCCATTAAGCTCGATCTTCCTGCAAAAATACAGATAGACAATGATATAGAAATACGAAATATAAACTAAGAGTACCTTGCGGTCATTGAAGCTCCCTAATATAGATATTAAAATGTCCCTGCAAAAAGTACTCCAAAAAAGATATTAGTAAGATAGTAGTTAACAAAATGAAAAAACCCGTTAGTATCCTTGATGGCTCAGATCTTACGATGAACGTAAGAACCCACCAGCAAACCGTCCAGGAACCCAAAATTGCCACCAATACTCCAGCCACTCCGGCAATCCCTCCAGGCAATCACACTCAAAAAATAACCAGAAATACTATTATAATTCCAGAAAGCCTCAATGAAATATCTTCTATATGATGTACATCTAACAACATGACAATTAAAAAAAATAAATTTAAAAGTAATCATAATAGCTATACTAGGACAATATAAAACACTTAATTCAAATATAATTCTCCAAAAATGCAAATTACATATTTATTTTCTGATTAATTTACTCCCAATTAATTAGTCAAAAATATTTCTCCTAAAACTAAAAAAGATAATATTTGGTTAATTATATAAAATAAAAAAAACTCTAAACTTTAGGTAATAGTAAATATATGATAAAATTATTAGGAGAAAAGTATCGAAATAATCCTAGATCAAAATAGTCCTTTATTATAGTTGAAAACTATTTTGATTCTTCATAATAAGTCAAAAATATTATATTTATCTTTTTCTTGAATTATTAGGCATAAGTTACAAAAATATGAAAAATGCAATTATCCAACAAAATACACATGTATCAATGCACAACTTTATAGAACAAATTATAAAAAGGAGCATATTTTAGTTATGATTTAGTCAAATGAGTATGTTTAAGAATTAATTTTAACAGGTGCATATAAGTAAAACCAAATTATATATTCTAAGAACTATTTTCCACATTCTTCATTTGCAGCCTTGATGTCCCCAAAATTCATGCAGAGTTTTTAAATTACATTTTAAAGGATATATTTAAATTGTTAGTAAACTTAATTAAGTTCACTCATAAAATATTTTTACATAAATTAATATATAAACATTATTATTATATTATATTTATTAGATGATTATAAATCATAATAATTTTTTACTTTAATTAGAATTATTAGTGGGATTAATTCCATTAATTTTTTAATGAAATTTTCTATCATTATATATTATTTAAAATTTATTACATAATATAAATTTAAATAAATAGTTAGAATATTACAATAAATATCTTATAATTTCTATAATTCATACTATATTATTTACTTATATCAATAAATCTAATCTACAATATACATATATTATGTAATATATTATATTTATTTCATGATAAAAATCTTTAGTTTTAAATACTTAAATACTAAATATAAGTTAGTTAAATAAATTGAGTTAGATAAATTTTGATTTAATGTGTAAAATAACAAATTGTGCATCGAGAAATATTAACTTAAAAATTTAATCCAAGCCCACATTCTTAGAAACCAAAAGACTGCTTCATGTATTAGGCATGCGAAAAATAATTTTACGTATTTGCTCCTTTTTTAATTATCTGATAAAACACACTTTTTCTTCTTAATTAAATTAAAAATCTGCTTCTTATTGTCAAAAAATGCTCTTCAATGCATTTGACGGATCTACCCTTTTTTTAATTAAAATTTAACATTGCTCCTTGCCCTGATTTTTCGTCCACCATATGCTCCTCCTTAAAAACATGTTCATTTTCCTTCCACTGTTCGTACTGCAGTCTCCTCGAAACTTTCCAAGGTGCCTCTCCCATACTCTCGTTCTCCTCTCTCTCGTACGAACTTTTATTTGTCAGGTGATCTGACGTAGACCTACGTTCGGACGCCAGTAAAATAGTTCCACGTGTTCTTACTTTTTACCGCGCGACCCAACAACCCGACCCAGAACGGACCCAGGATTGCTATGTTTGCGTATTGCTCGTTATTGCTAGGTATTGGTCGATTTTGCTCGGCAATAATGATAAATACCATTATGTGAAGACCAATACCTAGCAATACCGAGTTTTTCTAGGTATTGCTCGGTATTGGTCTTGACAGAGCGGTATTTCTCGTTATTGCCAAGGAATACCTAGCAATACCGAGCAATACTTAGCAATACGCGAACATAGCAATCCCGGGTTCCGGACCGGGTCGGGTCGGGTCGTCGAGCCGTGCGGTAAAGAGTAAGAGCACGTGGCGATATGTTATTGGCGTCCGAACGTAGAGCTACGTCAGGTCACCTGACCTAATAATTATTCCTCTTGTACATTAACATACTACATACATATTATTGTATATCATCCTATTTACATATCTAACACTTAAAACTTTAATATTACATACATATCACCCTATATTACTTTAATATCAAATATGACACTCATATTGCTATCTTATTATTTATATATTTTATTTCTATGGCTCATATTTGAAATAAAAATAAATTATGGATGATGTTTATGTAATATTAAAATTTTGTGTTAAATTTATAAATAGAATAATATGAGAGGTTATGTACGTAAATCCCTTTGTTATCATTCTGTTTATTTCCGAGCACTGTCGATTGGTCTTGAAGAAGGTTTGGTGGTGCAGAAATTTCATCTCTTCCAATCGTTTTCCGCAGCTATGGCCTCTGCCGCAGCGGTGTCGAAGGAGTCACCGGGAAATAACCCAGGTCTCATTTCGGTGAAGGACGAGGCTACCAAGGAATATTTCTTGCAGCAAACAGTAAGCCGGATACCCAGCCGTCCGTTTCTTCTGCACGGAATTGCGTTTATATTTTTACGATTTTGTTCAGATAATCTCAATTGGCTATTTTGATTTTTCTTTTAACTATCTGAATGCTTTCTCCCTTGTCTATCAAGTTTTGCAGAAGGACATCATGCTTAGCTTCTTTGATTTAGGCAGTCGGCTAATTATCCTTCTTTTTTCCATTTTTATGCGCATAATAGGATGGGAAAACCTCCCCTTTTTTCTGATTTAGGGGAAAAAGGGCTAATGTGAAGTCTCACCTCTTGGAAAAGAGGAAGGTATTACTGATATTAATGATAAAGAGCTAAAAGAGTGAGAGAAAATGACTACTACTATCCTATCTGAAATCGAATTGTTCAAATTATGACCTTTGTGTGGAGAATACCCTTAAAAGTGCATGCAATGACCTCCAAATCATTAATATTGAAGCAGGTTTGGTGTATGGAAAACGCGAGACCTGCAACAAAACAAGAAGAACAAGGAAAAGGGAAGAAGAACAGAGGAAATAAGGAAAGGGTTCAGACCCGAAATTCAGTATATTCATCTATATCCCTCCTACAGCCATTTACCAATATTATACTAAGAGTATTTCCTAAAAACGGGTGAGTATGTTTTAACGATGCCACTATGTGGCACATGCATAAAAACAGAAAATGTAGTGATGACTAATAACAATACGTAGTAGTGGATGTTGTAGTTTGTTAGAAAAGCAGAATGACTTTTGAGGTAGTCCGCTGGTGCAGCATAGCATATATCAGGTTCCACATCAGGTCTCTCCGGCTGTAGAAATTTTCTCACAAGAGGAAATGGATTGAACTGCACCTATATCTGGCGGTGTATAAGCAAAAATATTAGAAACATTAAAGGTGGATGGAGTAAGGAAATTTGGTGGGAGATCAACGATGTAAGCGTTGTCGTTGATTCGTCGAGTGATCGGTACAGACCCAATTTTGTGAGGGCTAAGCTTTGAATATGCACCCGGTGGAAATCATTCCTCGCTGAGCCGGACCATAACAAGATTGACAGGATTGAACAACTTGTAACGGCGGTTGGAGTTAGCAAACTGTTTGTAACTAGCATTGGTTGCTTCCAATTTAGCGTTATCTGCTAACATCTTTGTATAAATTTCAGAAGTCTCGGTAGCCACTTTGCGTCGACATCGTGGAAGAATTGTAATATCAACTACATGGTTGGGTGTCTTTGTATAGACTATGTTGAATTGGTATTGTCCGGTAGATTGATTGGCTATAGAACTATAGGCGAATTCAACTTGGCCTAAGTAGTCATCCCATTGCTTGGGGTGCTCATGGGCTAAGCAACGTAGCATACTTCCTAGCGTGCGGTTAACGACTTTGGTCTGGCCATCAGATTGTGGATGGTAGGCTGAACTCAGCTTGATTTCTGTTTGCAATCTTTTCCAAAAGTGACTAATAAACTTAACGTCACGATCTGAAGTGATGCTGCGAGGCAATCCGTGTAAACGAACATTTCCTTGAAGAACAGGATGGCGACGTTTAATGCATCAAAAGTTTTCTTGCAAGGAAGAAAATGAGCCATCTTAGAAAACTTATCCACGACCACCATAATTGAATCGACGCCTCGTTTTGTTCGTGGCAATCCCAAAACGAAATTCATACTCAAGTCTTCCCATATGGATTGAAGCACCGGTAAGGGAGTATATAGTCCCGTATTTTTTGAATTGCCTTTGTAAATTTGACAGACCGGACAACGTTCGACAAAACGAATTACATCGCGGCATAAATGTGGCCAATAGAACCTGTTTTGCATTTGCTCCTGAGTTTTTGCCTGTCCGATGTGTGCAGCTAGCCCTCCACTGTATAGTTCTTTGATGAGATGTTCCCTCCATGAAGAGTCTGGTACACATAATTGATTGCCTTTAAATAAGAAATCATGCCTGATTAAAAAGTCACATACTAGACTAGTGGAATCTTGCATTAGTTTTGTCCAGGGATTGGCGAAGTCTTTGTCCGTCGCATACAATTCTTGCAATGTATGGATGCCTTGCACATCGGTTTGTAGCTATGTGAGCAGAACTATACACTGACTAAGAGCGTCGGCAACACGATTTTGGGCTCCAGACTTATGGCGCAATACAAAACTAAATTTTTGTAGGAAAGTTGTCCATCTGGCATGCATTTTGTTCACTGTCTTCTGGCTGTTGATGAATTGGAGAGCGTGGTTTTCGGTACTAAGAACAAAATCTTGATGGAGGAGGTAATGCTCCCACTATTTTAGTGCTCGAATAACAGCTTACAATTCCTGTTCATATGCAGACCAATTTTGGCGAGCGGGACTCAATTTCTCGCTAAAGAATTCGATAGGCCGATCCTCCTGAGATAGAACAGCTCCAATACCTATTGCAGAGGCGTCGGTGTCAACTTGAATGGTTTGTTGAAATCTGGTACTGCTAGGATGGGAGCTGAGCTTAATGCAGCCTTGAGAGTATCGAAGCCGTGTTGTTGTGCTGATGTCCACTGAAAAACTTTGTCTTTGAGACAGTCTGTGATTGGCGCCACAATGAGGCTGAATCCTCGTATAAATCGGCGATAGAAATTCGCCAAGCCGAAGAAACTTCGGACTTCGGTTGCTGAACGTGGAGTAGGCCAGTTGGTAATAGCAGCAACCTTTTGGGAATCCATATGAACACCTTTGTTAGACATAATAAATCCTAGGAAATGCACTGAACCTGTTGCAAACTCACATTTAGGAAGATTAAGGTAGAGTTTATGAGTTCCCAGGATTTCAAAAATAGAAGTGAGATGCTGTAAATGGTTGTGAACTGTCGAACTGTAAACAAGGGTGTCGTCAAAATAGACGACCCAATACTTCCCCAAAGTAGGCCCCAAAATCTCATTCATCAGCCTCATAAACGTGGCTGGTGCATTGCAAAGACCGAATGGCATGACTCGCTATTCAAATAAGCCATCATGCGTCTTGAATGCTGTCTTCCATTTGTCTTCCGATCTAATACGGATCTGATGGTAGCCGCTTCTGAGGTTGAGCTTGGAGAATATGGTGGCACCCGCGAGCTTATCTAACATGTCCTCGAGACGAGGAACACGAAATCGGTATTTTACTGCAATCTTATTGATAGCCCGGCTATCAATACACATTCACCAACTATCGCCTTTCTTCGGTACGAGTAAGGCAGGGACAGCGCAAGGGCTTAAACTTGGTTGGACCAACTTCTTTTGCAGCAGCTCATCAACAATGCTTTGCAATGCCACATGTTCTTGCAAACTCATTTTATAGTGTGGTAGATTTGGTAGTGTCGCTCCGGGTTGGAGATCAATCTGATGTTGTAAATTGCATAGTGGGGGAAGCGAATCAGGCAATTCATCTGGCCAGACATCAGCAAATTGTTTGAGTATTGATTGGACGGTGTTAGGAATGTTAGGTGGAATAATGCCTTGTTTAGTTGCTGATGCTATGAGTGCAAACATAGTTGAATTTTCCTGCCACGAATGGATGAGGCTTGGTCCCGACGCTATGTACATGGTAGAAGGGTTTGCATGTCTTTGCTAATATTGTTGACAACTTGAGGCATTTATATGATCTTACGGTTCTTCCAGTCAAAGGTGTATGTATTGTTCTGTCTGTCATGTATAGCCCCCACGTCGAACTGCCAAGGCCGCCCTAAAATGATGTGGCAAATATCCATTTCAAGAACATCACATAGCACCTCACAGACATAATTTTTGCCAATAGAGAAAGTTATTCTGCACATTTCAGACACAAGTATGTCAACCCTTTTTTTAACCTAGCTTATCTTATATGGATGGGGATTATTTGTGGTCTTCAACTACAATTTTTGCACTACGGATTGCGACACAATATTTTCTGTGCATCCGCTATCTATTAAATGTTACAGATTTTTCCACTGATGGTGCAACGGGTGTGAAAGATTGAATGCCGTTGAGAATTGTTAGTATGCCGCGGTACCAATAGCAGTTTTTCTAAAACACAAGCAACTGATTCTACTTCATTCGCTTGAAGATATTCAAAGTCTTGCTCGTTCACAGCTTCCGCAGGTTGATGTTCTTGTTCACCTTCTTGTTCCCCTTCAATCAATTGGAGTTGTTGGCGATTGGGACATTTATTTGACTTATGTCTTGGTTGAAAACAATGATAACATTTAAGTGTTGTGGGTTTGGCATATGGGTTTGTATCTTTAGTTGGAGCTCGGGGCGAAAATTAGACTTTGGCTCTGCTCCCAGGATTCCAGCACCTCCTGGTTGAGGTGTTATCGGTTTATTTGAACTAGCGGTTGCTTGCTTGTTTACATCTCCAATCGGTTTTGTAGCATAACAGCGAGTGAGATGGCCTCTCGGATGTCGATTGAGTTGCATTTCTACCTTTAGAGCATAATTAACAGCTTGCGACAGTGACCAAACTGAATTTAATTCAAGTTTATCTTGAATGATTTCTTTCAACCCTCCAATGTATCGTGCTACAAGTTGATTCTATGTTTCATCCAAATTGTTCCGTGCACTTAGTCTGTAGAACTCCTCAATGTATTCCTTCACTGTTCTATTGCCTTGCGAGCAATGTTTATATTGGAGGTAGAGCATTTGCTCGAAATCAGTGTGCAGGAAGTGTCATCGCAACAATCGTTTCATTCGATACCAGCTCGTGATAGGGCCTTTACCTTCTCGTCTTCGTGACAGCAGCAATTGCATCCACCAAGCTCTTGCTCCGGCCTTTTGGCGATCGGCAACATATTTCACCTGCTTTTCAGGTGTTATTTTCTTGTAGTCGAAGAAGGACTCAACTGCATGTTCCTAGTCTAGTCAAAGTAGTCTTCTATGTGCAATCGACCATCAAAGAAAGGGATATCTAATTTTATGCGAAATTCCCCATGCTGGCGGTGATGTACCTGAGGTCGTCTCGGGTGATCATAGCAAGCTGGGTGATCATCTTCCGCTGAGTCCGATGTTAACCTCCATGTAATAACCAGAAACTTGCATACCTTGTATACATCGAGAAGCAGACCAAATCCCATAAAACCTGCTCAAATCCCGCATACCTCAGACTGTCGAAAGATCCCCGCGTCTCAGTCCGTAAATCCCGCAAAATCGCTGTAGCACAGCGCCGTTCCGAGATGTCTGCGGAAATCCCGCTCTCGCCTCGATCTCGCTCCCATGAGCGTCGTTAAATACCGAACCTGCGGAAGCCTTCGGGACTCATTGGCAAATCCCACACAAGCTCTCTCCGACTCTACACGATCCCAAGCCACGGCCAGCTCCCGAACCCCTCCCTTCTTCCACAAAGCCAAACTCCCCAAGCTGCGATCCTCAACAGGTTCGCAAGATCCCGTCGCCTGCAGAAGCTCGAGCCGCACCTCCATTCACAAACCCACAGAGATCCCGTCGACCTCCTACTAGGGCTGGAACCCAACTCTTCCCCAAGCCCGATCCTTCTCCCTCTGTAGCGAGCCCTGCTCGTGCTGATCCAGAGAGAGAGAGAGAGAGAGAGAGAGTGAGAGAGAGAGAGAGAGATTTCTCTCTAACCTTGCAGCCGACCCTGCTCACTCGACGACATTCCCCATCTGTTGGATCGGAAGCCATAATAGGAGCTCGTTAGCTGTGAAGTTAACTTTCTCCCTTTCACGCTCTTCTTCGGCTCTTCCGTTGTTGCTCGACTTCGCCCCTTTGACGATTCCCTTCCTGCCGAACAGGAAGTTACAACATTTTGATCCAAAGCAAAGACAGGAGCTCTCTCTGTGAAGGTAACTTGCTACCTTCCGAGCGCTTGTTCGGCCTAATCCCGTGAATCTGCTAAAGGGATTTGGGATAAAATTTTATATAATATAATTATATTTATAATTATATTAATTAATTTTAATTATTTTTTAATTAGTTATAAATATAATTATTATTAATTATTATTTATTGAAATTAATTAAATGAGTTATAATTAATGTTAAATTAATTATAACTTATCATTTTAATGAATTTTAGTTAATTATTTTAATTAGTTATAATTATTTATAAATAACTAATTAAATATAATTAGTTAATTAATTAATGCTAATTATACTAAAAAAAAAGAAATGCTTCTCTTATCTCCCTCGATCCTCGAGCCTCAACCACCGGCAAAGCCCGCAAAGGTATGAAGTCCTAAACTCAGATTTCTCGTGTCGTTGTTTGCAGCAGACCGGAAAAACTCCTATACACGCCTTTATTGCGCGTGGTGGGATGGGACGCCGGTCCGATGCTTACGATGAAGCGAGCAATCGCCTAAACTCTAATTCGGCGTTAGTGGCGCACCGAAAAACCGCCTATACACGCCTTTATTGCGCGTGGTGGGAAGGGACCCCGGTGCGACACCTACGGCGAGGCGGAGTCACTCATAAGTACCCTCGAGCGGGGGGAAAGCAAACTGCGCATTTTTAAACGAACCACCGGCAAAGCCCGCAAAGGTACGAACTCTCTAAACTCAGATTTCTCGCATCGTTGTTTGCAGCAGACCGAAAAAACTCCTATACACGCCTTTATTGCGCGTGGTGGGATGGGACGCCGGTCTGATGATTACGACGAAGCGAGCAATCGCCTAAACTCTACCTCGGTGTTCGTGGCGCACCGGAAAATCACCTATACACGCCTTTATTGCGCATGGTGGGAAGGGACCCCGGTGCGGCGCCTACGGCGAGGCGGGGCCACTCATAAGTACCCCCGAGCAGGGGGAAAGCAAATTGTGTCATTCATAAGTACCCCCAAGCGGGGGGAAAGCAAACTGTGCATCTTTTAAATAGGTACTGTCAAAGACCCCATACACGCCTTTATTGCGCGTGGTGGGAGGAACAAAAAAATCACGGCCGCGGTGTCCTCGTTAGAGGACACCTACCATACACGCCTTTATTGCGCGTGGTGGGAAAGGCTCAGTTTCTCGTAGTTTTCCCCTAAACAGGGGAGACGCCGGGAGGTTGCCGAAATTTCGGGTGAAATCGTACCTGTACTTGATTGAACTCAAAGAACAATGGTGGACTTGTGAGCTTGATTGGACCAAATTAACATAAAAGAACTCAGACCCAAATGAACTAAGTATTGTGGACATAAACTCAATTTGAACAAGAACTTGGACATACAAAATTGACTACAAATGACATGAATTGGGACTTAATTTGAATATCAAATGTACATGAACTTGGACTCTCGTTTGAACTTCAACTTGCCACTTGAACTTGAACTCATGATTGAACTTGAGTTAGAACGAGATCTTGAACTCAAATGAGTTTGGCGCGAGGAGCTTTGACTTGGACATGAACATGACAAGGGAGTTAAATCAAGATAGCTTGAACTTCATGATGGTGGACTAAGCTTGAATTTGAATAAAATATAAAGGATCCAAAATGAAACTAAGAAATATTGGGCTTGGTTCTAAATGAAGCATTTGAGTTGAACCAAGCTCAAGTGAATGAGTGGATTTGACTTTGAACATCCAAACTCAAATGACTTGAATCAAATTATAAGACTTGAAATTGCACGACTAGTAAGGATGTGAATGAACAATCAACTTGAACTTGTACTCTGGACCTGAACATTAATGGCTTGAACAATTCGAACTCAAGCGAGTACTTGAGTTGGACTACAACGGATATAGAAATGATCTTGTACATTGAGCTCATGAATTTGATTTGAACTGGACTTGGAAGAGTCCAGGCTTGAGTCCGATTTGAACATCGTTGGGCCCTCACATTCGACACCAATCAAATCACAACACTTCCTACGAATGTATTCAGCGTAGCACACAATGAAAGCAAATGCCCGTTAGCGCCAATAACCATCCGATCGAGGACAGACACACATGTAGTTGATGAGCAGACTAAGTGCAAATGTCTACGAATGTGAAATGACAACAATAAGATGTAAATCTCCTACGTCAATTCCTATGCCTGTAGATTGAGAAGGCGGCATTAATACTTGATAGTAGAAGATCCGTCCTTGCAAGCAAATACAATCGCCGAGATGGTACTGGTGCAGATGACTTTCCTACGGGCATCTTTAAAAGACAGTATCAAATGTGACCCGTCTCTACAAAATACAATCAGCAAACCACCCGAGATTGGTGAAAGGGTGGATTCGATGCAGAAATAATGGAGCTTCTACAAAATACTTCCAGGAGATCGTCGTAGAAGACATGTATCCCTTGAAAATAAAGAGGTCAATGAATGAATGAAGGTCATTCATTAAAAATCCCAAATAGAAGTGAAATGTCGGTTCACTCACAAGCGACAATACGAACTCCTACAAGTCACTACGAAAGATCTGCAACACATACAAACTCTTTACAAAGGCGGATGTATGTGCCACATGCCACTGATGGGTAGATGCAGAAAGACTTCAGTAAATGCAGTATCCTGAAGTCAATTTCAGTCTATGAAGGAATACATCTACCTGTCCACTCATAACAATGACGGATGTACTACATGAACCAAACAACTACAACGAATACAAGTATCTACGAACAAAAGCAGGAGATTAGTTAGTGCACTATTATCTGCCTACAAAAATCAACAAATAGTGCACGACAATCTACCTGTACAAAGCAGCGAACGACTCTACTCAGAAGCTGCTACGCCACGCCACCGGATCTGCAACTCCGTACAAGCAGACAGAAGGCGTCTACAAATATTATAAAAATACCCCCGCACGTGCACTATAAATTGTATACACATAGGTACACTAAAGGGGGAAATATATTCTCAACCCGCATGGGCCCCAGCGAACGTGTTATTGGTACACATGTGACGTCTAGGGATGCTGCGCGGGTTGACAAGTGAATTCAGGTTCGAAACCGATCCTTCTACACGGGTCAATAGAAGTCGACAAGGTTCGAACCAACAAACAAATATACGGTTGTGGCGACCGTCATATTTGTCTTAATACATTCATATTAGGCCTTCAAGGCCTACAACAATGAGAATTCACTATCAAAGGGTATAAAGCCTACGAAACCCAATCCTCTGTCGACAGCCCGACAGAGTGACAAGGTTCAATCCATAAAGAGAAATGACCCCGAACACCCCGATGATGGCCGTGTTGAATGATTATCTCAACCGGAGGGGTTTCCCAAGTATTTTCAAATGTCTCCCAAATATCCAAAGTTCAAAGCTCCACTCAAATATCCGAAAATCCAAAATTCCATAAAAATCTCAAAAATATTTTAAAATGAAATAAATCCATCAAAAACTTAAAGCAAAATCCATCCGCGCTCCGCAACAGTTTGCCGAGATGGACAAATTGAAATTTACTCTAGCTCACAAAGAGCCAAATGCCTAGTCGAAAATATCACTAGGATCCATTCTCAAACAATCTCTTGCCAGTAAGGACGTGGTACGTGTCCTCTAACCGGCAGTTTCGCCGCCAAGTGGCACTGCAGGTAAACGGTTATGACCCGGGGCCCTCTGAACCGAGTGGTTTTGCCGCCAAATGGCACCACAGATAGCGGTTATGGCCAGAGCCAATACGCTCCTTAATGGCGTTAAATCCTTGAGATATGAATCAATAGGATATGATCGATAGGGCACAAAGCCCTCTGTTAGCTAAGGTGGATTCAAATTTGTCCCCTTAGGCAAATACCCACCCCAGGTCTACAAGGTCCCCTTGGACGAAGCAACCCATGGCTGCCGACAAGGATCCTTCTGTCAGGTTGGGTCGACTACCTCCTCTGACTAAGTAGACCAGGGACCACGATGGCCCGGGATGACAGAACCATGGGATCTTGATCGGGTCTATCATCCATTCCCCCACCATCCGCTTTAAGTACTAGATGGTGAAATTTCTTTTTTTAAATATTAAATCTCCAAATCTTCAAAACTTTCCAAATTTCCAAATCCAATTCATAAACCTCCAAACGTTTCAAATACCTAAACCCATTGCTGCTACTATATGCCAGATAACACATATCTTCTATGTATCTGATTGACGACTAGCCTTAATCGAAAGTTCTCTCTCGTGATCGGGAGGGGTAATTAACTATAGGGGCTTGCGCCTATAGGAAACCAGAACTCAAATCATAAAGTCCTCGCAAAATGAGGGCGAAATCTCTGGGTAGTGTCTTATCTACAAACCCATCTGCCTTCCAAAATTTACCTCGGAACTTATTCAGTTAAAACTTCCTCGCCGAAAAAAAAAAGGAAAAGCGCGACGGGGAGGCCGGGGCCGAATTTTCGGAGCCCACATCCGACACATCCATTTGTTGTTGTAGTTCTAATTCATTATCTGAATATGATACATTGGGAACGGTTGGGGGTGTGCGACGTGCATGGTGGTAACGTTGTGCCGGTATGGTTGCCGGTGCCATCGGTCGCACCATCGCTGGGTTTGGTTGATTCGTCCTTAGGGATCGAACCTCATTGCGCATTTCTGCTGAGAATCGGAAGAACTCGTTGGTGAGTGCCTCCATTTGGCGTGCCATGCTCGTCTAGCGGTCCATAAAGCTTCCAAACTCCGGTCCATGGTTTAAAATTGCGCAATATGAGGCTCGCCTTGAGGCTCGCCTTGAGGCCCGCCTTTGCGTAATTCCAGTAAAAAATGCCTCGATGCTTACACCTCGAGTTTTTTTTATGAGGCTTGCGCCTCAACTTGGTTGAGGCCCGTCTTGAGGCCCGCCTCGCCTCACTGGCATGAGGCTTACGCCTCACACTATATATATTAAAACTTACATAAATTTTGAAGTAAATGCCCAACATTGGACTCTATAGGAGAGGAGGAAGGGGTGAGAGCAGTTCACCATAATGATGATTCAAATGAAGAACCCCTTAGTGATGACAGTGCTGATGACTTATGTGTTCTTATGTGATATGTTATTGCTATTTATTTTTGGAAATTGGAATTATATATTAATGAAAAGAATACTGGGATTTGGGAAAGATAGAATTTTGAGTTGAACTATATTTCATGTTGTCTTATTATTAAGATATTTTGATTTCACTTCATATCGTATGCTTTTTTATGTTTTATATTATTCACTCATTAGTATATAAAAAATTTATCATTTTATATTTACGCAATATTTTGATTTTGATGCTTACGCCTTGTCTCACGAATGAAAAACGCCTCAACACCCGAATACGCAATTTTAAACATTGCTCCTGTCGTCATCGAGACTTGGATGCTTACTACCTTCCGCCATTGAAGCTCGTAGCCGAGCTCTGATACCAATTGGTGTATGGAACATGCGAGACCTGCAACAAGAAAAGAAGAACAGGGAAAATGGAAGAAGAACAGAGGAAATAAGGAAAGGGTTCAGACCTGAAATTCTGTATATTCATCTATATCCCTCCTACAGCCATTTACCAATATTATACTAAGAGTATTTCCTAAAAACGGGAAAGTATGCTTTAACGATGCCACTATGTGGCACATGCATAAAAATAGAAAATGTAGTGATGACTAATAACCGTTAAGTAGTAGTGGATGTTGTATTTTGTTAGGAAAGCAGAATGACTGTTGAGGTAGTCGCTGGTGCAGCATAGCATATATCAGGTTCCACATCAAGGTTTCTAGTTAATCCAAGCATAATTGATCCTGCTGGTGATCTGACACTGCAAAGTTTAATAAAGATCTTCCAAAAGGTTTGTGGAGATTACGAGTTTAAAAAATGCTTTGTTGGACCCCTCAAGCTGCAGTCAAGTTGTTTCTATAATTAATGTCATTCTATCCAACATCAGCCATGCAGTACTGTTTTCCATAATTTCTTATTCTGTCTATTTTATTCCTAGATATTGGAAGGAGAAAATCTACTGTTATTTTGCTTGGTTCAATTGCTTCTTAATTTAGTTCTTTGTATTACTGTTGAAATGCACTAAATTTTTGGTGAACTTCTAACTTTCAGTTCCCGGGGAAAATTTACTGTAAATTTTGATGTGCAGATGCTTCGAGTTGAGGATCCTAAAACCAGCCTTGATTTCTATTCCCGTGTGCTGGGAATGTCGTAAGTTTTCTATGAAAAACATTCTTGAAGTTTTTAAATGAACATTTCTGTAACATAGTAGTATCCATGACCAATGGATGGGTCAATGCAAAGCAAAGTCTTTTTTCTGTGTTGTCCTGATGGTGTTACTTCTGCTTGGGTTGCAATAGTTCTTGATTGCTTCGGTATTGCAATTCTAGTTCATTATACTTGACTATTCATGGGTGTTGGAATTGAGGCAATTAGTGGTTGAAACTATCATCTTTTACTAAGGCTAGTTTGAAAGATTATAAACCTGAGCATAGCATCCCTCTCTTGCATATGGAGATAGTTATAATTGAGCATTTGGAGCCTAGCTGTAGATAACCTAATTTCTACATTAGGATGCTAAAAATGGAAGCTTTTGCACACTGAAAAAACTTGATTTTTTTACATGCTTTAAGATTAATTTAGTAGGATCCTGTATCTATAAAAAATATTAGGCTTTTGTTCTTTATTTAACATTTCTCAACTGATTGGCATGTTTAAATGTTACATCACAACTGTTTTTTTTTTAATGTTTTTCTAATAA
This sequence comes from Dendrobium nobile, assembly GCA_022539455.1. Lineage (NCBI taxonomy): Eukaryota > Viridiplantae > Streptophyta > Magnoliopsida > Asparagales > Orchidaceae > Dendrobium > Dendrobium nobile. The sequence continues at coordinate 9,828,065 of CM039734.1, forward strand.
AACTAACACTTGCCACAATTCTTTATCCCCATCCTAAAATATTCATCAGCTTGCTGAAGAGGTTGGATTTTCCAGAAATGAAGTTCAGTCTCTATTTCTTGGGTTATGAGGTAACCCTTGCGATACTGTTTCAATGTCCTGTTTGAGAAGTTCACTTGTAATTTGCAGATCATATTTCATGATGAACAGGATACAGCTTCAGCACCAGCTGACCCAAAAGAGCGGACAATTTGGACTTTCGGCCAAAAAGCTACACTTGAGTTGACACAGTAAGAACGAGATATTTGTTTCTTTTGCTGCTCCCTTTGTCATTTGAGCTTTTTTGTTGTTTTAACTTTGCTTGTTTACGAAGCCTTGGCGCGCTTAGAGGGGATTGTGTTAGTTAGGCGCATCATTTGGTGCCTCTTTTTTATCTTGAAATATTTTGTTACTTTTTAGATGTTTATTGGACACTGGATACATGTTGGATAAGTTCTTGAGCAAATTATACCTCTAATTTTCTTACATACCAAACCAATATTGTTTTATTTTCCCACACTAATTTTTCGTCCTCAGCAACTCTTGTCGCTGTTGTCATTTTAACCCACTATGATATTTTGCACTTTTTAGTATTATATGTCAAGAAATAGTTCATATTTAGTTTTTTATTGTACTGCTTTTTTATGTATTATATCAAATATGCCATTTTGTTTTCTATATTCTCATGATTGTTTTATGGCATCTGGTTGTGTCCTATATTTATTAAGGTTTTGCAAGATTTGATTGTCGTGGTTTTATGTGTCATTCTTCTCACTTCATAGGTCCTCAAAATTGGTTTTAACCGTTTTTTTTTTTCTACTTTTCCAGTAATTGGGGCACAGAAAGTGATCCTGAATTCAAGGGCTACCATAATGGAAATTCTGAACCTCGGGGTTTTGGTATTTTCTATGTGGATTTATGAAATTTACATCTGACGTACTTGTTGTGTGGAAACTGAAGACATAATTTCTTATATTGATTACAGGTCATATAGGCATCACAGTTGATGATATCTACAAGGCATGTGAACGATTTGAACGCTTAGGAGTGGAGTTTGTGAAGAAACCTGATGATGGTATTACTTTCCAGTGAATTATAGTTATTTTTTGCATTATTTGGATTCATTTTTTTGGTCCCATCAAGATAGTTTTATTCCCCCTTAAATTTAATCACATTTCTTGAAGAAATTATATCATCTTCATCTGTGTGCCTACTAGTCTAGTTGGTAAGGGCCTTGAAAGTTATGCCAATGTCTTGGGTTTGATTTTTTGCTCGCATCATATTTAAATTCCCACCTTGAGGACTTTTGGGTGGGGGAAAAAAATCCTCTTGTGATAGAATTTTGGATGGTCCAATTCATTAAAAAATATATGAATTTTTCTTCAGACCAATATTTCATGAATTTTTTCCCTCTCCAATGACAGACATTAGGGATTTTTAAGCTACTTGAAGTACTTCATCCTGTTTACCTATTTGTACGTAGAGATTGCCGTGCTACACTACTGTCAAAATATTCATTCAAACTAATGATGCTTGATCCATAGGTTTTGAAGTAGTGCCATAGTCGCTCCTTAGTTAGGTATTATAATGAATCTATGGGATGTAAATAAAAAAATTAAAATTAGATTTTATGAATTCAACAATTTAAAAACTCATACCATCAATAAATCAATAGATTTCTTACCTCACTATCTAGTAATATTATGGGTGTATTCAATTGTTGAAACTACATTGTGCTTTTGAGTTGTCTATCAATCAAACATCTATTATAGGAAAATCGGGCGAATTTTTCCGGCGTAATTGGGTAATTTTCTGGCGGAAATTAGAAATTCCTGAGGATTTTTTTCTGCCGGTAAAAACCGCGTTGGAAACACATACTGATGGATTTTTTTTCCCTCCGGAAATATTTTCTGGCGAATTTATGTTGTGTTTCTGGAGGCGGTCAGAGCAACGGCTTATGTAGAATTGTCGCTGGAGATTTTCGACTGTATTACCTGCGGTCTGACCCCCGGAAATTACTGGCGCATAGACTGTAGGAGAACTGTCGGTAATAACCGCCACTATTTTCCGACGGCCAAGCCGCCAAAAATCGCCGATAATTTCTAACTGTTTTCATATTGGTTCAAGCACTTATGATATCGTCCGATATTGACGTTTCTGGCGGCTAGGCCGCCAGTAAGCCGCCGGAAACCTATAGGAACTTGAAAAAAAATTGACAGCCTCCCCTTTGCCCACACACATGTCCATATTTCGTTCCTGCAACCATGGTTTAAAATTGTGCAATATGAGGCTCGCCTTGAGGCCCGCCTTTGCGCAATTCCAGTAAAAAACTCTTCGATGCTTACGCCTCGAGTTTTTTTTATGAGGCTTGCGCCTCAACTTGGTTGAGGCCCGCCTTGAGGTCCGCCTCGCCTCACTGGCATGAGGCTTACGCCTCACGCTATATATATATATTAAAACTTACATAAATCTTGAAGTAAATGCCCAACATTGGACTCTATAGGAAAGGAGGAAGGGGAGAGAGAAGTTCATCATACTAATGATTCAAATGAAAAACCCCTTGATGACAGTGCTTATGACTTATGAGTTCTTATGTGATATGTCATTTCTATTTATTTTTAGAAATTTGAATTATATGTTAATGAAAAGAATAATGGGATTTGATAAAGATAGAATTTTGAGTTGAATTATATTTCATGTTGTCTTATTATTGGGATATTTTGATTTCACTTCATATCTTATGCTTTTTTATGTTTTATATTATTCACTCAATAGTATATAAAAAATTTATCATTTTATGTTTACGCAATCTTTTGATTTTGAGGCTTACGCCTCAAAACGCCTTGAGGCTTACGCCTCGCCTCACGAATGAAAAACGCCTCAATACCCGAATACATAATTTTAAATTTGCCTGCAACAGTTGAATAAAATGCACAAAATAAAATCTAATAATACAATATTCACAATCAACACATACTAAAATAGTTGAAAGCAAAAAATAAATGAAATAAACAAACTTTTAGATATAATAAAACATAAAGTTCAACATAAACAATCTTTAAAACATAAAATTCAACTACAAGAAAGAGTTCACATCAATGTTCTCAAATAATTTGTTTTTCAAACTCTAACTACAACTTCAACATTATCTAATCATTGTTTGTGTCCTCGCTGTCGTGTGATTCATGCACAGGCTCATGTTCTTTTTTCTTTTGATTTTCAACTTGATATGATCGCACATGGTTTAAAATTGCGCAATAGGCGCGCCTCTGCGCAATTCTTGCAAAAAACGCCTCAAGGCGTGCGCAATTGCGGGCTGTGGTGAGGCGTACGCCTCACGTAGGCTGAGGCGCGCCTCTGTTGCGCAATTGCGCAATTTTGAGAGAGGCGTACGCCTCAGCCAAAGGGCCCACCTACTTAAATTTTTTCCTCCCTTTCCCCCACACCCGATCGGCTCAGGATTCTACCCGATATTTTCCGCGCGTTTGCTCCAGGTCGCGAAATCCGGAGCCCCCCGTCCGCTCAGCCAACCTTCCCGCCGCCTCTCCCGCTGGCGCCGCCTCTCTCCGGCGAAGTTGAAGTGTCCGGCCGCCTTGTAGGAGAAGTCCACAAAAGATTTTAGGTATTTTTTTTTACTTTTTGGTTAAATTTTTGAAATGAAAGAAATTTTAGGGTTTTAGATTTTTGGAATTTTTTTGTGTAATTTTCGATTCTTTCATTAGGATCATGGTAAGAGGCAAGGAAAAGGGGTCTTCGTCATTGCGGAGGGACCCTTCTTGGAAGTATAGTGTACAAGTTGACATTGGCGGCGACGAGAAGAGCTATGTCTATTTAAAGTGCAACTTTTGTGAGAAAGTTGTGAAGGGCGGAGTAACCCGCATGAAGGAGCACTTATCATGCTCTCACAAGAACGTAGCACCTTGTGCAAAAGTGCCGGACAATGTGAAGGAAGAAATAAGTGCTTACATGAAGAAAACTACCACTGTCAAACACTTACAACAGCAGCAATTTGATGAAAGGGTCGACCAAGGTGCTTATTTTGGGAGCGAGAGTGGAAAGGGCTCTTCCTCCACTATACATAATAGAGGTGCACGGGGTCCTATGGATTAGTACATGACTACGGCAGGAGCAGATAGAGGAGAAGCAGAGATGATGCCTGCAGCTGGTACTAGAGAGGGTCGGCGACAGGTTTGCATGGACATTGGGAGGTTCTTTTTTGAAAATGCAATACCATTTAATGTTGCTACATCGCCTGCCTACTTCAGTATGATGCGGTTTGTAGGATTGTATGGAAGAGGGTTGAAAGCACCTTCTATGTATGAGTTGCGCACTTGGATTTTAAAAGAGGAGTTGCAGAACACCGAGCGAACCATTGATGAGATTAAAAGGACATGGATTGAGACAGGTGTGACTATAATGTCAGATGGATGGTCTGACATGAAGAGTAGGAGTTTGATAAACATCCTTGTCAACAATCCCTATGGTACAGTGTTCTTAAGATCTGTTGAAGCTTCTGATGAGGTCAAGAATGCTACATTCATTTTCAATTTACTTGGAGTTATTGAAGAGATTGGAGAGCAGTTGGTTGTCCAGGTAGTGACTGATAATGCCAGTGCATACAAAGCAGCTGGTCAGATGTTGATGGAGAAGATGACACACCTCTATTGGACATCTTGCGCAGCACATTGTATTGATCTCATATTGGAGGATCTTGGTGACTTACCTCAGCACAAGAGTGCTCTTGCTAGGACGAAGAAGATTACAAAATTCATCTACAATCACTCTTGGGTCTTAAGCTTAATGAGAAAATTTTCAAAGAAAGAAATCATTCGACCTGCAACCACTAGGTATGTTCATATTTTTTACATTGTAAATCATTCCAACTGTATGTTCATAGTTTTAACATTTGGGCACTGTGAATCTATAGGTTTGCCACCTCCTATTTGACACTGCAGAGCTTGATGGAGGTGAGGCAACCTTTGGAAGCCATGTTTACATCAACTGAATGGCTAAATTCTGCTTGGGGGAAGAAGAGTGAGGGAAAGGAGATAAGAAAGATAATTCTGAATGATAAATTTTGGGCTACTGTGACCTATGCCATTTTGAGCACGAGACCCTTAGTGCAAGTTCTACGCTTAGTGGATGCAGAGAAGAAACCAGCTATGGGTTTTATTTATAATGCTATGGATGAGGCCAAGGAGTTGATTGCACATAACTTGGGAGGAGAGGAGGCAAGTTATAAGGAGATTTGGGATATCGTTGATGCTCGGTGGGAGGTGCAGTTACACCGACATCTACATGCAGCTGCATATTATCTTAACCCTCAATTTCAATATTCAGAGAAAAAATCTTCAAATCCGGAGGTTAAGCTTGGTCTATATCACTGTATGGAAAGATTAATACCGGAGCAGGCAGATAGGGAGCTTGCAGATTTACAGCTTGTTCTGTTCCGGAATAAAGAGGGTTTTTTTGGTTTGAATGCAGCAAAAACTACCATTTCTAAACGGTCTCCAGGTATAATTAATTTGGTAAATGCAATACACTTTATTCAGTTCTGAATTTTGATTATATTTTTTTCTTGAAAACAGTTGAATGGTGGATCCAATTTGGTGATTCCACCCCTGAGCTACAGAGTTTTGCTGTGAGAGTGTTGGGCCTTACTTGTTCTTCTTCTGGGTGTGAGCGAAATTGGAGTACATATAGTCAAGTGCAAACAAAGAGAAGAAATCGACTATCTACACTCAGAATGAACTCCCTCGTATACATAATGCACAACAAGAGGTTAAGAGATAGGAGGTTGAGGAATAAGGGGTTGAAAGATGATGAGGACCCGTTGGTGTATGATGATCTGTCGTCTGATAATGAGTGGTTCATAGATAATGAGGCAGATTTGTCATTATCAGACTTACAGGTAGAAGATCTAAATGTGGATGTATTGAGGGGTGAAGCAGATCAAACGGGTACATCCACTAGTACCACACCACACACATCTACTAGCTCTGCAAGTAAAGGTATATGTTCTCTGCCAGTCTGCCTGATAATGAGTGGTTCATCCAATTAATATGCTAATAATCTTTTCTTTTAATGAACAGGGAAGAGAAAAGTGAGTCATGTTGAAGATGAAGATGACATGGCATTCATAGATACAATTGGAGAAGAAGATTCACTTGAAGACCCATTTAGTGATGGGATATGATTTCATTTTATATGTTTTTTGTATTTTGAGAGTTTTGTTAAACTAATATTTTGTGATTTTGTACTTTGGGACATAATTTTATTGCATCTACTTTCTTATTTTTCAATATTGCTATTATTTTCCTGCTAAAATCCTTAATTTTTCATTTACGCAATTTTGTATTCGTGAGGCTTACGCCTCAGACCGCCTTGAGGCTTACGCCTCGCCTCACGGACGAAAACCGCCTCGAGGCGCAGTTACGCAATTTTAAACCTTGTGATCGCAGCTCCGCCTGCATCTCAGCTTGAATCGGTCTCATCTCTATCTCTCTTGTTAGAACATCAATCCTCTAGTTGACGGTTTGTTCAACTTCACTAGAATCATAGAATGCTGAGGTGGATATACTGCTCTCAATAGCATATCCCTGCAAATCTAAGCCATAAACCCTCCTCTTCTGCCTTCTTCCTACAGCTTCTGACCACGTGTGGTACTCATAGTACTAGGTCGATCTTAAAGATGATCCCTCACTAGTAGATGACTGACCCTCCAAAAGTCGTATAAACTCATCCTACGAGAATAAATTCATAAAAATAAATTTTTATTATCACTTAAAAAATTATACTCTAGTGGAAGATAAGTGAAAAGATTGGATTAGCTCCAATGGAAGATAAGATTAGAGTGTCGCCTTAGATGGTTTGATCAACATAAAATGGCGGCCTTTCGAAGACCCGATTAGAAAAGTAGAGGTATTAGATTTGACTTATATTAAGAAAGGTAGAGGTAGATCTAAAAAAATTTGGTTAGAAAATATTAGAAATTATCTTTATTTGTTAAATTTAAATGAGAATTTAACTTTTAACATGATATAATGGAGAAAAATGATTCATGTAACCAACCCCAAGTAGTTGGACAAAGGCTTGATGTTGTTGTTGTACTTAAAAAAATATACTCACGTGAGTTTTCCTCGCCCTCTAATCAACCCAGTGATGATCAAGTTGCTGTTAGTGAGTCCTTTAATGGAACTCAAATGATGTCGAATCCCGACCAAGATATTCTTTCTGCAAATAGTGAGCAAAGTTAAAATAATGTATATATATTTATGAAACTAATTGAAATAATCTTTTACTAGTCGTGTTCTATTTTGCTTATTCTGCTCTCTCAAATTATTGAACTCATGGCTCACCCAAGCTCTTGTCAAATTAGTCCACACTCCCTCGTCAATTCATAATAGACACTGTTCAAACTTTCTAATGTCTGTGAATATGTCCATGAGACGAGTGAAGCCTCTTTTCTCAAAATTATTTTTGATCTTCGAATCATGCTCAAGAAATCACCTAAAATCTTTCTGTAAAATATAGGCATAATAAATAATATTAATACAAATGTAATCAGAAATGTTAAGTAATGTTAAATAAATATACCTTAAATTTTTTGAACCATATATTCTTTACTTTCTTTGGAATTTTCTTCCACAATAAGGAGTATCATATTTGCTTTGTATTATGTCACGAATCTTGTTGGTGGTCTGCCTTGCGGGATTAAAGCTATATGTTACAATTTTTCTCAATTACATCATAGATCAAATTATAATAATTTTACAAAATAAATTGAACTTACGTATCTTCCTCGGGCTCTATATATATACGCTTATCCTCTGCTTTTGCAGGCTCCCTAGCCCCAACCTTAGCTTGTGTTGATGGTCCACCCAGTTTTGGCTGTACAAGAGGTGGGTAATAATAGGGGTGTTGGTAAGGAGGATACAGCTAGGTTGATGGAATTGTTTGTGATGTTGGTGGAATGTCATATGGGTAGAAGGGAGCTGAATGTCTCTGATATGGAGAAGAAAATCGAAGACTAGTAGACGTAGGAGTCGGGAAGTACCCAACATGGGGTGGTACTCTAACCATAGGTGGATATGTCTGTCCCTGACCTTGCTCAGTGGGGGATTGATGCCGACTCCTCGGTGGTGGTGATGACACTCCTGCCACTAGTGGAACTATCTGCCCCTGACCTTGACCACCCTGTCTAACCTAGTTGGTCCAGTGCTTAACTTCTTCGTATGACCACATATTGATGTAATGGATCTACGAGGAGGCTCCACCTGAAGCCATTTGTAATAAAAAAAGTAATTATTTAATATTAAATGAAATTACAGTAATACTATAATTGTAATAAATATACATAATTATAAATGAAGTTTTTACCGATATGAAAATTTGCATAAATAGAAATAAAAAATTACAGTTACAAAAAAATAAAAGTAATTTTCATTTGATTAATTTAAATATCATCATGAACATATATAACATAGTATACTTAACTAATGCTTCAAATTTGTGCTTAGAGATTTGTTGCACTAGACTTATTTCATTTGAAGTAATTTAATAGCTACATTGTCATTAAGTACGTAGGTGCACTAAATAAGCCATGATTGTGTTAAATTTAGCTTGTTATGATTGAAGTCTACCTAAAATACATGGTTAATATATTAGATTATCCATTTATATATTTGTTATGATTATAATCAAATAATGAACATTCAAATTTATGGGACTAACATTAATCACACCTGCTTGTTTAATGGTATGTCATGGTGGCATTCTTCTTGTTTATGAATATGAATACGGTCACTTAAGCTATAAGAACTATTTTAAATCAGAACTACTTTCAGTGCTCTGTAAGGTATCTTCACTTTTTTCCTCGTTCTCTTGAAGAGTTCGTCGAATTATCCACATCTTCTAACTACATTACAGTATTAAGCAACAAACTATTAAGAACAATTTCAACAGCCCTACAATCTGACATCTCATCCTCTTGATATGCAGTAGCTATGATGTATTATTTTTCAATAATCCCTCATACTTCAGTTTTTATAATAGCTAGCAAATATTGCTTATCTCTACGACCACTAGGATATTTGCTGAAATAAATTTGAATAGCTTTACTTGTTAGCACAAATGGATCAAACTTCTTGTATCTTTTATTATGTTTTACCTCTATTAAACCATACGCAGGATGAACCCTTGTGCCTCTATTCAGTATAAAATCATATCATTGATAGCTGAACAAACATACAAGATTCTCATCTTCTCCTGGGTACTGCAGCTCAAGGATCTCATCCAGAATACAATAATAATCACACTCATATGCTTCGTGAGTATTTACTCTAACACAAATTCCACAATTTTTAGTTTTTCTTCCTTCACTCCATGAGTTGAAATGAAATCTAAACTATTAACAATATAGATTGACCATGTGTTTGCTTTTCGCATTGGGCCTCATGTTAGTGCTTGCAAACCTTTATCGAAGACCTTGTTATGGGGGTAATGAACCTAAGAAAAATTAGAAAATTTAGGGCTTGTATTATTTAATAATATGTAAATCAATGAAATAATATAGATTTTATTCACGTAATATCTAAACTATGTTGGGAATTTATTTGCAACAAGTTGCTCAATAACTACAATATCTATTGGAGGTAAACTGCTTATGAAATACCTGATAAGAAATCATCCAATTCATACTTCAAAATTAAAAATTAACATGATTTCTTATGCACATTGTGGAAACTTATTCTAAGTTAGGTTTGGACTTTCTGGCGATTCAGTAGCACTTATAAAGTTTTTGTTTTAATTTCTAAATCGCTGAGGAATCTTGCAACACATTTTCCACTGACTTTTTCATGACTTCTAAAGACTGACAGTGTAGATTGCGATTGTTTTTCGATATGGAAGTCCATGCTATAACTAATTTTTGTTCATGTACTTCTCATATGAGGCTCAAAATAGTAGAAGCTGAAGTGGGTGGTTTTTTTAGCCAAATATGTTTCACATATCAATCATTCTAGTCATACTTTATTTTCAACATAATTTTTTAACTTATTCAAGTATATGTTAGACGATTAGAATATCAGTTACGATTATAAATATTAAAGACAATGTATTACACACATTATCACTCAAAATGGTACATCCAACGATATTGCATAGATCATCCTAATCTAGTCTCATATGATAAATATGCTAGAAGATATTCCATATAATCAAAGAATTCAGGGGGGGGAATTTTTTCTTGCTTGTATAATATTATTGGTATGTTTTTCTTGCTCATCCGTAAAATCTTTTCTTTTAGTTTAGATGAACATAGGTCTTTGAAGAAAAGGCTATGCTCCGTCAACGGATTCAATATGTAATATAATAATAGACTTAATATAATTAGAAGGAGCACCTCTATATTATGTGACAATCATGACTTTTTAGCCAAATAATCTGATAAATTTAAGGGATACACATCGGTTCAAGTTTGATTCACAGTCATCAGACACTTTTAAACCTTGAAACTGCTGATGTATTGATCTTTTTTGTTCTAACGTGAATGATAATAGTGCTTTGGGTTTCATTATTTTGTCATCATTGTTTGTTACTAGCTCTAGATTTCTTCGCTTGTAGTACTCTTTAATGTCTATTATAGCTTTCACATTATCCTTATTCTTTCCTTTAACATTCATGATTATATTAAAAATATTATCAAGAATGTTCTTCTCAATGTGCATAACATCAAGATTATACCTTATCAAATTTGTACTCCAATATGGTAACGTCTGAAAAATTATTTTTTTAATCCAATTATGTTCAATGTTATATCTAGGAAATACACTATGACAATATTGGGAAATCAATAATTGATGAAATTCCAAAAAGTCTATAGTATGTCATAACCACTTAATCTGAGTGGATGCGGTGACCTCTCAACTTTATTTTTCTAAAGAATGCTTTTTTATTTCTTCTAAACAAATGATCAGAAGATAGGAACTTCGATGACAATCAAACCAACTATTTTTTCTCCATATTTTAATATAAAAGATTTCGTATTCTCCATATAGTAAGAGTAAGCTAACTTTTTTGTTGTGCTCCAATTCGATCATATTGTAAGCTGGAAATCACCAATGGTCCAAAGTAATGCAACTTTAAGGAGAAATTTCTATTTGGTTGAGATGTCATATGTGAGGACACTTTCTCATAATAACTTGAGGTCATCAATTAATAGTTGCAAAAAAAATATCAATTTTTGCTTTTAGATTATGTGGTCATGATATTATAAGTGTTAATAATATGTACGGGACAGTCATGCACATCTCTGGTAGAAGATTGTATGTGTTAGTATAACTAACTAACAAGAATAAGGTGAAGCTGCCTGACTGTATGGAATGAAACAATCAGCACATAATTTCAATCTTATGTTACGTGGCTCTTCAACAAATGAAGCACAAAAAAAAAATGAATATTAGTTATGAACTTCACATAGCAAGTACGAGTCATATAGATATACTCATGTCGGTCCATCCACAGCTTCTAGAACAGTAGATGAAGATCAAATGAGTATAACGTATGGAGAACTTTTTTTTGATGTAACAGGTCCAAATTTAAGAGCAAACATAGAATAGCCACCAAACCCAGAAACAAATTTTTTTTGAATTACTACATGCTGCTCAAAAAATAATTTGAGAAAGTTACACAACTCTTTCAGAATTATGGATTGTTGTTATAATACTGAGTATTAAAATTGAATATAATATTCCTCAGGAGTGCTTCAATGAGTTCATTTCTCTTATGAAAGAAACAAATTCAATGGATAATTTAATCCCCACATAATTGTATATTGCAACATGAAAAATGCATCCATTATTGTATCTTTACCTGAGTTTTTTCATGCGTTGTCTTCATAGCCTCTATAATTCTTCGTTGCTTTATGTTTTTTGCTTTTACCTTCGTGTCACATAATATATTCTTTATCTTTTGGTAGTTATATCCATACGTTAATCACTATGGAGCCTACTAGTTTTCAAATTTTTTTCTACTTTTCTGTCTAACCTGGAAAATACTACATTGTAGCACAAGATTGTTTGTGGTTTACTTTGATTCTCTCTCACATTTATAGAATTTAAATCGGTTGTAACTGATCACTCTATTTGCAGGAAAAATGAAAGGCATTGCATTTATCAAAGATCCTGATGGTTATTGGATTGAAATTTTTGACCTTAAAAAAATTGGGGAGGTTACGGCAGTAGCCTCTTGAAAGATTGAAGACTCTTAAGGTAAATCTCTCCTCCTTAATTAGAGTTTTATTTTGTGAAGATGTGCTAAATTATTTCTGTAATTTTTGTAGAAACATTTTTTTTATCTTCTCTAGGCCAATGCACTAAGAGTCTTAGAAGTCATTTTGGGTTCTTTGTACCTTGGAAGTCGAGATCATTTTATGAAGTGTAATAGCCATCTTGGGTTTTCAAAGGGTTGGGTTTTTATTCTTAGGGTTGGTTCATGCATAGTAGATACTCAAGGTTCATTTGGTTAAAACATCTAAAGCCATCGTCATCATCATTATAAGTCTTACAATCAAAGTCAACTGAATCCTTTGATGAATGAGGATTCATAAAGCCAACTGAATCCTTTGATCTACCCCTCTTTTTTCTTCTAACCCTTAAGCCTTAATATTATCCACTCTTCTTATGGTTTATTTTTTACGTTTTGTTTTCCATGTCAATTTTATTCAGATTTAGTCTGCACCACCTTATCTTCAAGAGATGCAACTTCAATTGTCCCTCTAATATAATCATTCCTCAATCCATATTTTCTATTTTTACGACAAATTCCTTTTAACATTTTCTGCCACATTTAATTTGTCCATTATTTTTTTTTTTACGCTTAACTGTCGAGTGCATGCAATGTAGTCAGCCTAATTATAGTTGAACAAGATTTACCTTTTAATCTCTATATATTATTTTTTTCCCATGATACTCCCCATAATTGATTCTATTTAATTCGCCTATCTTTAACTTTGGAAGTTGCGTACTCATGTATTTCTACATTCTTTGGCTTAAAAGTTTAACATTGTTACACATATGAGATGTAGGTATCACTCTATAGTAATTTGGATGTAAGTATGAACTTATTTTGTTAGAGATTTCATTGATTAAAATTGTCTTTGTCAGGAAACGTTTATAGGAAAATAAGAATCTCTTTTTCTGAATCTTAATTTTAGCACTTTGCAATTTAGAAAAGAGGAACATGGAAAGAAAAACTTAATTGAACTCCTTTAATTGATACTAGATGAAGAAAATGACAAGATACAATAGATTTTCTATTGGAGAGGAAGATTTGGCTCTCCCAAATCTCTAGATTCCGCTAAAGCCCATGCAAAACTCAAGAAGCAGGAAAACATAGCAAAAACCAAGATAAAAAACCTAACCCTAGCCACCAAAACATACTTAAGCTTATAAAAATTAGGTTAATTCCAAAACAGCCCCTTCAATTTGAATTTTCCCTTCTACATTGCCCCTTAATTTCCCCTAATCGAACATGTGGACCCCACTATCAAAGAGGGGCAGAGGAAGGGGGCTAAACCTCCCTATTCCGCCTCTTATACATCTGAACCGACCCCCTTTGGATCGATTGTACTGGTCCAAGGACTGATCTAATAGTCTTCTATGAAAGTACAAACTAAAACACGCTATTTTTCATATCATTTGTAAGCATATCATACTTGTTAATGGTGAATGGCGCACCATAGCACAAAAGTCCCTTTGGAGCCATGGCTCATAGCGCACGACATAGCGCGATCTATTTTGAACATGGCACAAACTATAAATAAATTTATAAAAAAATAGGCTGAAATATGAAATATCATTAATCTGAAAGAAAAACTATCATAATAATGAAAAATAACCATAGTTATGCATAAGTTTAAGTAAACAACACCTCAATCTCTCATGATTCAAAATATTACAATCATTTTTTTTAATGATAATGATTTTATAAGATTATATTATCAGTAACAACTTGTATCTCATTATGTGGTCCAATAACCTCAATGTGCTTGCAAAATAGTTCGAACATTCTCATAGCATTTTTTGGAAAAAGGAATTGACATATAACTCTCTATGAATGCGGAACCTCTCAGACAATTCATAAGAAAATTAATTAAGCTTTTCTCATTTCTCGATGTCCATCCATTTGTCATTAGAGAACAACTATATCATACGCAATCTTCCTGATGCGTCATAATAGTTTATGTTTATCTCCAGTCTCTTTCTTCAAATAAGTAACTCATACCTCATAATGACTAGGGGGTTTCATTACTGGTTCAAACTGTCAAAGTGCCTCGACTACTGCACGAAAATTGTCATATTTCACTGCATAGAATAGAATCCCGACATCATACATCCATTTACAGAAAACTTGAATGACCCTTCTCCTCATTTCCTTTTTAGCGACATCCATCTTTTTGCTAAATTGACATTTTCTCTACTTCACCACAACTTCAGGATTTGATGTAAGATAAGTACTAATGGTCATTTTGGTCTTAATGCTTTGAAGATTGATGTTGATGTAGAACTGTGACTAGAAGTGTTGGATTTATTTATCCGAAATATTTTGGATGATCTAGCACTAAGAATATCATCATCTGTCATCACATTGAAGTAGTCTTCTTCATCAAGAATGACTTTAGATGTGTCATTAATATTTTCTTTAAAAAAAAAAATTCAACATGGAGACCTGAATTTTAGCCTTAACATGCTCGGGGCAATTCAAGCAAGGTTTAGCATTTCTAAAACCCCCAACAAGGTTATATTTGTGGCATGTAATTCCTCCTTTTTTTATTTTACCACAAAAAATACATGTCATAGTATTATTATCGGCTTCATTAGTCAATATTGCATATTTTCATGTTGGATATTTTTTTAAAGATGAACATAATCCGACATTTTATAATACCTATAGACAAGCATATTCAAATAATTAATTTTTGGTCTCCCTTAGATGAATAAAAGTCAATCTCACATGCTTGAAATCAATATAAAGTTCATCATATAAATGACAAACACAAAATTGAAATGAATAACTTGACAAGATAAAGATTTATTGTAAAAGTGGTGTAGGATTGCAATTCGTCCAAAATTTCTAAAAGTAATTAACAAGAAGAACTTTCACATCATCAAAGTGAGCTTCAAATTCGTCCAAAATTTATACTAAAATAATTGCAATACTATTCTCCAAACAGAAAAAATAGAATGCAATGTTCAAATCCTACTTGCATGTCGACAGTCACATGACTGCTACTTCCCAAGTGCAATCTTGGGTCAAATTTTTAAATCATTTTTGGTCTCCCAAGTGCCATCTTGGATCCAAGTTTTAAGTTGACTAGGGACCACGCTAGCTCGGGACGACGGAGCCATGAGATCTTGATCGGGCTCATCATCTTTCCCCTCACCATCCACTTTAAGTGTAAGGTGGTGGATTTTTAATTTTAAATATCAAAATGTGAAATACCAAATTCTGCTGCTACTATACGCCAGATACTCTGTATCTATTTGACAACTAGCCTTAATCAAAAGTTTTCTCTCATTACTGGGAGGGGTAATTAACTATAAGGGCTTGCGCCTATAGGAAACCTGAACTCAAATCATATAAGTCCTCACAAAATAAGGGCGGAATCTCTGGGTAGTATTTTATTTACAATCCAATCTCGCCTTCTGAAAATTTGCCTCAAAACTTGTTAAAACTCTTCTTGAAGACCGAAAGAAAGAAATGGTCCGTAGAGAGGCTGGGGCGTGAATTTTCAGGGGCCCACACTGCATGAATCATTTTTCTCTATTGTGTCATGTTAAACCCCAAGTAGTGGTATAAAGGCTTCATGTTATTATTATTGTTGTTGTCCTATTAAGAGTCAATTTATCATTTAAATCTAAGGAAAAAAATCACTTCTGATATTTTTAAGTCTTTTTTAGGTCTATCTCAACCTCTCGTTGATAATTTAATCCAATCTTATCTGCATGGAAGCCAACTGACTTTATAATAAATTGCATATTTCTGTCATTTCTAGCACTAATTAGTTCATATTTTACCAAAACTTCAACAGAAACTAGCTTACTCTAAAGGAGGCGCAGTTCTTTCAAGAGGGTAAAAATCCCTTCGTCATTGCTACTCAATCAAGTGTTTGGTATTGCTTCGATGGTGTCTTATGCCTTCATTTCTCTTTGCGAATCTCTACCCAGAAAAAGAAAACCTGGAGGATTCAATATCACAATATATAAATGGGAATTCAGTTAAGATGTTTGGTTGAATTGTAACTTGTTTGCACCTACTTGCTGAAAGTTTTATCTTTCTTATTGTCTTGAGCTTTATTAGCCAAATAAAATTTACTTTGTTTTGCAAGTAAAGTCTCTGAATATCTTGATGAGTTCCAAAATATTTAAATTTGTACTAAAAATAATACAATTCAAAATATCATATATAACACCAGCATTGATGTAAATCTAAAGATTTAGCTCAAAGATATTTTGGCTTGAATTTTTTTAATAATTGATCTTAAATGTGATGATATTTTTACAATAGGCGCAATGTGCCAAGTCGGGCGGTTTGAATTAGTTTTAAATTTTGGTTTGCCAATGGCGTTTGCTACATGCTTCTCGACTTGTAAGAACACAATTATTTTAAATTTCCATGAGACAATGTTTTTTGTTTTTTTTTTTTGTCTTTTTGTTTCTATTGGAATCAAATGCTAGACTTATGGAGGTTAGGTATAAAATTATAAATTTTGGTCTTATATATCGCATAATATTTAAAATTAGAGATTTTTTTTTGTTTTTTTTGGAAAATATGTTTAATTATATCACTAGACATTTGCAAGATGTTATATTCTGGTGTATGTTTTTTGTTGATGATATTCTTCTTGTTGATAATATTAGAGAGGGAGTTGAAGGTAAATTTAAATTATGGAAATCAATCTTAGAGTCTAAAGGCTTTTGTTTGAGTAGATCTAAAACTAAATATATAGATTATAATTTTAGTAATAATAGATCTAGTGGGGGGATTGTGATTTTGGGTAATTAAGTCATTAATAAGAGTACATGTTTTTGATATCTTGGGTCTGTTTTTCAGTGTGGTGGTAAAATAGATGGGGATATTATCAGTAGAATTTATGTTGGATGGTTGAAATGGAGGAATGCATCGGGCTTGTTGTGTGATAGAAAAGTACCCCCTCAAATTTGGGGAAATTTCATAAGGTGGTTTTTAGACTTGTAATGTTTTATGCTGTAGAATGTCAGTTATTAAAAAAGAAACTTAATATTAAGTTAAGTGTTGTAGAGATGAGGATGTTCATGTGGATGAATGTTTTACTCTTAGAGATATGATACGAAATAATCATATACGTGAAAAGGCTGGAGTAGCTCCAGTGGAAGATAATATTAAGAGAGTTGTTTTACATGGTTTTGTCACATAAAATGGCAACCTTTCAATGACTCGGTTAAGTAAGTAGATGTATTAGATTTGATTTATGTTAAAAAAGATAGATTTAGGCCTAAAAAGGCTTGGTTATAAAATATTAGAAATGATATTTTTTATTAGATTTAAATGAGAATTTAACTCTTAACAAGACACAATGAATAAAAAGGATTAATATAGCCAACCCCATAGTGGGATAAAGATTTGATGTTGTTGGAAAAATATGCTTGATTGTTTCATTCAAAA
Organism: Dendrobium nobile; assembly: GCA_022539455.1. Taxonomy (NCBI): domain Eukaryota; kingdom Viridiplantae; phylum Streptophyta; class Magnoliopsida; order Asparagales; family Orchidaceae; genus Dendrobium; species Dendrobium nobile. The sequence goes on from CM039734.1 coordinate 9,845,786, forward strand.
CGAAAAATTCATAGAATTTAAAGTGATGATCGGCATTATATAAGCAATGATTCGAGCGAGAATTTGAATGGCATATCTTATTATCAATTCCTCTGTTGCTTCTTGTTCATTAGTAATGCTTTAAGGTAAAATTCTGAGGATTGGTATAACATTGTGGTTAAAAGTTATTGATATTATATATTTGATAGTTTTTGATATGTTTGCACTTTGAAATATAAACCTAGAAAGGTATTAGATATAAGATTATCAACTTTGAACATTGTTAGAAATTTATTATGACATTAATCAAAATATTTTTTACTAATGATCAAATATTGAAAGAAATTTAATCAAATATTGGTTGTATTATAGAGCCAAGATCGAACAATAGTTAAAGAAGGTTTGAATATGATTTGAATATGTAATTTACTATTTCATAGATCTTTCTAATATCATCTTATTCGAATTTTCTTTGAATCTTACTCAAGCTTTGATTGAAATTTTTTTTTTAATAAGTCTCATTCATATTCAACTAGAGTTGAACAATGTTCAAATATAAAATAAATTTTTTATTGTATATGATTTCAATCTTTGATTGAAATTTGTCCAAACATTGATTGAATGTTATTTGAATTGAAATGAAATCATCATTTCTAACTTTGTTATTTTTTATGATTTGCATTAATGTTGATGTAAATTTTATTAATAAATTTGTTTCAGCTTGTTGTGGTTGGAGTTTCCGTTAAAATTTATGAGTTTTTATTGAGTGCTGTGGTGCTTGAGCCCATCCCTTTACTTCATATAATTAGTTTTTCATAGGGCTGCAAAAGAACCAAGCGTTCGACGAGCTACTTGATGCTCGCTTCGATTAAAGCTCATTTGTGATCGTTTAACTAACTAAACAAACAAACTTGAACAACATTTTAAATACTTGATCTTTAAATAAACAGCTTGAACACTAATGTGTTCGGTTCATTTATGTTCACGAACAACATCATTTGAAGTTCGTGAACAAGCTCGACATTAAGTTCGATAAAAAGCTCGATAAAAGCTCGAATGGAGAGATGCAATAGGTAAGCTTCATTTAAGAATATATTGATATAGATTAATCATATTTTTGTTTTAAATAGATAACTACTTTTATTATAAATTTAATTTTCTGAATAAAAGACATTTCACATTTGTCTATGTTTGTTAGTTGTTTGTTTAAGATGTTCATGAATAACTTTAATGTTTGTTTGTTCAATAGATTGTTTGTTAAATATGTTCATGAACATAGCTCGTTAAGTATTGTTTGCTTAAAGCTCGATAAGCATTAAACGAACCAAACATGAACCGAACATGAACACCCTTAAATTAAACGAACCAAACATGAACCGAACATGAACACCCTTAAATTAAACGAACCAAACATGAACACAAACAATAAAGCTCGAATCAAACATGAACCGAGCTTGAACAAGCTAATGATAAACAAACTCAAACATGAACACTCGATTATCGGCTCGGCTCGGTTCGTTTGCAACCCTAGTTTTTCAGTTTTATTATTTAGAGACTTTTATCACTTAAAGTAAAATTTAATAATTTGTAGTATATTTCCTTAGTGTCTCATTAGAGTAAAGTCGAAGGGAGGCTATAAGATGCCTTTTTTTTGTGGAGATCATAACTTGTTTGTGTACGCAACTCTGTATTTGGAGGAAGAAAGAGTGTGAAGAACATCATTTGATCCCCTTTCGGGTAAACATTTTTTTTTTACTTTTCTTGTAGTTCTTCTTTTAATGAATGAAATGAAAATAATAAGTTTTATTGGTGTATCTTCCATGTCTGATTAATTCTTTAATTTTGGGTTGATGATGTAAAAATTATGGCAAGTACTAATATAGACTCTTGCACCTTGAATGATAAATTAATATTTTCAATATTTCTTATTCTTCTCATTCTTCATTTAATACATACAATGATCATGTGTAGTTAAAATCTAGTGTTATGTATAGCCTCAAAGGAGGAATGCTGATATGCTTAGACATAGTATCGATGTTTGAATATTCTAGGTTCTACGGTAATAAAAAATTATATGAAGGTTATAAACGTTTCTTTCATCCCAACAAGCTCAATAAAAATCTAGGGATGCATATGCTATGATGCACATCTAAATTCAAAGAGTCTCATTAGGAAAACTATGGTATTTATATTCATTAGTTCAAAACTCTTTATTTCCATAAATATCAAATATCTTCTTGTAAGTTTTTTTTTTCTCGGTGACAAAAACTCCAAAAAGATCATCTTTCTTTCAGTAGGATAAATAGTGCATTTGAAGTAAGCAAAAGTAGTGAATTTGCAATTAAGTTGAAGACTCCCTTATGGGTTTTTTACACTCTACTTTATCAATTTATTACATGATTCGACATATATACTTGCATATTTTAGTGAGCTTTTATTAATTTTATATAAAAAAATCTAAACATAATTCAAACTTAGCAAGTCACATACCAGCTTACCCTAAGCCCCCCATAGTTTATAATATTTTATTTTTCTTAGTTGTTGTTGAATTCTTCTTTTGTTAAACTTGTTTTATTTTTTTCAGTCTATTTAGTTTAAAATTTCCAGTAAAGTTTTATTTATGTTTTGTAATTTAAGAAAAATTAATGAAATAGAATTTCTCAAAATTTTGATTTAATACTTGCCTTATTATTGCACTTTTTGGTTTGATTTATGGAATTTATAAAATTCAAAATTAAAATCCTTAAGTATTTGATAGTCCACAACTTGCAAAATTTTTCTAATAAAACAATTATAAATTAACAACTGATCTTTTCATTTAAAATTAAAAATTTTGGAAAAATTAAATCCCTAAAATCACTTAAGCACTTGACTACTTATAAAGGTTTTTTTAATTTTAGGATTAATATAAATTAACTTATTAGATTAATTATCCTAAATCACCTAAAAAGCAAGTAAGTAGGGATTTATGAAATCTCTAACAACTTCATGTTAGTATAATGAATGAAGGCAAGAGATAGAAATAAATATCAAAATAATATATTTTAGCTAACAAAAGAAAAAAAAAAGACATATAAAATATTGTTAAAATGGTTAAAGTATCTAAATATTAAAAATTGCAACTTGTAATATCTAGCTTGATTAAAAAAATTAAATGAAGCCAATGGATAGGTATTCAAAATCTTTACAAGGTACTATGCCAAATAAAAATAAAAGAGAAGAAAAAAAAAAATTCTAATACCCAAATACAAAAGATTTCAAACCTAAAATAACTAGCCCTACATATATACTTCTAAAAATTTATTGGAATGATAATACTTAAAGAAAGCTTATAGCTAGACTTAACGATTATGAAACAAGCAATTTTTTTAACTCCAAAAATTTCAGAAAACTAGTCAAAGTTCTTTTGCGCAGAAGTTTAGTTTAAAAGGAATATTAATTTAAAATGAGGGACCTAGATGTTTTTTTTTTTTTTTGGAAGATCTTCCAACTTATGTACTATATAAATACTTAGACTATTACTTTGATTTTTTTTTCAAAAATCATACTGAAGAAAAAAGATAAGGTAATTCTTTCCCGTGTAGTATTCATTATTTGAGGATAAGTAATAGCTTAAAATTTGGGAGGATTTGATAAGATAAATTTTGTTATTTTAATTTCTTATGACTATGTTATTTTGTGCTTATAATATTTATGAATTGTGCAGGAATTATATAAAAAACAAGAAAATTAAAATAGTGCAGCAATGCCACAAATGTAGTGCCACATTGCGAGAACTCAATCAAGGAAACTTGGAGTCATAAGTAGCATTATTTTGTGAGTGTGTGAGAGTTGTATAGAGGAGTGTGTAGCTTGTGTTTCTTATACCTAATGCATGTATTGAAGTGGATCAAAGTGAAGGAGTGAGCAAAGGATTGTAGAATTACTTCTAGGTCATTTATGAACTTTACTTTCTTTTATTTAAATTTATATCATGTGTTTGTACTAGTTAACTAGTTAGTATAACAAAATATTTATTTTGTGTGTTATGTTTGTTATGTGTATCAATGCATCCAATCAACTTTTATGATATTGTGATGAATTGAAAGGATACATTATTTAGAAAAGGGTTTATTGTTTATTAATATAATGTTATTTTTAACTTTTCTGCATTCAATTGGTTTATTTATAAGTTGTACGTAAATTAAAAATATAGTTTGATCTAGAGTCTTGACATAGGAATAGAAGAATAACTAGGGAATTTAAAAAGTATTCTGGCCATAACATTGGTATATGGTGGTTAGGATTATAGAGTCTTAAGGAGATAGTTTAACTTTAGTTAGTAAAAATCTTAGCTTATGATATGATGACCTCGATAGAGATGAGAAGCATAATTGCTCTGATCCACAAGAACTATAGGAAATAATCCTCTCTAACACAATCCTCTTCTTTTGAGGATTCATAGGTTCAAATTTTATAAAAAAATTAGAAAACTTTAATTTTGTATTTTGAAGTTTTAACTTTTCAACTTCAAACCCTTTCTATTAGCTCACTAGATTAACATAGTCGTGCAACAAACAGTATTAAAGTGAACTTAAATATTTCTACTTATTTTCTCATTGGATCGACACTCTATTCATCATTTTAATACTTGATATGATAACGTGCATTTGCACTATAAATAGAATTTACACCTTAGATAAATTAAATTTTCCAAAGACATTTGATTTGTGAATATAAACATAAGTAAATCCTTATGTGTGTAAACACAACACAAACACATTGCATCACCTATTCAGATGACGTTCATTTAAATAAGCTCTATATTTATTTTGATTGTCTAATTATGATCATACAGTACAACTATGATCATACATTATGATCTTTATAACGTTGACGACTCAAAGCATTGGATCATCCTACCCAAATAAAGTTCATCCGAATAAGCTCTCTATTTATTAGTACTGTATGATTAGGACTATATAGTATAATATCTACTCTGATTTGACATTTTGATTTCAGGTTCCAAAATAGGTAAATAATAATACAAGAAATCAAGTTTTGGACTATACAAAAATTACAAATAACTTTATCAACTACAAATAATTCAAATTTTGAATTTACTTATTTTTAGGAAAATCAGAATTTTAATGGTTTGAATTTGAAATACCTTATCATCTAGTACGATGTGGATCTTACTATATAATTAGTTGTACAAATTTTTTATTATGATTTTGCCCTCGTGTCCACTCTAACACACTTTCTTTGTGTTCAGTTATTTTAGCTTACGAGGTCCTCATCTGATTTTGTCACATGTGTGCTTTCTGTAATATTAGTACAAAAATCAATTTCATGCACTCATAACTCAACTTGTGATTAGTATAACCAATAATATTGGTACATCAAAAGCATGTCATACACCATGTTCAAGGGTTTTAGCAATCTACTCCTTTTTTCTAATGACAAATATTTTTAGTTGTAGTGAAAAGTATCATTATTTATTTAAATATTTTTTCTTCTCCTTAGTTGATGCTTCCTAAAAGAAATTGTAATAGGAGAAAAATAATCTTAAAAAGTGAATATTTTTTTATAATTTTTATTAATATTATTTTTAAAATTATTATTTAAAAAAGAAATATTAACAGAAAAAATTATTTTTAAAGAAACACTTTTTTTTATTCATTTATATAAAAAAGTACAATAAAATCACAAACTTTTCCCCCTTCTGATATCACCAAAAAGAGGATCAGCTAATAAGAAAAATAAAAAAATTACAAAAACTATATGTAACAATACACACAAAAGAAAACAAGACAACACAGAAATATGGAACCCTTAATCAGGAGGAAAATGTGGAGGTTGAAGGTAGTTGTGGATGATAGAAAAATGCTCCTCAAATCAAGATTGGTCTTTGTTGTGTTGTCATTACAGCTCCTCTCATTATTTGTTGGTCTGCTCAATATGTTGATTCACTTTAAGTTCAAGGAGAGCTAAGTGGTCTTTCTAGGCGTCCTACAAATATTGTTATGTTGGGGAAGGTGGGGGTTAATTTGGTGCTATTCTTCTCCCCTCCATGTTATACCTACCTATGTTTTCACAATATATAAGGTGGAAGGAATGATTTAAGAATTGGAAGGTAACTTATCTGATTGTGTAGGAAAGGTAAGTTGTACTTATTTCTAGGATATATACTATGATGTTCTTAGGGCTAAGTTTTGCTTTTATCATGTTTTAAGACTCCTAATAGTGTTCAAAATTTTAATGTACTAGATTATCATATTTGTAACATTAAACTTAGTTCTAGCCATACAAAACTAGATGACTAGCTACTAATAAGAATGGGGTAATATCTATCCTATAAATTTCCTTGGGAATAAAAGTATGTCATATGATGTATCGAATAACACGTGAATTCAACACAATAGTGCTAACTAGTGGCCAGTGTTGAGGTAGTGGAGAATTTCTAAGGGTCATTTTGATGGTGAGCCAGTTATAGTTCAAATCTACTGCAATGTTGTGGAGGTGGTGCCAATGTTGTAAATATGTAAGTACTCGCATAAATCGTAGTTGGTAATCACTAGTTGGAATTGGCAAACAAAATTTTGTATTGAATTTCTATCATTAGTGATCCTAAGGTTGGCAAAGAATTAGAGAAGAAGTTAAACATGTTAGGGAAAATCCTAAGATTTAATAAACTATAGGGTTGTTCCAACAAATAGTTCTAATAGTCAGTACCTTAATTGCTCTTGATTTAATACTTTTGAGTCAATTATAGATGCATCTTGATAATCTCAATAAGCTTTGACATCTTTATCACTCATAAACTGGGCATCTTATTGGTGTTGGGAGCTTGCAACCATTCAGCCTCTCTTACTTGCTATTTAAAACTAGAGTAGGTGTGGTTTACTAACTGTAGAAAATGAAGATTAGTGTGTTCTAATTTGAGAATTGGACTTCCTTGTTATAGTTAGGACATCCTACAATATGACAAGAATATAAAAATCATCTCGTTGAATACCATACGAAGACTTGTTAAATTGTACTATCAAATACTGATCAGATAGTGCAATCTTTGACTTTAGATCATCCTTTCATACAATCAGTTGAATTTTTTCTAGGTCAAATCATCCAAAATGAATAAGTGTTCATACAACAAATTTGTAATAATGGTTCATCCTGAATAATTAATATTAAAATAAATAGCATTATTATCCTATTTCCAACATATATCGTATAGTACGAGTGAGTTCATACAGCATGGTCTACAATTATTACTTTCCTCAACTGTTAAGTCTATAATAATAACCTTGAAAATCATGCTTACTTGGGTGTATCGTATAGTTTGAATGGAATTCATTCAGTAAGATGTGAGAAATTTTTTCATATTTTCTATTGATCAAGACCTTTTGTTTCATACACTAGCAACATCAATAAATAGTAATCACATCAATATAAGTAAGAAAATGAGAGAAAAAACTTAAAACACATAACACATAACAATACATAAATAATAAACATGAACAATTGTAATAAGAAACACAAAACATACACAAGAACAAGATTGAACCTATTGTTTTATGCACTTAAGTCAATTATTCCTAGTTAGTCAATTATTCCTAGTTTCCTTGTGACTGTGCTAAACCTATCAAAGTGAAGTGGTTTTGTAAAGATATATGCCAATTAGTTTTCAATATCTATGAATTGAATATCAACGTCCCCTTTTGTCACATAATCTCTAAAGAAGTAATGCATAACATCAATGTGCTTAGTGCATGAGTGCTGACATGGGTTTTTAATTAGTGAAGCATATAACACTCATATTATCACACGTTATGGAGATTACATCCATATGCAAGCCAAAATCAAGAAATTATTGCTTTAGCTATAAGATTTAGGCAACACAACTTCCAACAGTTATATATTTTGCCTCAATAATAGTAAGAGCTATAGAGTTTTACTTTTTACTGGACTAGGAAATTAAAAATTGTCTTGTAAACTAACACATTCCTTAAATGCTTTTTTATATTTTGTAGCACGTAAAATTTGAGTTTGAGTATCCAACTAAATTAAATGATATATTACTCCTAAGATACCAGATGCCTAAATTAGGTGTCCATATATGTTACTGAAGAATTCTTTTTTTTTGCTATAAAGTGTGACTCTTAAGGTTCTATTTAAAATATAGCACACAAACAAATGTTAAACATGATATACAATCTACTAATAGTCTTGTGAAATAATGATCCTATTATTCCTCTATCTTTCTTTTGGTCTACATGTTTTCCATTAGGATCTTTATCTAATTATGTACTCTCAAATTCATGGGGATATTTATGTTCTTTTAACCTTCAAAAAAAAAAAAAAATCCTTGATAAGCTCTCCAATGTACATTGTTTGACTAAGAAAAATTCTAAGACTTCTTTACTTCACATTAAATCCAAAGAAGTAGGTTAACTCGCCCATCACACTCATTTAGAATTCATCACACATAATGGATGAGAATTCTTCATAATTTTTTTTTCATTTGTTGATACAAAGAAAATATATTTCATATAGATATGGACTATCAATATATCAAATTCTAACTTCTCAATAGATAATATGGTGTCTACAATTCCTTAGACCAATGACCTCTCTAATAAGAAGGTGCTAAGCTTATCACATCAGGCTCTTTGTTCTTATTTTAGTCCATAGAGTGCCTTCTTAAGTTTGTAAACATGATTTGGTAGTGATGCACTCTCAAATCTAAGTGGTTGCTCTACATACACATCTTCGTTTATCGCTCTATTTAAAAGTACTTTTTAAACCCATCTGGTATAATTTGAAGCCTCTAAATCATACAAAAGCTAGTATTAGTCAAATGGATTCTAGCTTAGCCAATAGTGTAAATGTTTCTTTAAAATTAATTCTCTCTACTTAATTATATACTTTTATCACTAATCATGCCTTAGACCTAACTACACATGCATTGGGAGTCTTAAGGGTAGGTTTTTTAATATGCCAGCAGATGAGTCATAAGGGTCCTTTTCTGATGGGAGATATAAGGGCTTGAGAGAAATCTATTATTTTTTATTCTAATATATGAAGTGTTTATTTATTTAATTTTAGTACATAGTTTGCCTTAGTGCAACTATAGTCTACTTTATTCCAGTTACCCACAATTACTATTATCCTTAGTACGACAAATTTCAGATGTACTATTTTTTAAATTCAATTAAGTGCATAATAAGAAAAATATTTGGAACTTTAAATTGGTGGGCTTGACCTGCTAAGCTATGTTGGCTCACACCTACTATACTTTTTATTTAGTATGAGAAAAGGGGAAAATGCCCATTGAGTAGTTGAGTATACATAATCTAATATGTCTAAGTCTGTATAAGTATTATTTTGATTTTGTATAGTCATAGCTAGTTATTTTATTATCTATTCTAGTTTGGTTTATAGTTATGCACTGCATTATAATTATTATATATACATTTTGATGATGAATGAAAAGAATTAAAACTTGTGGTTGAGTTATTATCTATTTACTGAAAGTTATTAAAAGCTCTATTATCTATATGTTTTACTAACAGAAATTCAAAGAAATTAGAACTTTCCCCTAAACTGAGATCTAGGGTCCTACCTATCACAATTTAATACAATATAACATGCCATTCTATGGGTCTTATTAGGTTGGGTTATGAAAGACCCTTTTTGATATCAGAGTAGTGCTTTTGGGGACTTAATAATAAAATAGAGCTATATGAAATGATATGTAGTCAAGTGAGATAATTTTGGGTGGTATCTGAACATTTATTTCTGCTTGTTATTATGTGCATGTCTATTCAGCCTTGTATCCTATATAATTATCTAACGAACCTGGAGATTCCATGAGAGGTGGCCAATCAATGTAAATTTATGGAAGTGGCAATATGGCTAGTTTAAATGATTATGTTAGTGGGCCACTAATATACCAAAGTTATTGTAATAGCCCAAACTCTAAACTAATTAAAGATAAAAATTAAAAATTAAAAATTAAAGATTTTCCCTAATTTTAAAAGCGATCACTTAGTAAGAGGATGAACTTAATCGAAAATAAAAATCTATCTTACAAATTTAAATCCTAACTACTAATATTTGTTATTATCAAAATTAGGGAGATTGTTACAATCTTGGAGTCCGATCTTATATTTTGATGATTACAAACACTATTATATGTTTATTTTCTTATTCCTGCATTGCATATTGGATATTTATTATGTGTGTTACTAATCATTTCACTTACAACATACACCAAGCAAAGAACTGAAGAATTAGCTAAAGATAATGTAGTGTCAATGCATAAGTTAGTTTGTATTTTTAATTTTTATTGAGTAAATTTTTATATTAGTTATGTGTTGACTTAGATAGTGCACACACACAAGGGAGTAAAATTGAATATTTAAAATTTTCTTATGATTGTATTATATGGTTAGTTTAAACAAAAATTTATTCAAATATTTAACTAAAATGAGAAATTAATTTGTAACTAATCATATTGTATGACCACCATATCGTATAGGATGATCATCTATTTTGAGAAACCCCATCGTTGAATCCTTAGTTATCTAAAATAGATAAATATGAACTAATTATAATGTACGATAATTAATTAAAATTGTCTAATTTAACCAAGAATTAATGAATCGAATCAGATCTAATATTCATTAATGATCATACTATACGATCATTGATCGTACTAAACGATCAACCAAGAACTATTCTTGATGAACTTGGATTATTCTGGACGATCTATTATTCTTTTTTTAATTTTTTTTATTTTTATTTTTGTTATTTATTATTATTATTATTATTATTTTTATAGAACAATCTATTATTCGATTCAACTAATTGTACTATATGATTAGAAGGCTTAAAATTGAAAATCAGGATTTTTGGAGAGCCCGCTTTAGAAACTCTTAATACAATATGAGGGAAAGCATTTTGAGAGTTTCAGAGATGTCATTCTTCTGTGAGAGAGCTTGGAGATAGTCTATAACACAAATTAGAGAGATGAGGTGAGGTTGAGAGAGAGAGAGAGAGAGATAGGACAAGTGCCTTGAGGGAAATTAAGGGGTGTGAGAGGGGCTTCGGCTAGCCTGCACCATGACTCCTATGGTTGTGTTTGTATGGAACCTTGGAGAAGAGCTTTAAGAATGAGTCTTTAGAGCGAAAGACTATCGCTAGCCGAGGAGGTTAAGGATTGACATCTCCGAAGGGCTTGGAAGTGAAAGGAGGGATTGACATCTCCATTAGGCTTAAAAGTGAAAAGGGGGATCAACACGGCAACACCTCCGTCTGGCTTGGAAGCGAAAGGAGGGATCAACATCTTCACCTGGCTGAGGAGGCGAAAGGAGGAACGACATCTCCAATGGGCCGATGAGGCGAGATGAGAGGATTTTTCGTGGTTTGAAAAGTTTGTAAAGGTCATTCTCTGTCTATGGTAAAGAAGAATGATTTCTTTGCCTAAGTGTGTGCTGAAGGAGAGACATGTTTAGTGCAATACTCAAAGAGATGGACCTTTGAAGAATAGATATATGCCTATTCACCCAAACTATTATATCTCTGGTTTGCATATACTTACTTTTCTTGTGAATTTATTTTACCGTATTATGATTTTATTTTGATTTTCTTTGTGAAAGATATTTTTGATAATTTATCTTTAGTTGAATTTTGATTTGAAAATCATAAAAGGAAAAAAAAATAATTTCTAAAATTTTATAAACAACAAATCTATTTGCTTTTATTTTTCATTTTGAATTGTTTAATTTTTTAAACTCTTCTGCATACCAAGTTTTGTTTTAAGCAAATTTTTTTTAAAATTTAAGAAAATTTTAAAATAGCCAATTCATCTCCTCATCACACTTTCCTAAACTACTCCTAAATATTATTGTCAAATAATATTATAAAATTTATCAGGATTTAACGTACTTCTTATAACAAATAGTTTTTAAAATTAACATGCTCTAAATTTAGTAACTTCAAGTTTGAAAAATTAACGGAATCCTGATTAAATTAAATCCAAACTTCATCCAAATTGTCTCTAGATTTTTCCAAAAAAAAATCTAAATATCTTTGAAAAATTATGAAAGCTAGCTAGGCCGGAAACCAAGAAGCTCCTTACCCTGGCTCTTCAACCACCTTCGAGATACCGGCGGTTTCTCTTCTTTGAACCCTCAAGGACAAATAAGGCGGAAGGGTTAAACTTTAAAGCGACAAAGCAGAGAAAAAGCTGCTTCCTGTGCATTTTGCACCACCGGAGCTACAAGCGCCACATTGTTCGGCAACAGCAGTTCTCTCTTTTAATCTGTTCTTTGGATTCCAGTCTTCTTCTTCTTTCCAATGTACCAGAACCAAGCATCGGAAGCTTAGATATCTCCTCTAATGTCCGTTTACCAACTTCATTTCTTTTCTCCAAGCGCCTCCTTCAACTTCCCTTGCTCTTCCAAACCTAAAAAATGGAATCTGAAACGGAATTTCCATAAAAACCCAGTTCATGGAGTTGTAATTTCCGCTTCCTCGGCGGAGAAACCCAGGTATCCTCAGTAACCCACCTTAAAATGATAAAAAATTGTCATTTAGAGTTAGTGCGATTCTATTTTTCTAATGCTTAAGTTCTTTTGTTTCCTCAGTAGAAAGAAGAAGGGAAGACCATCTAGGGCTTTGATGAGTGATGAAGATCTCTGCAAGCAGCTCCGGGAGGTTATGTCTGTGGCGGGTCTTCCAGCGGATCGAGTTCCGCTAATGAAAGAGCTGTGCGAGCATGGAAGGTGAGCGGTGCTTCTCCTTCTTTCCGATCTTTTGGGCTAATTTTTGAGAAACTTTCGTTCCTAGGATTCTAGATTAAGGACGCAAACTTTTTCTTACACATTGGCAGCAAAGATACGATTTTGTGGTGCTAATTTTGAAAGAAATAGAAAAAGTTTTTGAGTCAAGGACGAATTTCGGAGATATAGGAACGAAAGTAGTTGGAGAAATCAAAGAACTGCAAGGACAAAGAAGAAAGCTTAGTTTCTTTCTTCATAAAATATGTTTGAATATGTGAAAAGATTCTAAAAGATTAGGAGCTAGTCCTTATCAAGTGTGCTATGTGAGGTGTTAATTTTGTTTTGTAGGACTTCAAGTTATGTTAGTTTTGGTTTATCCATTTTCTTTCTTAGTCCTTTCGCTTTGATTCTCTATGCAACTTTAGTAGCATATATTTTGGCTCTCACTACATGTCCAAAACATCCAAGTCTAATGTTTAGTAGATGCTGCTATAATTACCTCTCTAAAATTATTGTATTTAACTTATCATTTATAGTTTCAATACCAATACACATTTGTCTTATCATTCTAATTTTATTTTCACACTCAACTATCAAGTGACTTTTTAGTTGGTCCATTCTACGAAATTTGTGGCTTTATACAATTTACTTTTAAGTATAAGATATTCTCTTGTTGCATAGTATTTTTGAGGTACCAATCTTTCATAAATTTCTCCGGTTTTAACTCTAATGAATTATTATTTAAATTATATATCATGTACTTAATCTAGAATTTATTAATCTTAGATTCATGTTTTCTAAAAGTTCTCAATATTTTTTCAGCCTTTTAAAAGGATAAATTGAGATATCAATATCTTTTATTTAGCCCTTCCTTAGTTGGCTCCATGTTGGTCCTATGTAGCTTTGGATTTTAAGTCGTCCATTATTATTTATGCTTATGCCAATGTTTAAAAATGCACAATTAGGTATCAGACATTTTTCGTTTGTGAGGCAAAGCGTAAGCCTCAAGGCGTGAGGCTTACAATAAAAAAAAAATTGTGTAAAGTAAAAAAGAAGGTTAAAAGTAACTTTTTTTTTCATATAATAATCTAATAATATGTTAAAGGATGACATATTAACTTTTTATTGAAATATAAAGTAATATATTGACATGCATATGAACAAAAAAAAGAAGAAGTATAAGCCGTAAAGTGACAAGTGATAAATTGCATTAAATTGAATTAAAATCAAACATGATAATAGCGAAGGCGCAAAACATCATAAATATAGAAATTGAATAAAAGTATCATGTAACATCAAGTCATCAAGTTCAACTCTAAATTCTTTATTTTCCAGTTCCCTATTCATCCACATTTTATTTCTTAAAAACATAATAGTATGACAACTCAAATGTCATCTGCGTTGTCATCACTGAGGTGGTCTTTGTTTGATTTGTTATTGTAACGAATTGCTATCTCCCTTACCTCATCACCTATAGAGTCAATACCTCACAATCTGCTTCTTCTTCTATTTCAATAATCTTTCTTTTCTTTAAATGTTTCTCATCAACATAAGATGAGAGTAATACTCCAAAATAAATAAAATTTAACAAAATAATTTTTTTTTATATATATTTTCTTTTTAGTTATATCGCTCCTGTAGTATGAGCCAACATCAACTCTCTCATCTACTTATGTGCTAGTTGCTTCGATATTACTGACTTATTCATGTTTTGATCTCCTTCACGGCATTAGGCACTTTAACACAAGGTGCGGCATATTTGTGTGATCCATACAGATGCTCCTTCATCCAAGTGATGCCAACCTTCACTTTCTTCTCACAATAATTTCATTTCAAATACACATTCCATACTTATCAATGGTGCAAAATGGCATGCGCCATGACGCACGATGCGGAGCAATTACGATGCCATCTTTATGGAATGGCACAATGGATCAAAATGAAACACTATTTGCGCCATGTGCGCGCAATGGCGCATGACATGCACAAATTTATTTAGTGACTTTTAAAATATAATTATAAATATTTTTGATACTTATATGTTTTAAAATTTTAAAGTAATGTAATAATGAATTTTAGTTAGGTTTTTATTAGAATTTATTTAAGTTTTTGTAGCTTGAACCCTGAAAAATGACGAGAGTTCATGTTCTGTTGCTTGAGATTCTGCCTTCATTCGTCCGTCTGATTCTTTCGTGCACGTGATTCTATCGCAGGCTTCTTCGTCTGTTTGATTACGCACCCTCTCCTTTGTTCGTCTGCTTATGACATTACGCCACCATCTCCTTCCGTCTACTTAGTCGTTTCCTTCGACACCATTTTTGTCTGATTCCTTCGTAGTAAGACTCAAGACTCACGACAGCATCTTCGTCGTCTCCTTCAATGAAGGTGTTAGATAGGAAGTCACGAAGGAGGCTCGCTGTAAGGTAATGATCTCTGATACGCCTTCTTCCTCCTTTCATCATTTCTTCTTATGTTTGCTTCAGCTGATGTAACAAGAACTCTCCTCATCATTGCTAGTTCATGAAGAGGGCGACCATTAGTAAATTACTGTGCCTTCTCTTATTTCTGTCGAAAGGTAGCAAGCTATCTCTCTTACAAACAGTAGATTTAACTTACAAGTTTGAAAATCAGGTAGTCTAATTGTTTCTCATTAGATTTAACTTACAGGCTATTTACTCTGCTCCAAATGATCAAAGTTTAATTGTTTCTCATTTCTTCATGTTATACTTGCTTTAACTTACAAGTTTGTAAATTAATCGACCTTGCATTGAAATAATGAGACATTCCAATGTGAGATGGACTTGTATTAGTTTTCAAAATTTGTCATTTATATGTTTAACTTTACATTGATTTAAGTATGTAAGATAGACTTTGAATTTACTTGCTTATAGGGGATAGAAAATGTCAGATTCAGTTCAATTTTTTAAAAAAGATTTAGCATGAAAATATGCAAAATTAGCTAATTAATCCAATAACAATAAAGTGACATGTATTTTTTATGGCAAGATAATAAAATGAGGAATTACATGCCACAAACAACACCTTGTTAGAGGTTTTAGAAATGCTAGAGCTTGCTCTAATTTCCACAAGCATGTCAAGGCTGAAATACATGGCTCCATATTGAGAAAAAAGATTTAAAATGATAGATTAATGACACATCAAATGTCATCCATATTCAAAATGGCGAGCACGGTACCGTGCGCTATCCACCATGGCTCCAAAGGGAACTTTTTTCCGTGGTGCGCCATTCGCTGTTGACAAGTATGTTACATATGACTTGTTGTCGCCTCTCACATCAACTTGACTGTTATATTTTCACTTTGGGTTCTTCCTTTAACCTGATGTGGTTTTGTTCTTGCTTCTGACCATCCTCTACGAAACTGAAAAAAACCTACAATAACAAGGAGATAATAAAAATAATGAAACTCAAAAAAGTAAATTCATGATTTGAAGTTTGACATTTAGAAAACAAATCAGATTTTGCTATATAATTTAGACTTAGAAAATTCATGCATGCATGCTTTGGGGATCATCACACATAACAATGAATTTGATTCCTTTGCAACATATATGCATGTTTCATTTCAATTTCTATTTGGAGAATAAGTATCAGTTTATATTCATCTATTCATTTGAATCAAGGTTTTTATGATTGGGTTTTGAGAAATTTTTTGATTAGATTAGTGGTTTACATTTTTTATCAAAGCATAGGCTAATAATTTTATTTGATTTTCAAGGATTTTATTTTTGGTCATTGAAATTTTAAGGGTGATTGAATCAACTTAGAATTGATTTTGAATAGAAGCCAAAGGAAGCAAAGGAGTACTTGATTCTGAGAAGCTTATGTGCTTAATATTATTTTATGATGGGGATTATATTTTGAGATTAAAATTATGCTGAAGAATTTTATTTAGAAAATTAGGACTCATCTTCCAAGAACACAAGATTAAGGAAATGCTCAAGAAGGTGAGGACTTATGACATAACTAAAAAAAATATTAGTCTTAGACCCTAGATGTAAGGTAATAACCATCGTAGGCAGTAACGTGAACCTAAATTTATTGAAAAGCATTGTACTTACGAACTTGAAATTGTGAGGGATACCTCTCTACAGCGAGGAAATTTAATTAGAACAGGATATATTGATCAATGTGTTTCATTAAACTTCAAGTTTTATTTATTCATCTTTTCTATTCTGAAATTCCTGCAGAAAAGACCTTGCAAATATTGTGAGACGGAGAGGATACAAGGTTGTGAGGCTGCTTCTCAGTACTTCCAATCTTAGTGATAACCATAATGATAATTCTTCTGTTGAAGATCAGGAACGCAGGGATCCTCAGGGTGATGAAGCTTCAGGTCCCTACTTTTATTTGTGCTGTGTTTTATGTCACCATTCCGTAATTGTTTCTGATGCTATTCATGGTAGTTTTTGGCTTCTGTAGAATTTGAAGGGACACATTTAGGCTCAGCTGAAAGCATTTCTTTATTAACAATATCTCCTGAAGATTACAATGCAGAAACAAATGGGACAAAGAAAAATAATATGCCGGCTCAAATTGGTGAATCTTCTAGATCTTCTATTGGTCCCATGAATTTAGTTGCAGCATATTATTATCAGAAGAGGAAATTGGATGTTAACATTCAGTTTCTTTCTCTCTGTTTTAATTTCCCTTTTGCTTCTTCTCAGTAACTTATTTTACCTGCACGCTTGTTCTAAAATGATTATCATCTAGATGATGGAAGTTTGGTTCTTTGTCGTTTTCCCTTTTGCTCAGAGCATAGCAATAGAAACCAGTCATGTAAGAGAGAATGCTTTTGGTATAGAGGCTGCTTCTTCCTTCACATAGTGAGCGTTGCTTTTAAATAATAATCATCATATATATCATGACAATTGCAAAAACCAAACCAAAATTACTAGAGCCTCGTGAGTTTGTCAAAGCTTGAATAACTTGTTGCAAATAAGTTTTTTCTTTTTTACTTCACTTTATTTATGCCTTTTTTTTTTTAAAATATAAACTATTATGTTAGTGGCACCACTTTTTTACATCATAATTGCTTCTTCTTCAACACATTTCAAGAAGATTTTATTACAACAACCATTAAGAGCTTTATGATTTTTTTGTTGAAGTTTAAATAAATTGCTATTTCTACTTGATGTTGCACTTTCCTTACTAAAATTGATCTGAACTTTCTGTTGACCTCCCCTAATGTGTATTCCACAACAAATTTGAGCGCTTTTGATGCAGAACTAAATATGCTTTTGATGAATGCGATAATAACTTGCACGATCTTGATAAGAACAAATAACAATTAAGACTATTAGCAATCAAAACGATAAAAGAAAACGTAAGAGGGGTAACTACGCTTAGATTAAATCACATGCTAAGCACTTGAATTATAAAAATAACTTAGAATCTCAACAACATGCGAATTAAGTAGTCATTCAACAAAAATCCCTAATCTAACATTGAGATAAGCAACATAGAAAGTAAACTCAAATCCTACGTTTACTAAGCGGAGGCAGAGGGCGAAGCACGAGAGCTTTGCGATTAAATCACCACCTACAAGGTTAGCGGATTAGAAAGATAATTGACAAGGGAAGAAGTTCACCCTTGCTATTGTCCTGAAACAATTTTCCACTGGACGTTGGCAAGTTGCTCGTCAATGGCCTTTGAGAGTGTGAAGATGATGCGGTCAATGTACTCTTCAATAGAGTTATCAATTTATGGGTTGAAATCGAAGAAGGTAGAGTGGAGGATGTTGACGTTCCCTTGCTCGTCGTTAGCATATCCGTAGTCAAGCTCCGGATCGGCTATTCATCGGTGTTGAAGGATTGATGTGCAGACGAGGATCATAGTTGATTCCCTTGGTGATTTCTGTAGGGAGAAAGAAGTTTCTCTCTAGATTTTAACTGGAGGGAGGGAAAGGAGGGCCGACCACTAAATGAGGGAGGGGGAATTAAATTTGGTTCAGATTTTGTGGAGGGAAAGTATTTCAAACAAGTCCTTAATTAATCCCTTTGATTGAGAGTAATTAAAGAAGAGAAAGAGAGGGAGGGGTGGCGGTAAGAGAGAGGAGGTCTAAGATTTATTTCCAAAATTAAATATGAGATTTTGGAAAGTAGTAAGGAGATGGGGCTCTTGGAAATTTCGGCCAACAAGGGATATGAAGGCTTGAATTATTTTCAAAAGTGAAGATGGGCTTTAGGGAATAAATCCAAGGAGGGATTAAATGAGGGGGCCGGTGGCATAGGGTTTAGGGAAGCTTTTAATGCTTCCTTAAGTTAGGGAATCAAATTTGGGAAGAGATATTTCATCCCAATTTAAATTAAAATCAAATAGGAAATGATTTGAAAACTTTCCTAAATTAAGAATTGTATTTTAGGTAACTTTTCAAATTAAACTAAATTTGAATTTGCAAAGTAATTGAATTACCTAAAATATTCCAACCTAATTAGGAAAGGGGTAATTGCAAGCAATGATGGAGAGAAAGCCAAGTGGAGGGCCGGCGGCTTGTGGTTTGACCGTGGGTGGTGTGGGGGAGAGGGAGGTAGGGTCGGATGGGGTGGAGATGGGAAACTTAGCCGACGGTGGGGTGGGGCTAAGATTGTCAGCGGCTTGGGTGGTGAGAGGGGTGGTGTCGGGTGGGGGAAATAGGAGACGAAATAATAGAACAAACCACGAGCTCGGACTCTTCCAAGGCTGGTGGGTGATGTGATTCCCTCTCCAAGGGTTTTCTTTCCCAAGCACTATCAAGCTCTCACAAGGAACTCAAGCAATGGAAAATTTTTATCATTCATTCATTAAGCATGAAAAGAGAATATAAGGGCTATATATAGCCCAACCATTAAAAAAACGGACGAGGCGTTCGCATTGAGTCGCGCCTCAAGTCGAGGCGAAAGTCATGCGTATCAGGGCTTACCCCTCGAATCATCCAGCGAAGCCTATGATTTTTTCGCACAGGGCGTACGTATTAGAGCGTAACGCCTCGAGGCAGTATGAGGCACACCCTTGAAATTTTTTCTTCGGTATATATGTAAATACGACGCAGCCGATTCATGTTTGTGTATTCGCGTATAGGATTAGGGCTTCCTGTGAGAATTGAAAGGCGAACTAGAGGCGAAGCCGTGAGGGAAAGAGGCGAAGCCGTGAGTGCAGGAGACGAAGTCAGAAGGAGATGACGTAGGAAACGAATTCAAAAGCAATAACGGTTTCGAAAGCAGGAAATGAAGCCGAAGTTGTGAGTGCAGGAAACGTTCAGGCCTCGGTTAGGTCGGAAGAGCAGGTGAGCGATGTTGTGGCCTTGACTTTGAGGTGCAGTAATGAAAGCTTGAATAACTCCTGATTCGGCTTTCTTTCATTCGTCTGCTCTTTACATGCTCGGTACCGAGCAGGTACAAGCTTGGTACCGCTCAGTACATGCTCGGTACTGCTCAGTACATGCTCGATATTGCTAGGTACATACTCGGTACCGAGCCAGCACTGCTCGGTACCGAACAAGTATATGCTCGGTATTGAGCGGTACATGCTCGGTACCACTAGGTACACGCTCGGTACCGAGCAGTATATGCTCGGTACTGAGCGGTACATGCTCGGTACGGAGCGGTACATGCTCGGTACGGAGCGGTACATGCTCGGTACGGAGCAGTACATGCTCGGTACCAAGCAGTACATGCTCGGTACAGAGCAATACAAAGTTATTCTTTTGAAGAAAATCAAAGTGATGATGAGCCTGCATTGGGTCTTGATCCTAAAGGGATGTTTTATTTTTAAGTGAGTTTATTTTAAATCTTCTTTTCCAGTAATATACTAATGTTATCTTAGAACAAATCACGTAATATTTTGTTATTTCATTATTCATAATTTTAAATTGCTTTATTTTTATAATTTTTGAGGCTTACGCCTCGATCCGCCTCGAGGCTTACGCCTCGCCTCGCTTCGCTCAGTCAAAACGCCTCGATTCTCGATTTCGCCTTTTAAAACGTTGATATAGCCTCATACAAAGGACTCAAAAATAAAAGACAATAATGCCCTTTGGACTTACACATGTCCTCCCGTTAATAAGGGGTAAAAGTGGAAAATAATAAAAACAAATACAAACATAGAGTAATAAATGACAAATACATAATATGACTCAAAAATACATCGGCTTGATCATGACCGTAGATCGAAGGCCATGTCTTTTATAGACTTTCCAAGCTTCGATGCCCCCATCATTCTCCCGTGGTGGGAAAAAGCTCGATTCCGTTGAGTAAGCGTCTTGGGCGCTCTCATAGATCTCCAATGCGTCAGGGTCAATCTGCTGTAGCTCATCACAATCCAACCAATTATCCTCTAACTCAGGTTTGCCTCTCCACCTGATCAAGTACCTTCGTCGTCCACCTTCCCTTATGGAGATGATGTTATCACTCAGAATCATGTCCACCTTTTCTGCCATGGGTAATTTGGGAATATTTGGGAGTGGAGCTAGGTTTGGGTTCTCACATGGTGGGGTCACACAGGGCTGCTGTATGAGTTGATTTGGTGGGTTGAAATCAAGACCTTCATATGCAACTAGATCTTCTATGTTAAAGGAGGGATTGATGTTGAATTATGCAGGCAAATCTACTACATAAGCATTATCATTGATTTTCTTTATTATCTTGAATGGTCCAGCACTTTTAGCATGCAACTTCTTAACTGTTCTCTGTGGGAACCGTTCCGGACGAATCTGCACCATCACGGAGTCACCAACCTTAAAAGTTTTAAATTTTCATTTAAGATCAACATACAATTTATAATCATTATTGCTCTTTTTAATTTGTCATGCAATTTCTTTATGAAGTTCATGCATATGTGATGCAAATGAAGATGCAGACTCAGAAATCCTATACCTAGAGCATATGGGTATAAGGCCTAGTGGTTGTCTAGGTTTGAACCCATAAATAATTTTAAAAGGACTTAGGCCAGTGGTTTGGTTCACAGAATTATTATAAGCAAACTCAGCTGTGGGGAGAATGAAATCCCAATCCTTAATATGCTCGCCTACCAAGGACCGTAACAGATTGCCTAAGCTCCTATTGACTGCCTCGATTTGACCATCAGTTTGTGGATGAAAGACTATAGAGAAATGCAATTTAGTGTCCATTTTCGTCCAAAGGGTCTTCCAAAAATAGTTGGTGAATTTAACATCCCTGTCTGATACAATGGTTTTGAGTAAACCTTGTAAGCGGACAACATCATTGAAATAAAGTTTTGCAATGTGGGAGGCGTCAGCTGTTTTGGAGCAAGGTAGGAAATGAGTCATTTTAGAGAATCAGGGGTGTAATGATTAGTATTTTGCTTGCGTTGTTTGGCCAGCTGGCAGTTGTGGCACCTGCTGACCATCCTACCGACATCTCTCTTTAAACTGGGCCAATAAAAATGATACTCCACGGCTTCTATCGTCTTATCTCGTCTGAAGTGACCAGCGAGGCCTCTGGCGTGGAGCTCTCACACAAGAAATTCTCTGAGGGAGGTGCTAGATTTGCAAAGCTTTTGAGCTTTGGAAAGATAACCATCCTCCAGAAGGAAATCGTCTACATGGCGTGTGTTGCCCATGGATAGGAGAGAGTAAGTTTGCTTGAAGTCAGGGCATTCCAAATAGTTTCTCTTTATTTGGTCAAAATCCACGATTTCAGCTCTCATCTCAGTGGTAGTTATCATACGACGACTGAGAGCATCAGCAGCTTTATTCTCAACTCCCGTCTTATGTCTAAGGGTATAAGTGTACTCATGAAGGAATTCTACCCATTGACTGTGACGTGCATTTAACTTCTTTTGGGAGTTGATATAACGCAGAGCCTCATGATCCGAGAAAATGACGAACTCTTGCGGGAGCAAGTATTGTCGCCAATAATGAAGAGATTGCATCACTGCGTAAAACTCTTTGTCATACGTGGAATATCGCTGCCGAATATTATTTAGCTTTTCACTGAAGTAAGCTACCGGGTGACCTTCCTGGGATACGACTCCTCCAATTCAGACCAGCGAAGCATCGTAGGTCACTTCGAAGACTTTGAAGAAATCAGGAAATCTCATCATTGGGGCTTCCACCATTCTGTTCTTAATATCATCAAAAGCTTTGGTGGCGGTCGGGGTCCAGTGGAAATCACCCTTCTTCAAACAGTCAATGATAGGAGATACAATGGTGCTGAAATTTCCGATAAATCTCTTATAGAAGGTGGCTAGTCCGTGGAAGCTGCGGAGTTCCTGTATGTTCTAAGGAACAAGCCATTCTACAATGGCCCTCATCTTCTCGGGATCTGCAGAGACCTCTTGGGATGACACAATAAAGCTCCAAAAGATAACACAATGTACAAGGAAGGTACAATGTACAAGGAAGGTACATTTCTTAGAATTGGCATAAAGTTATTCATACCTTAAGACATCACAAACTTGCCTTAAGTTGTCCAAGTGCTGACTCATCGACTGACTGTAAATAAGAATGTCGTCAAAGTAGACAATGACAAACTTTCCCATAAAAGGGCGCAACACTTGCATCATCCTCATGAAAGTACTCGGGGCGTTACTCATCCCGAAAGGCATGGATAACCACTCGTAGAGACAATCTTTGATCTTGAAGGCAGTTTTTCACTTATCTCCAGGTCGGATCTGGATCTGGTGATATCCACTCTTGAGATCGATCTTGGAGAATAGAGTGGCACCCATCATCATATCGAGCATATCGTCCAGCCTCGGAATAAGGAAACGATATTTGACAGTTATTTTGTTAATAACACGGCTATCAACGCACAATCGTCAAGATCCATCCTTCTTAGGAGTAAGAAGGGCTGGCTCCGCGCAGGGACTAAGACTGTCTTTAATGAAACCTCGCTGCAGTAACTCATCTACCTACTTCTTGAGTTCAATATGCTTCGTGGGGTTCATGCGATAGTGTGGCAGGTTAGGGAGGTAGGCTGTAGGGATAAAGTCTATTGCATGCTGAATGTCTCTAAGTGGAGGTAACTGATCTAGAGATCATCAGGGAAGACATCAACAAACTGTCCCAGAATGGATTGGACTTTCTGAGGGATAGGTTCGTCAGATTCATTAGGAATCTCACAACCAACTAAGGCATACAGAGGTGAGCCTTGAGCGATCTCAGAATCTAGAACCTTGGCGATGACCAGGTTTAGTCCTTTCTTGGACTTAACATTTGGATTTGGAGTCATCCATAACCCGAGGCTACGATGGTAAAAGCTTAACCTTTTACCCGCATATTCGAACACGCAGGTGTTCGAACGCTCATAGCTGTGTATATCGTTGTCAAAAATCCAAGGACGACCTAAAATAATTTGTCCCACATCCATAATCAGCACATCCCACCAAACATTCTCCTTATAGTCAGCAAAAGAGATAGGTACGATGCTTCATTCCTTCACCTTCAAGATCGTGGAGTTGACCCATTCTACCTTATAAGGGTTGGGATGAGGAACGGTAGAAAGACCCAACTTGGACACCATGCTGGAGGATACAATAATGATGGAACTGCCACTATCTATGATGACCTTACAGATTTTATACTTGATTTTGATGTAGGTGTGAAAAATTGCTGTCCTATGCCAGTCATCGGTGGGAGACGAGTGTGACAGCGCGCACATCTCACCACGCAGATGGGAGAGGTGTCCAATTTCTGAAGGCAATGGAGGACCGCAGTGTCATCATCATCCTCAAAGAATTCGCCTTCATCCTCTACTTGGTGGATTTGATCAACCTCGGGCTCTAAATCTTCCTCAGTGATCTCCTCGATAATTGAGACTTTATAGGGACTGGAGCACTGAGAAGCAATATGCCCATACCCTTGGCATCGAAAGCACTTGGTCCTGGGACTAGACCAAGGGGTATCCGGGGTGGGAGGTTTACTCCTAAAATCAGATCGAGTGCAGGAGGACCAGTGGGTGGTCCCTGGGGTCGGCCAGGCAGTGGGAGTGTGAGGAGTGGAACTACCAGAAGTTCTGTAGGCCAGCCTAGAATCATGGGATCGACTCGGGTGCTGGGAATTGGTTTCCTCCAGATCTAACACTAAGTTGTAGGCGTTCTCAAGTGTAGTGACGTTCCGAACAAACAGCTCATTGTGAAGATCCTCTTGTAACCCAATACGAAATATAGACATGATCTGCGCGGGGGTGGTAGAGGTCTCCCCTTTGCAGCGAATCAGGTTGTCATCAAAGGATGCGATGTACTCCTTAACTGGTTTGTTGCCCTGAGTCAGCCTATTCCACCTATCCAATAATATGGGGATGTACGAGGAAAGTACTTCTGCTTAAGTTCACGCTTTATGGATGACCAATCAATAATGGGATACTCATTGCGGGCTTCTCTAAGGCTTTCTAAATTGGACCAGAACTGACTCGCCTTACCCGTGAGTTTCATCTCGGCAAAACTAGCCTTCCTAGCCTCAGAGATATTATATCACTTAAAGAAGCTATCCATATATTTGACCCAGTCAAGGAAGCGCTGGGGATCGAGGGTTCTATCAAAGGTAGGAGCATCAACTTTAATGTTTTTCATTAGTGGTATGCCAGGGTCATGATTATGGTTGTGTCCATACTGAGGAGCTTGATGAGTGGCACGATGCAGCCTCTCATCCTGGTAGGTATCATCCCCATACATAGAAGGAGGTCTAGATGGGGTGTAGGGGGTTGGATGATCCCGAAAACGTTCAAATGTGTCGAAACGTTCAGTTGTGTCCCTATGAAGTTCAGCTAGATCGGCTTGATTCTCTTTGAGTTGCTGGCTAATCGTATTAATTTGACCTACCTGTAAGTCTAAAGCCCTCCCAAGTTGTTTCGGGTCCATTGAGATTCATACGGGACACCTACGGTGACTAGGATGTAAAGGACAACAATTTATATGAATGAAAGCACACTTATAGTTTGCAAAACAGATACAGTAAATGTATGGACAACAAACATAATGATGCTAAATCAAAGGAATGCAATGTTGGAACAACTAGCAAACTGTAAAGATGATAAAGAAAACTCTACGATTGATCATAGTACATGCACTAAGAGCAAACCATGCTCTGATACCAGATGATGCAGAACTAAATATGCTTTTGATGAATGCGATGAGAACTTGTAGGATCTTGATAAGAACAAATAACAATTAAGACTATTATCAATCAAAACAATAAAAGAAAACGTAAGAGGGGTAACTACGCTTAGGCCAAATCACATGCTAAGTACTTAAATTATCAAAATAACTTAGAATCTCAACAACATGCAAATTAAGTAGTCATTCAACAAAAATCCCTAATCTAACATTGATATAAACAACATAGAAAGTAAAATCGAATCCTACGTTTACCAAGCGGAGGCAGAGGGCGAAGCACGAGAACTTTGTGATTAAATCACCACCTACAAGGCTAGCGGATTAGAAAGATAATTGACAAGGGAAGAAGTTCACCCTTGCTATTGTCTCGAAACAATTTGTCACTGGACGTTGGCAAGATGCTCGGCGATTGCCTCCGAGAGTGTGAAGATGATGCACGTACTCTTTAATAGAGTTATCAATTTATGTGTTGAAATCGAAGAAGGTAGAGTGGAGGATGTTGACGTTCTCGTACTCGTCGTAAGCAAATTCGTAGTCAAGCTATGGTTCGGCCATTCATCGGTGTTGAATGATTGATGTGCAGACGAGGATCGTAGTTGATTCCCTTGGTGATTTCTCTAGGGAGAAATAAGTTTCTCTCTAGATTTTAAATGGAGGGAAAGGTGGGCCGACCACTAAAGGAGGGAGGGGGAATTAAACTTGGTTCAGATTTTGTGGAGGGAAAGTATTTCAAACAACTCCTTAATTAATTGACAATGCGGTCGAGTGATACCTCTTTATATGGCCCAAATACTTCACAAAATAAGGTAACATTAACATTTATTCACATATATAGTGTATTTTCTTATTAAAAAATAAATAAAAGAAATATAAATGAAAAAAATAAAATCATCATTTCAAATTCAACTCAAAGTGGAGCTTTTGATCAAATGACAACAATGAGAACATAAAATGATTAAGAACCCCATAGGTCCTCCTTAAAAATGCCTAACTTGAAATTCTTGCATATTTGAGAGAGTGATGATATACTTTCTTGTAGTTTCTTCTTCCTCTGTTGACTTGTGTAATTTGAAACTTTTTGTCCGTTAACTCTTTAATGCTAATGTTAAAGTCAACAGGCAAAAGTTAGGGCATCCCCAACTATGGATGGTCATCAAGAGAAAAAATCTCAGGTTGATTTGGATCAATAGTTTTGTTAGTTGGTGTGGTTCTAATCATACCCCTTGGGCTAACTTTTTAGTAATGCACTACTTCCAATAAAGGATCTAATGTTGATTCAAAGTTAACAAATTAGATCAAAAGTAGACAAAACTGCTACCATTGTATTAGAATATTGGTTTTTTGTCTGTTGAATGCTCTTCACTGCCTCAATTTCTAGGAGGTTTATGTAGTTCTGGGTCTGGGTTGAAACATCCTGAGAAGTAGTGACAAAAAATTTAGGATGAAGAATAATGTGAAGGAATTCCTTCAACATCCACCTTATGCCAATACCTACAAGCAGTAGACCTAGGCAAATCTTCTTCTTCAAGGGATGATAACATTCATTTGCATTATAATCGTAGCTACAAATAGCCTAGAAAGCCTAATAATAGCAAGATCTTATTTGAAGTTGTTTATAAAAAAAATGGAACAAAGAGAGTATGTAATAGATTGGTTGAATAATGAATCTAGAGATAAGGAAAAGCAACTCAAATGGGAGTAATAGGTAAGGCATACACTAAAGCATTTGCTTTGGGAATTCATCAACATAGTATTAACTATTGGAGAAGAGTTTTGAGTAATACGATTTGAGGAATAGCTAGATAAAAATATTATGAGAATAAATAAGCCATTTGAATAACCCCAACAAATATCACATTGTCCATGAATCTACGAACAATCTTCATATTGAGCCATCCATAGAATTACATACATGAGAGAGTAAGGAGATGCTTGTAATAGCCTCCAAATTTAATTTCACTGAAATTTTTGTAAATATGAAATTTTTATTGGGAGTGCTACTATACTTTGCTTGTGAAGCGCGTGGACGCTAAGCCTAATTATCATACAACAATATCAAGTCTTTATCCTACTACATGGGGTCGGCTACAGGAATCCTTTTTCTCCATTGTTTCCTATTAAGAGGCAGTTCTTATATATATATATAATAATAATAATAATAATAATAATAATAATAATAATAATAATAATAATAATAATAATAAATTGTTTAATTAGATAAAACATTATTATTTTTCTAGCATTTGTGTTGTTGACTTCTCTAGTGAATTTCTTGTCATTCACAGTCTCAAACTTTCGTTGCTCACATGTGGATGCATTTTCTTCTTTTTCTTTTGCTTATGGTTTTGATGGTCTCTGGGCTTTTTTAGGTAATCTTGGCGTGATGCACATGCCACCGTTTATTCTTGCAAATTGGGTAACATCTGAGTGGTTTTTTGTTGACATTACGATTCAATTAAGTGCTTTCCATTGATGTCTCATTAGATCAAATCGGATTCTAGGATACATGCGGAGGTCAATGAGTGCAATATCACATGACATAAAAATTAGTATCACACGTCTTAAGATGATTTATAGTATGGTGATTTTTATATTCATTTATAGTGAAATAGTAATTAGTACCTTTCTATGATGATATATTAACATGCAACCACATTAGGCTTAAACATACATATCTATGGTTGACTCATTATTCATTTATGATTTCTTTTTATATCTGAATATATTTATAGTCGATTTTACTATGACACCTTGAATCCAATAAATTATGTGCCAACAACAATGTCAAGTCTTTATCCCACTACGTAGGGTCGGTTATATGAATCATATTTCTCCATTGCGTCATGTTAAGAATCAAATTCTCATTTAAATCAAATAAAAAAAGGTAATTTTTAATATTTTTTAACTAAGTCTTTTTAGGTCTACTTCTAACTTTTTAACATAGGAATCTAATACATCTACTCTCCTTATTGAGTTATCGGAATGTGGACGTTTTGTGTGCCCAAACCATTTAAGGAGTCTCTCTCTAATCTTATCTACCACTAGAGCTACTCCAACGTTTTCACTTATATACTCGTTTTGCATTCTATCTCTGAGAGTGAAGCCATTCATCCACCTGAGCATCCTCATCTATGCAACAATTTAATTTAATTTTATGCTTCTCTTTTAGTAGCGAACCTTTTCACGTGAGCGCCAACCTATAGATTTAATGACTTTTTTTAACCCATTAGCATGACTAGCCGATACTAAAAAAGATTTTATCAATCTACACATCCATTGCGTCGCTCATGCGTACGCACACAAACATAAACACATGGGGGGGGGGGGGGGGGGCGGGGGTCAAAACATTACCTTGTCTCTTGGGCTGCTGGTTGCTTCTCGGTTTGGGGCTTGACTCTCAGTTTTTGGCTGTGGAGCTACTTTGTATCAGCTCATTAATGCTTGAGCTGCTGTTTTTCAGCTCAGTAAAATGGATAATTTAATTTCTTTTTAGCTCATTATGAGGATTTATTTGGTTCATTCCCCATTGTTTTTGGCCCTTTGATTTCCTCCCCTTGGTTCCTTTTCCCGTGACTGGTTCTCTGTGCCCCTTCGATTTTCCTCTCCTTGGCTCCTTCCCGTGGCTGTTCCTGTTCCGATTCCCCTAGCCTGGCTGTCTGTCCCGGTTCCCCTGGCCGTCCGTTCCTTCCCCCTTCGCTGCCTTTTTCAGTGTTCTGTGTGACTATTTGGGTGCTGTTTTTGAACTGATTCTTGACCTTCCATTTCCCCTATTTTAATGGTTTAGTTAGTGGTCTTGGGGCTATTTGGCTGCCCCATTTTCTCTTATATATATATATATATATATATATATATATATATATGTAATGTTTTGTAATAAGAAGAGAGAGACTTTTGGTGAGAAAATATTTGGAAAGAAACCTGAGGGTTTTCTTTAATAGCTTGCGAGCTATGTATCATCTTCTCTTTTTCTAGGAAAGCTTGCGAGCTTGTCTTCCATTCGTCTCGGTTTCTTACCTCTTTCTTCTATCCGCAAGTTCGACGCCACTTGTATCTTTCTTCTCTTATCAAGGAATGCAGCAAGTTTAGGTGTTTGTTTTTTTTATGTTCTAAATATGAGTTGTAAGGTGTTGTTTGGTCTTATTAAGCATGTAATTTCTTATCCTAGGAAGTCTGTTTCTTTTGCTTTCAAAAATTAGATTTTTTCTAATTTTTGCTTGCATTATATATATGTATATATATATATATATATATATATATATATATATATATATATATCTATACATTATCGGTAAGTATGTAACAAGTGTTTTATAATAAATATGAAACATGTTATCTTCATAATAAAAAATGATTTCTCTAAATAAATTTATAGTATTCAAAGGAGGCAACATGTATGAAATGGATGTTGATACTACATGAATCATTTCAATTTTAGGGATTTTTGTAATAACAAATCAAGACAAAGCTATGCATTTTACTTAGTATTTCATTATGATCATTAAATAAAATCTATGAAAATATGTGCATCAAAATCTGAATAACAAGTATATGTCTGACAATTTATAAAATATCCAAGAACCTATTACAAATATCAAGGATAGTGCCTCAACAAAGAATGGTATGTTATCTTTCAATAAATAAAAATTACTTACCTCAAAGCAAGTGGTATAAAATTCCAAATTTTTTTAGATTAAACCTAATCAAGCCAAATGGATATCAACTAAAAGGTTTTTCATAATAAGGACCGTGATATAGGTGCATTCTATTTAGCATAGATTACACCAGAATCTCCCTAAATTAATTGTTATCCTTGTGGAATGATGTCTATACTATTAAACCTAATCATAAAGGTTATCGTAAAAGTATTAAATCAATGCTTGAGGCTAAAATTAACCTCTCTAAAACACTTTAACATACTTACCGAAAGTAATGAGAAAAAAACGATGATGTGAGTAGCCAAAGATCAAGAACAAAAATGCAATAAATTTTCTATAGAGAGTGAGAACAATAAATTGATTATATTGCTATTGAAAGGATGAGAACAAAAATGTTACCAGTTGAGGATTTACCTTATAAATGTGCCAACTTAGGTCAAATTTATGAGAGGATGAGGAAGGTGACAAAAGTTTTATGCAGGTTATTACAATTGGTAACATTTCTTTGAAATTATTGATGATGCTAAACTTGTGGAGGAAACCCTTACCACACTTTTGAATTGTATTACTACCTTACATGAAGCTTGGAGATGGGTATGCTCAATCAATTTTATTCCAACCACCTTCCTAACTAACTTTTAATTTCTTTTTCAAGTAATATTCTATCCATCTTTCCTCCTAACATTTGAAATTTGTAAAAGAACTACAATAATTATTGGAATTAAAAAAAATCATGTAAAGCATTGGGACTTGGTGTCTGAACCACTTTATATTGCATTTGACTTCCCATCGGTCAACCATTGTAGGAATTCCCTTTCAAAAGCACACTTAACTTTAGAGTTCCGGATGAAACTCTAATTATTACACTAAAAGGTATCCACATATTTGAGTGTAAGTCCTTACTTTAAGTGCTCAATATTTCCCTTCTTTTTTTTTTTTGACGGGGGATTTAATTCATCGTATCCTCTTTTTTGCCTATAAAAGTTCACCATCTTAGAAATTTGCTAGGAGCCTCTCTTTTGCCCGGATGTGATTACTCCTCTTTCTCATTGACTTCCCTTGTTAGATTTGGGATATCATAATATAGACATCTCATATCATTTTTCTAAACCTAACAACTGAAATCTTAAATATTTATTAGACTTCAGTTCTTACCCGATAGTCTAATATCGAACCATATTGAGTAATCCTTATGGTAGTACTTTGAAGACTAAATCTAATAACTCTTTTGGATCAAAGAATTAGGTATCAACTATAGTTTGGTTGGGTTGGTTATGCTATTGAGTTCCGTTATATTGGATAGCCTATCACTAGCAACATTGTTTTATTTTATGACTAATGCTTTTTTCTTTCATAATACGAAACACGGATGAATGTCTATTCGTTTCCTTTTATTAAGTGGTTATTTGTTTGCATCTACCGATTAATTTGCTTTGGGTTATTCAGTTTTATTATAACTGTTAATTCCAGTGGGAGAACTCAATAGTTTTTCATGCCATAGATTCTCCGGAAGTTGACCGTATGATTATACCCTCTAATTGTGTACACATATATGGACCTATGAACTCTGGTTATATTAACAAACGAAAGGAACTTGACAATTTTAAAACTTATAAAAAGCCCAAGCATCAGTTTTCATGATTTTGTATTAAATATTAAACAAATTGCAGTTTGTCTTCTTTGCAGTTTCTGGGACTAACAGAGATTTTCATGTCCTTGAGGAAGAACAGCTACCTAGCAGGTATATTGCCAATGGGTGAAAGACAATTAAATGAAGTTTCATTTAACCATTTTGTAGTTGCGTTTAATTGAAACACTTGGTCTTTGTTATCGCCTGCTTACAATTAAGTGTAATAATCCTAATTACTTCTTGTGATTATTTTTATTTTCTTAAAGAAAAAGGCTTTTATTAACAATCAATGAAAACAGTGTAATACGTTGCATGTGCACAATACTGCGAAATGAAAGAGCAAAAAACAAAACACACCATGAAGGGCAACTAGATAACAATGAAGCATGGCCCTTCTGTTAGAAGAGAAGAAATATAGAACTTACAGTTTTGTATAATTTTTTAGAGTAATAATATAATTTGTTGTCATTTCTGCCCCTCATCGCATTTTGAAGCTTTTTGTCCATTAGCTCTTTTGTACTAGAAATTCTAATATTAGAGCGAACAAACCAAGTTTGGATTATCAATATCCCCAGCAACATGATACCCATTAGGAATAAAATTCTCTGGAGGATTTGAATTAATAATCTTGTGAGTAGTTGCAGGCTAATCATCCCTATTGGCCTAACAACCATGGCATGCTTTAATTCTATTATATAATCTAACGTTGATTTGAAGTTTGTGTACACACCAGATATGTAGTAGTTAAAACTACCGCCATTACAGTAAAATGTTCCTTTTTATTAGTTGAATACTCTCCACAGTTTTGATTCCTAAAAGATTTCTGTAGCCTAGTTTGCCTTGTTACATCCTAGTAAGTTTTAACAAAAACATTTGAAAGAAAAATGATAAGAAAGAATGTCTTAAAATTTTACCTTCTGCCTGTAGCCAGGAGAAGTGGAATTAATCTAAATCATGTTCTCCAAATGGTCAGTAATGTTCATTTCAACTAAAACCCTAGCCACTGATGGCTTGGATAGTTTCACTATAGCAGTATCTACTTAAAATACTTGCCAAAAATTAAGAGAATACATAGTGGATTAGTTAAAATTGTGAATTTTAGTGTTAAAAAATTAATCCAAGTTTTGTTACACAAACAATCAAGATGAGGGGACTACTTGAGCAAATATATTTGGAAACCATTCACATATTATGATTTTCATGAAAAGAGTTTTGAATAATAGCTCAACTCTATAATCCCCAATTAATCTTAAATCAACTATGAATATATGAACAATAAACATGCAGTGGTGGCTACAAGAAACCTTGCTAATAAAAACAACAACAACAACAACATCAAGCCTTTATCCCACTACGTGGGGTCGGCTACATGAATCTTTTTTCTCCATTGTGTCCTATTAAAGATCAAATTCTCGTTTAAATCTAATAAAGAAAGGTCATTCCTAATATTTTCTAACCAAGTCTTTTTAGGTCTACCCCTACCTTTCTTAACATAAGTCAAATCTAATACCTCTACTCTTCTAACCGGGTCATCGGAAGACTGTCGTTTTATGTGACCAAACCATCTAAGGCGACTCTCTCTAATCTTATCTTCTACTAGAGCTACTCCAACCTTTTCACGTATATGCTCATTTCGTATCCTATCTCTAAGAGTAAAGCCACTCATCCACCTGAGCATCCTTATCTCTGCCACACTTAACTTAGTATTATGCTTCTCTTTTAATGGCTAACATTCGGCACCATAAAGCATTGCAGGCCTCACTACCATTTTATAGAATTTTCCCTTAAGTTTGAGTGGTACATTTCTATCACATAACAAGCCCGATGCATTCCTCCATTTCAACCATCCAACTTGAATTCTGCTGATAATATTCCCATCTATTTCACCATCACTCTGAACAATAGATCCAAGATATCTACATGTACTCTTATTAATGACTTGATCGCCCAAAGTCACAATCCCTTCACTAGGTCTATTAATACTAAAATTACACTCCATATATTCTGTTTTAGATCTACTCAAGCGAAAACCTTTAGACTCTAAGGTTGACCTCCATAATTCAAGTTTACCTTCAACTCCCTCTCTAGTCTTATCAACAAGAAGAATATCATCAGCAAAAAGCATACACCAAGGTATATCCTCTTGCAAATGTCTAGTGAGAACATCCATGACTAAAGCAAAAAGATATGGGCTTAAGGCTGATCCTTGATGTAATCCAACCGAAATAGGGAAATACTTGGTCAATCCACCTTGTGTATGAACACAAGTAATAGCTCCTGCATACATATCTTTAATGATTTGAATATAAGCATTATTGACTCCTTTCTTTTCAAGAACTCTCCATAGCACTTCTCTTGGAACTTTATCATATGTTTTTTCTAAATCAATAAATATCATATGTAGATCCTCCTTATTTTCTCTATATTTCTCCATCAAACTTCTTAATAAATGTATGGCTTCCATAATCGACCTACCCGGCATGAATCCAAATTGATTTTGAGAAACATTAGTATCACGCCGCAACCTATGCTCCATAACTCGCTCCCAAAGTTTTAAAGTATGACACATTAACTTAATACCTTTATAATTCGCACAATCTTGTGCATCACCTTTATTCTTAAAAATAGGAATTAACACACTCATTCTCCACTCATCTGGCATCTTTTTAGTCTTCAAAATAGTATTAAAAAGTTTAGTAAGCCATGAAATTCCTTCATCTCCTAAGCATTTCCACACCTCTATTGGAATATCATCAGGTCGAACTGCTTTTCCACCCTTCATTTTCTTTAAAGCCTCTCTAACTTCAGTTTTACTAATACATCGATAAAAATAGAAATCTTTATTTTCATTTAGGGTGCTAAGGTCACTATAGTCATTCTTATTTTCACAATCTTCATTAAAAAGTTTAGCAAAATATCTCATCCATCTTTGTTGAATATCATCTTCTAAGAAAAGTATTTTTTGATCTTCATCTTTAATACACTTCACTTGAACTAAATCCTTACCACTCCTATCTCTTTGTTTGGCTAACTTATACATATATCTTTCTCCCTTTTTAATATCTAATCTATTATATAAATCACTAAAAACTAATGTCTTTGCATCGCATATTGCTTTCTTAGCATCCTTACGAGCCACTTTATATATTTCCCAATTATCAGAATTTTTAAAATTAAACCAATTTTTATAACAAAGCTTCTTATTTCGAATTTTTTTTGCACATTTGGATTCCACCACCAACTACTTTTACAATTAGGAGCTTTTCCCTTTGATACTACAAGGACATCTTTTTCAATATTCTTAATATCACTAGCCGCTTTTTCCCACATAATATTAGCATCCTCATGCATAGACAAAATCTTAAAGATCTAAAATCTTATTTTCAAAAATATTTTTGTTAATATTCTTTAAATGTCCCCATCTAATCCTAGAAAATTATTTTACTTTATTTTTTATTTTATGCCCCTTTATCTTAAAGTCCAAAACTAATAATCGATGTTGGGTACATAAATTTTCACTCGGAATAACTTTACAATCTTTGCAATCTAAACGATTTAGTTTTCTAATAAGAAAATAGTCAATCTGTGTTGTACTATATTCATTTTTATAAGTGATGAGATGCTCATTTCTTTTTTTAAATAAGGTATTAGCAATTGAAAAATCATAAGCTAAACAAAAATCCAATATGGTCTTGCCACATACATTCGTCGTTCCAAATCCATGGCCACTATGAATGCTTTTAAAATCATCTACCTCTCTACCAACATGTCCATTTAAATCTCCTCCAATAAAAACTCTTTCTTCAAGAAGTATCTTTTGTATTAATTCTTCTAAGTCATTCCAAAAATTTAAATTAGAACTCATATCCAAACCTACTTGAGGAGCATAAGCACTTATAATATTAACAATCTTATCATCAACAATAATCTTTAAAGCTATAATTCTATCTCCCATCCTATTAATTTTTATAACATTATCCTTTAAACTCTTATCTATAATAACACCTACACCATTTCTAGTACGACTCCTACCCGAATACCAAAGTTTAAATCCTAAACTATCAATTTTCTTAGCCTTCTCTCCAACCCATTTAGTTTCATGAATGCACAAAATATTTAACTTCCTATGAATCATAATATCTATTAATTCCATTAATTTTCCAGTAAGGAAGTCTATATTCCAAGTTCCTATCCTAATTTTAGTTTCATGGACTAGCTTCTTTGCCCACATCCGTCCTTGATATGGGAACCCTTGCCTATTTAACACTGCACCCGGGTGCCGGTGCAGCGGTCCTTGCACACTTGTCACTGTATTCAGGCCATACAGCGCGTCGCTTCCAGGGGACGCCCTAGTATTAACACAATTTCTTAAAGGATTCATGTCATTATTGTTCGACAAGTTTTACGCTGGCTGTCGACTACTTAACGCAACCCTCCACTTTTCTTATCCAGGACTTGAGACCTGGCAACGGCAGTGTTAAATCTTTCTAATAAAGAAGAAAGAAAAAATGGATGCAAACTCTAAGATCACTTTGAGAAAATGTGCATTTGTTTACATTTATAACATGTTGCTAGCTTGTGTTGAATTGGTACATGACGTTGCTGAAACTATATGGGAAAACGAGAGGAAGAGATAGGCCGAAGACTAGGACCTTGATTCTCCCAAACAATCGGCGAAACTGATGGGAGTGGATATCAAGGAAACATTTGTAGCCAGTGGAAGTGAGCTGGCATGACACTAAAAAAAAAAAAAAACGCGATGTAGAGCACAAATTGACTAGTAACAAGCCAGCTTGACAGTAAGGGTGCTACCTATGATTTCCAAAATAACCAAATGATTCTAAGGAATAAATGAAGCATATAAACAAAATTTACAATGCACATACCACCAATTAAAACAATTATTCATTTCCTTTAGATGCAATACCAAAATCATATATTTAAGCATCTTAATGCAGGTGTGCACTAACTTAACGACATTGCTGTACTACTTCCTAACGACGCCCAATAAAACCTATATTCAAGCAAACGTAGTATATATCAATCACCCAACATATATTTTCCAAAGATATGATCATGAAGAAAGGACTTAGGAATGCAAAACCTACTAACTTTATAAAGATATCCAACTTGAACCATAAAGGTAGCGTAAGGAATATGACATATCTTTGTGATCGTGATAAATCAGGTGAAAGTTATGACTTGTCAAATACTCTTATTTGATTTTATCAAAATCAGGCAAATAAAGTGCATAGAAGTTAAAAGAATAGAAACCAATGATGCTATGCCCAAAACTTTATTTTGAATGCATGTGTATGGTTTTCAGGATAAAATTGTAATCCTGAAATACTCAATTCATTTGACATTTATACTACTCAACTTCTTTTATGTATTTATATCTCAAAGCCTGGTGATTATAAATGAAAATAAATTAATTTGGTATTAATTAACGTTGCCAATATCTTAAAGCTTGAATGAGAGCATATACTTCTCTATCTTAGGTGTAGTATTCTCTATTTATTCTTATTCAATTTCCCTTTAAAGTAGACGACTTGGTGGCCGTCTTGGATAATAACGTCTCTTATTCCAACACCAATGACATCATAGGATATCTAGAAAATCTCCTTAAGAATTATGGAGTGTTAGAACTAGTGATATTGTAATGACACTTTTATTTGCTCGAAGGCTTTGAAAGTAGAAGATGTCTAAACAAATTTGTTTTTTTTAATAATAATTGTCAAAGAGGCAAATGATAGAACTGAAGTTCTTAATGAACCAACTATAAAATATGGGTAATCCATACAAAATTCTGAAATTAGGATTGGTTAGTCAAGGGCTGCCATGATTTTTCTAGGGTAGAGGACATGAAGTAATGAATTATGACTCTTCACTAAATATATATGCACTTTTTAAGTTTTTTATACATTTCATCTCTTAAATAGAACAATTGATATAGTTGATCAAGATACTCATTCTCAATGTATTTCATACTTCATTTGGCTCAAATTTAATTTTTTATATAAAAAAATTAAAGAATTTATTTTCTAAATTAAAACTTTGTATTTATTACCACCACGATGATTTGCCTCCTTGATTCTAACACCTCATAATTTTTTACGTTTGTAAATTACCTATACAACTCACACATCACAATTGCTAAATTCTTTTATATTCCTATAATTTATTTTTCTAATCATATAAATAAAATCAATTTATTCTAAATAATATTTTTACCTCAAAACTTTTCCTCGTCATATACCAATTGAGTCCTAAATAACAATTGGATGTAATCTAAATTTGAATTTTTACACAAACAAAAACAAGAAATCTACCAAAATTACATTTCTTACCTTTTCCTTATTCTTCGCCCTTTCATTTTATTCTTCTACCGGATTCCTCACCTCAACCCTTCGGCCTTCCTTGCTTCCAGCCCTTAGTCGAACTCCAACAACCCTAAGAGAGTTCCCAGCACAAGAGGTTTATGGCTTCGACAGAGACGGAGATGTAATTTATTTAATTGTGACTGTTTATTTTACTTAAATGCCCATAGACAAGGCCGCTGCATGGCCTGTTAAGTGGAAAACCCCAAAATTTTTCCTACCCAGCTACATTAATTTTTATATATGAACAATATTTCTAATTAAAAACTTCAGGAAAAAAATGCAAATCAACACTAATTCCATAAATTTCACATATTTACAAATTGGCACATAGTTCTATATACCAATTTGCTCTAATTGACAAGTAGAACACAATAGAATAATTTTTGCTGATTTTCGTGAAAGTTGGTGTTTTGGGATATAATTTAATTTAGGAAAATTTATATTTTTACTTGAAAATTTCGGGTACTACACTTAGCTTCTATAATGCACCGACACGGACACGGCGACATGGACATGACACGACACGGACACGGGACACGACATTTTTTAAAAATATAGGACACTTGTGCGGCGTGGACATGACATAATAATTTTTTAATATAATATATAGAAATTAAGGTAACATTATGTTAAAAATGGCAAGAAATAATAAATCAAAATCATAATAATTTATTTAGCTTATAACATAAAGATGTTTAGTACAAAATGTCTAGTACAATCATAAAAATATAAGCAAAAAATTATTTAGTACAACATGAAAGTCCAACTACTCAATAGAGGGAATGATAAAATTAGATTCAGAGGTTGGTATTTGGCCTTCAATGTCATTATCATTGAATATCATTGCTTATAACTCTGGTTCATCTAGAGAAAGATTTGCAACCTCCAGTAATCCCATATCATCAAGACACTCGAATCCATCTCCAGCAACATCTCACATATTGTTATCACCTATTATATAAAGTGGAGTTTTCCTTGATAGAAGACGAAGATTTGTATGCACAAACTAAATCTTCAGTCCGTTGTGGAGTTATTTTATTTCTCTTCATTGATTTAATAAATGAGGATGTGCTCCAATTTCTCTCACAACAAGAAGAGGATGATACTTGACCAAGAAGTTTTATTGCTATAGTTTGAAGCGGTGCTGAAGCTTCATGAATCAACCACCACATTTTTGAATTCATCCTCCATCTATCAACCAAATATTCTTTATTATCAAAATCCTCTAAATATCCAAATAACTTTGCAAGTTCTATATTAATTTTTCGTCTCTTCTCATTTGGAAAATATCGTTTCAAGCATATCTTTCTCATATTTGACACTTCTAAATCTTTTTGTGGTGAGACACGTTGAGGATCTTCTTGAAGCCATTCTTTATTTCAATACCTTCAAATAATACAAAACATATAAAATTATTTATTTATTTACCAAGAAATTTAAAATTAATTTAAAAGATGAATACAAATGTACCTTGGATTTAATGAATCAGTCAAACAATGCAAATGTGTGTTGATTTTGGTTCACCTATCCTCAATAATGGTATAGACAATGCTAAAAAAATTTGTCTTCATTATGTAACTTTCATTCTTGTTTGTATATAATATCTTTCACTTTTGTTAACATAGAGTCTCACATCTCATAAATCAAATGTAGGCATGATTTATCTGTGTCAGCCTCTCTCAACATGTCATAAATCGGATCAGTGAAAGCCAAAATATAATCTAC
This sequence comes from Dendrobium nobile, assembly GCA_022539455.1. Lineage (NCBI taxonomy): Eukaryota > Viridiplantae > Streptophyta > Magnoliopsida > Asparagales > Orchidaceae > Dendrobium > Dendrobium nobile. Next base: position 9,885,997 of record CM039734.1, read on the forward strand.
ATCATCCCACCACAAATCATCTAAGACATTTTCTTTCACATACCTTGCCTTCCCAGCATCATGTTTTCGATAGTAAGACAACTTCTCACTAATCACCATAGATTGAAAAACATTTTTTATTTGTTTGAATCTTCTCAACATGATTATTACAGAGGCAAAACGAGTTTCAACAACAGCTAACATTCTCATATGTGAGAAATCATTAAACTTTGAAAGAATCATTGAATGGTTCATAATGAAATTTCTGATCAAAACAGCATCATCTGCAACCATTGTTATTCAAAAACATTCAGTATAGATGATTTCATTTGCCTCTGTATTCTTTGTTGCACAAATATTTTTTAGAGCAAGATTTAAAGTGTACACAACACATGGAGTCCAGAATATATGAGGATAAGTTTGCTCCACCAACAATCCTGCATCTCTACACACCAGTGCATTATCTGTTATAACCTGCACAATATTTGAAGGCCCAATAATGACTATCTTCTCTTTAATCAACTTGGCAATGAAATATTTATTCTTGTATTCTCTTTCATAATTCACAGCTTTAATAAATATTAGGCAATTCTTTGTAACGACCATGAAATTAATGAGTGGTCTTCTTTGAGGATCAGTCCAACACTCATACATCAAAGTGACTCCTTTTTATTTCCACACACCTTTTGTTGGTTCTAGCAATGTTTCAATATGTGCTCTTTCTCTTTCCCATTATTTTGATCTTAATGCATTCTAGCCAGGTGTAATATAACCTGCAAAGTTGTTATTACATGCAAAAGTGAATGCATTTTTGTAATGAGGATTTCTTGCAAGGTTAAATAGAACCCCAGCTGAAAAAAACATCATTGCAATTTCACCATCTAATTCCTCTCGCTGCTGGATGTTAAATGCCTTCTCTAAAGCACTACTGGCAACTCTTCTTTTCTTTGAATTATATCCTTCATTTCTATATGATAATGAATTATCAACTTTAACAGATGAGGAAGAAGTGTGGGATGAACCATAGGTAGATGGCGCAGTGAAAGCGCACCAAAAGCACAGTGAAAGAGCATTGAAAGCGCAACAAAAGTGCAATGAAAGCGCATTAAATAAACATATTTTTATTATAAGAGTAATTTTAATCCAAAATAAATAAAATACTTTAAAAAAAATATGTTTTTCTGATCACAAATCTACAAAATCATTAATAAATGAAGAGAAATGAAGAATGGAGAAAAAATGGTGAAATCAACTTACAATTTTGAAAATTTTTCTGCGGTTTGGCGTCGGCTTCCCTCGGCTGCGCGTAGAAACTGAGGGCTTGTTGCTTACGGCCGGAAGGGAAGACCAAGGGTGCGATCTCCAGCCGATTGCTGCTTGCCTCAATCGCTCGGGAAGACCACGAATACAAATAGGAATACGGGATTAAGGCAAAAATGAAGACTCGGTCATGAACCGGCTAATATGAAATAGTGGGATTAGGGTTTTTTTTATTTATTTAATTATACAATAGCCGGACACGCTTGTCCGGTTTAATTTTTTTTAAATGTAACACGCTAATGACGTGTCTGACACGTGTCATCGCCGTGTCGGACGCTTGTCCGTGTCCGACACTGCACCTTCTTAAAACGAAGTGTCGGTGCATCAGAAGCTTAGCTACCTTACGAACAACCAAAATCTTAAGATTCTTAAGATTTAGTTCTTACTCTCAAAAACATTTGTTTTAGAGCTTTTTTAATACCCTCATATAATCTTAGGACAATATGTTTTTTTTATTTTACACCACCTTTAACTTGAAGTCCAAAACTAATAATTGATCTTGTATATATACATTTTTACTTAGAATGATTTTATAATATTTGTAATTTAAATGGTCTATTTTTGTTATATAAAAGTAATCATCCGTGCTTTACTATGTCTATTTTTATAAGTTATGAGATGCTCCTCTTTTTTCTTAAATAAATTATTAAAAATACAAAATTATAAATTAGAGCAAAATCTAATATGATTCTATCACATTCATTAGTCGCTTTAAATTCATGATCGCTTTAAAATATTCTACCACCTTACCAATATGTCTATTTGAACTTTTTCTAATAAATTTTTTTTTTTCAAAAGATATCTTTTATATTAATTCTTTTAAGTCATTCCATTTTTTTAATATATATCCAAACTTATTTGAGGTGCATAAGCTCCTATAATATTGACAATCTTAGTATCAACAACAATCTTTAAAACTATAATTCTATCTCCAATTCTGTTAATTTCTATAACATTATCCTTCAAACTTTTATTAATAATCACATATACATCATTTTTAATACGACCTTACATGAATACGATAGTTTAAATCATAAACTATCAATCTTCTTTGCCTTTTTCCTCCTGAATACATATAATATTTATCTTCCTATAAATCATAATATCTATTAATTTCATTAATTTGTCCGTAATATTATATAATTCTAAGCTCCTATCCTTATTTAATACTGCACTTGGGCATCGATGCAATGAGTTAGAATAATATTATTAGGCTACACAATACATCAATCCTTTTATTGCATTGATGCAATGTCACTGTTATTAGGCCACATAATATATCACTTCCAAGGAATGCCCTAGCATTAATATAATATATTAAAGGATTGATATGTCATAAATGCTCCACAAATTTTATGCTGGTTGTCGAATACCTAACACAATTCTCTAATTTCTCATCCAGGACTTAGGACCTGATAACTACAGTATTAATGAAGCAAATTTACTTTATGAACTAAAAATTGAATATCTTACACAACTAACGATCAACAGTTGAAGAAATCCCTTTGGCACCAATCACCACGTCTTATTCTTTTTTAAACAAACTATGAATTATAAAATTCTCAAATCATAAAATTTGCTAACTTATAACTGAGTTTTAAATCAAAATAACCTCAAAATAAATTTTTACCCCATAATAACCTCTCCTCATACAAGGCTCAATGCCTATCAAGCCAATTTGATGAGAAATTACAAATGACGGATTTATCTTACCAATCCCAATTCTCCATTCCTATAGCTTCTGCTAGACTCATACCATCCAGCTCTCTGGATGACATAAAAATGGAAATAAAGTGAGATGCTAAGTGCTTAAGGGGCTGCTTCTTTGCTGATAAAAGAATGCAGAGTAAAATGAAATGTAGTGTAAAATGAATACAACAACAACATCAAATCTTTGTTCCACTACGTGGGGTCGGCTACATGAATCCTTTTTCGCCATTGTGTCTGGTTAAAAGTCAAATTCTCATTTAAATCTAATAAAGAAAGATCATTTTTAATATTTTCTAACCATGTCTTTTTAGGTCTACCTCTACCTTTTTTAACATAAGTCAAATCTAATACCTCAACTTTCCTAACCGGGTCATCGAAAGGCCTCCATTTAAAGTGACCAAACCATCTAAGGCGACTCTCTCTAATCTTATCTTCCACTGGAGCTACTCTAACCTTTTCACGTATATGCTCATTTCGTATCCTATCTCTAAGGGTCAAGCCACTCATCCACCTAAGCATCATCATCTCTGCAACACTTAACTTAGTATTATGCTTCTCTTTTAATGGCCAACATTCAGTATCATAAAGCATTGCAGGTCTCACCACCATCTTATAGAATTTTCCCTTAAGTTTGAGGGGGACTTTTCTATCGCACAATAAGCTCGATGCATTCCTCCACTTCAACCACCCAACTTGAATTCTGCTGATAATATCCCCATCAATTTAACCATCACTCTGAACAATAGATCTAAGATATCTAAAACGTGTACTTTTATTAATGACTTGATTGCCCAAAGTCACAATCCCATCACTAGGTCTATTACTATTAAAATTAAACTCCATATATTCAGTTTTAGATCTACTCAAGCGAAAACCTTTAGATTCTAAAGTTGTCATCCATAATTTCAACTCCCTCTCTAGTTATCAATAAGAAGAATATCATCAGCAAAAAGCATACACCAAGGTACATCCTCTTGCAAATGTTTAGTGAGAACATCCATGACTAAAGCAAAAAGATATGGACTTAAGGCTGATCCTTGATGTAATCCAACCGAAATAGGAAAGTACTTGGTCAAACCACCTTGTGTTTGAACACAAGTAATAGGCCCTGCATACATATCTTTAATGATTTGAATATAAGCACTATTAACTCCTTTCTTTTCCGGAACTCTCCATAACACTTCTTTTGGAACTTTATCATATGCTTTCTCTAAATCAATAAATATCATATGTAGATCCTCCTTATTCTCTCTATATTTCTCCATCAAACCTCTTAATAAATGTATGGCTTTCATAGTAGACCTACCCGGCATGAATCCAAATTAATTTTGAGAAATATTAGTTTCACGTCGCAACCTACGCTCCATAACTAGCTCCCATAGTTTTAAAGTATGACACATTAACTTAATTCCCCAATAATTCGCACACTCCTATGCATCACCTTTATTCTTAAAAATAGGAATTAACATACTCATTCTGCACTGATCTGACATCTTTTTAGTCTTCAAAATAGTATTAAAAAGTTTAGTAAGCCAAGAAATTCCTTCATCTCCTAAGCATTTCCACATCTCTAGTGGAATATCATCGGGTCTAACAGCTTTTCCACACTTCATTTTCTTTAAAGCCTCTATAACTTTGTTTTTGTTTATACGCTGATAAAAACAAAAATCTTTATTTTCATTTAGGGTGATAAAATCACTAAAGTCAATCGTATTTTCACATTTTTCATTAAAAAGTTTAGCAAAATATCTCATCCACCTTTGTTGAATATCATCTTCTAAAAAAAGTACTTTTTGATCTTCATCCTTAATACACTTCACTTGAACTAAATCCTTACTACTCCTATCTTTATGTTTGGCTAACTTATACATATATCTTCCTCCCTCCTTAATATCTAATCTATTATATAAATCATTAAAAGCTAAGGTCTTTGCATTGCAAATAGTTTTCTTAGATTCCTTACGTTCCTCTTTATAGCTTTCCCAATCATCAGAATTTTTACATCTAAACCAATTTTTATAACAAATCTTCTTATTTTTTATCTTTTCTTGCACATTTGGATTCCACCATCGACTATTTTTACTATTAGGAGCTTTTCCTTTCGAAATTCCAAACACATCTTTTGCAGTATTCTTAATATCACAAGTCACTTTTTCCCACATAATATTGACATCCTCATGCACAGACAAAATATTAAGATATAAAACCTTACTATCAAAAATACTTTTGTTAATATTCTTTAAATGTCCCATCTAATCCTAGAAAATCGTTTTACTTTATTTTATATTTTTTGCCCCTTTATCTTAAAGTCCAAAACTAATAATCGATGTTGGGTATATAAATTTTCACTCGGAATAATTTTATAATCTTTGCAATCTAAACGATCTAATTTTCTTATAAGAAAATAATCAATCTGCATTTTACTATATCCATATTTATAAGTGATAAGATGCTCATCTCTTTTCTTAAATAAGGTATTAACTATTAAGAAGTCATAAGCTAAAGAAAAATTTAATATAGTCTTACCACCTTCATTTGTCATTCCAAACCCATAGCCATCATGGATGCTTTTAAAATCATCTACCTCTTTACAAACATGTTCATTTAAATCCCCTCCAATAAAAACTGATGCGGATATCTGATCATGAAGATTTTCAAAGGAGGAGACGACGATCGACGACCGAGATCATTCTACCATATCTTAATTTGTTATTTGTAATTTTTATTTTTATTATGAATTTTTCATTTTTACCCTTACTTAAGAAGGTCGTCCAATGTAAGTCCTAGGGGCATATGTATCTTGTTTTAGTTTCTTAGACCTATATATAGAGGCTCTTGCTTGTGTAATGTAATGATGAATTATTAAGAAAAGAAATTTTATTTGCACTTGTGTTCTTTGGAGAGAACTTGGGTGAGATTCCTATGGGAGGGAATCAAAGTTTCCACCAGCCGCAGGATGGGTCAGGGCTCGTGGCTTGAAGTCCCTTGGAGAAGGGCAATGTATTACCCGTCAGCTGCAGGATGTGTCCAGGCTCACGGTTGTATCTTTCTTTCCCTAAATCCTTTTCTCTTCCTCCCTCGACAGCCGGCCAAAATCCCCCACTTGCCACCGACCGATTCTCCCACAAACCCCTCCAAAGCCATAAGCCTCCTCCAATCTATCCATATCAACCGCCGGCCATAAACCACTCCACCACCACCTCTTAGTCAGTCACCCCATCTCCTCCCATCCTCCTAGCCACCGACCGCCCCCATCCCTTTTTTCCTCTTAATGATGATTTCAATCATCATTAATACCTACCAAAATTAGTCTGCCTAATTTGGGGTAAGAATTAAATATGTTTGAAATTCAAATTTGAATTTCAAATACTTTCCTAAAATTAACTAAGCAAAATTAGAAAAGTTCCTAAATTTAAGTCTAATTTGATTTTAAATTAGATTTGATTTAATTACCCTTTTCCTAATTTAGAATCATGATTTAGGAAGTTTTAAATTCCCTCCCAATTCTCCTCTCCCCATTAATTACACCCATTATATCCTTCCTTAACCTCCGGGTTCCCTCTCACTTCTCATTAGATCCCAAATAAAATCTTCATTGGTTATTTCCTTATTTAGCCTATTGTTATTTGGAAAGAATTTGAATTCAAATTCAAAATAATTTGAATTTCAAAAGCTTTCTAATTAAACCAACTCTCATTTAGGAAACCCTTCAAATCTGAAATTAATTTCAAATTTAATTACCCTATCACATTTAATGCTATGGTCTACATACATTGCATGTGGACATTTCTCCTCCCTCCCCATATGGCCGGCCCCATCTCTCTCTTATTTTAATTATTTTCTTCCTTATCAAGAAATTTAATTATGGGAATAATTAATCACCTATTTATCCTTTCCTCCATTTTATTTGAATTTCTAATTCAAATCCCTTAATTAAGGGAAATATGAAATTGAATTTCAGATATTTAATTTTTTTTACCCCCTCTTTGTTCTACATCAAAAACTCTTTCTTCAAGAGGTATATTTTGTATTAATTCTTCTAAGTCATTCCAAAATTTTAATTTTGAACTCATATCCAATCCTACTTGAGGAGCATAAGCATTTATAATATTAACAATCTTAGCATCAACAATAATCTTTAAAGCTATAATTCTGTCTCCAATTCTGTTAATTTTTATAACATTATCCTTCAAACTCTTATCTATAATCACATATGCATCATTTCTAGTACGACTCGTACCCGAATACCATAGTGTATATCCTAAACTATTAATCTCCTTAGCTTTCTCTCCAACCCATTTAGTTTCCTGAATGCACATAATATTTATCTTCCTATGAATCATAATATATATTAATTCCATTAATTTTCATGTAAGGGAGCCTATATTCCAAGTTCCTATCCTAATTTTAGAATGTATTTTAAATTTTTGTAGTTTGAATGAATGTAAAATAAATGCAGGTGTTTATTATTGTTGGCTTGAAGTAAAATAAATGCAATTTAAAACTCAAAAATGGTGGTGATTAGTGGTTGAAGGGCCGCAATTGCGTGATGGAGATGGTGGCCGGCAGCGAAAAGTGTAGTTTAAATACTTTACAATTTTACTCTACTTTTATTTTATTTCAGATCAAATATCGATATTTTCAAAATCAATGCATTTGGAATACTTTACACGAGTTTTACTTCATATTAAACAACCTCTAAGTGTGTGTGTATAGTTGGATCTAGTATTAGCATAGTATCATAGCCATCAGATTTCATATCTGGTTTCGCATGTGTAGGAAAGCGAAAATGATATAAAAGTTACAGTACAATAGTTATATGAATAGTATTTTTAATGTTATGAACAGTAAAATTAAAGTCCTAAGTATTTATTTAAAGTAACATGTAGTTAATATAATATTGCATTTATTTAGAATAATGCTAGCTTATATAAACTGCATGTAAATTTAATAAAATACATAGGCCTTTAATTATACTATTCAGTAGTCATATGATTGTATTATTAATATTATGAACAGTAAAGTTAAAGATTAGGTATTTAATTAAATTAAAATATAGGTGTTTGTGAGCGATCCGTATGTAGAACTTGGATCTATCCATAAAATTTTGATCTTAAGAATCAATTGGCCTCACAAAGAATCAAATTTTATTCATTTGATGTTTAATATTCCATTATGAACAATGATCCCTATTTATAGGTATAGAATTATATAGGCTTGACTTCAAATTGGCGGCTCGTACTGCATTTTATTCCTTTTGCTATTTTTAGTCTCCTAGTTTAGAAATACACAACTTTTAATTATTGCTAGCATTTTTATTAATATTGTAGCGATCAGGTTATCAATCAGGAAAAAAAGATAGAGACTATTGAGGATTTGGCTTCTAACATGGTGGTAGCTTATGCCAGTTTTTTTCAATGCTTTAGTTTTTCTTCTACCGTACTTAATGTCTTGACAATGCTGTGCAATAGAATTTTTATGAAGACAACCGCACAACTAAAATTGGTGATCTAAAAGACTTGCTGGTACTACCTTTTAGTCTTTGGTTTCATCATTTTTCTTGGTTATTTTTCTGCTTGGTGTCCTAACCTCAGTTTCTTTATAATTTTTTATTGTATATTTTGATGGGCTCAGCACGAAAAAGAGATGGAGCTTGTGGATTTAAAGCAACATATTGAAAAACAGAAGGTATCTTAGGTTTCAACACAGGCATGAGTATTCATATTCTTTTTATGCCATCAATATAACGAAATTATTTTCTTAATCTAGTCCTAAGTTCTAATAGGCATTTGTTATATCCTTTGGAGTATTTTAATTCGAAATCTGGCCATTGGATTTTCTTGTTGTTGGTTAGTTTCACGGTCTGTTTGATTGACTTGGCTTACAAAATGAAAAAGCTGCAAACCAGTTCAATTTCTAGATTTCCACATGTTAAGATAGAATTTCAGTCATAATACTTGAAAGATAATGGAGCCTACAGAATTGAATAGGAACTAACATCCATTTGAAGACTTGTGCAACCTCAGAACCATGGACTTCCTCATCCAAGGTGTATCCTTCATCTTGGGATGAAAATATGCCAAAGAGGCCAATTTCATGACAAAACTCTACGAAGAGAGGGCTATCTAGTTTAAAGGCTTGAAGACATGGCGTGCAATTGAAGAGCTTATGGTTTTAATGTATAACTACTATGTGGTTCAGGGGCATATTTGAAGCATGACCACTCAATTCAATGGCATTATGTGGTCATTGCTAGCTAATGAGCTAAAAGAAAGACTATTCGTTCTCATGGATATGACGGGTTTTTTCTTGTGAACCATTGCTTACTTTTGACTTTGGAGCCCTTGGATTGTTTTTAGGAGGATGGTTGACAACTAAGAGCATGAAATCAGGGGCGGGTCGAACTTCTTTTTTTAAGGTGGGCAATATTTTAATTAATTAGATGATAATAATAAAATAAATAAATAAAATAATAATAATAATAACATTAAATAGTAATAATAATAAAATAAATTTTTTAAAAATTTTAATCAACATAATACTTTCAAATTTATAAGTGAAAATTTTTATCATTTATTCGCGAAGAGGAAATGTTCAGTACTTCGGATGTATGGGCAAACAATGTTAGATGGGTCATAATAGGGCAAAAAATTATTTTTGAGAGGGGGTAGAATTTCAAAATTACTCCTCTTATACATTAATTTTTTTTTTTGATGGTGGGCATTTGCCCACACTCACATAAGTAGGGATCCGCCCATAAATGAAACAACCACTATTATCTTTATTGGTACTTAATATATTTCATATCATTATGGTTTGCTTTAATTTTTTTTCTCCCATCTAAGTTTTATTTTTTAAAGCTTATTTGGTTCATGCTTAAGCATGACCACTCAACTCCTTTTGGACACTTGGGTTCCTTCAGAAAATTTTGGATTGTTCTTGAGAATTTTTTCTGGAAAACTCTGGAAGACTTTTGGGCCCTTTGGAAGTTTGATAAATTCTTCGGGTGAATATGCCACTATACTCGGACATGATTTGGACTCAAAAGAACAAAGAACATTGACTCAAATAAGAATGAACAGTAGACTTGAAGGCTCATGCTTGAAAAAAAAAAAAACTCAAATGATTAATAAAAGGCTAAATCCAAATGAAATGAGATTAAATTGGAATTGGATTGAATAATTTAAGTGAACTCAAACTCAAGAAAATCATAATTTAGATATGAAATTACACTTGCAAGGACAGCAGGGGACACATGACTTGTACCTACATTTGAACTTCAACCATGACTCATTTTGAACTTGGACCGGACTAAGCACTCGAACTGCAAGGAAACTTGAATCATAACATCAAGCTCTTAAAGGTTAAAGAATTGTCATTTTAATAGAAATACAAGTGCTAATCAAAGGGGGTGATCAATTTGAATCTCACCCAAGCAAGCAAAGAAAGATATATAAAGTGATTACAAGTTTTAATATAAAGTTTATGTCAACAATCATCTCAATTGAAATGAAAGGATTGATATCAAATTTATTATATGTCTTGTAAAGCCATCTTTGAGGATAAAGAGTTTGCAAGTAGGTTTGCAGGCACATAGGGAGACAAAAGCTTGCAAATGAGGTTTGCGTTGCAAGCAACAAGAAGATCGTAAGGAAGATCATAACCATTGATTTTGAGTCATCCATAAATAATAATTCGTATGAATCTTGGAAGATGTGACAACCTATCTACAGATCTTCATGAAAAATCTTAACAAATTTCATAGCTAGTTTGTAAAGGCCATGATCAACGACAATACTAATGCTTTCTGATGTATATAAATCTCATACATTAAATGTTATGGATTCCCCCTAGTCAACAACAATTAAGAAAAAATTATGGTTGGATCATAGATAGATCAAGAAGCATCCCAATAGTAGCTTGATCCATAGAGGTGCATTTAAGCAGTCGTTTATAAAACTGCTGTCCATTAGTAGTGTGAAGATTGATGTGCAACACATGTGATTATGACTTACAATCCACATCAAGATACAAACAAATGCATCTAACCCTACAAATGATGAAATTGAGGAGTTACTACGAGGAGACCCCCTGTGCATCCAATTTAGCCTCCATGAAAAAGATATGCAACACATACGATTTTTCTACAAAGATAAATGTATGTGACACATGCCATTGATGGGTAGATGCAAAAAGACTTCAGTAATTGCAGTACCTGAAGTCAATTTCAGTCTGTGAAAGAATACATCTACCTGCCCACTTGTAGCAGTGGCAGATGTACTACATGAGCCAAGTACCATAATAAAATACATAAAGAATACGAAAGATTCAATCTCTCACGAGCTTCTGCTGGAGCCCCACTACGAATATCACATACAATCTACAAACAAATACCAAAGAATTAAAACAAGTGCAAGCTCCTACGATTCGAGGCAGGAGATTAGTTAGTGCACTACGATCCATCTGCAGAAAGCAACGAGTAGTGCACGACAGTCTACCTGTACGAAGCAGCAAACCACTGATCCAGAAGCTACTACAATACGCCACCAGATCTGCAACATTCGTACAAGCAGACAGAAGGCGTCCACAAACTGCAACATCGCGCCACCGAATCCGCGACGTTCTTGGAAGTGGACAGAAGGCGTTTCACGAATATTCAAAATACCCTCGCACATGCACTGTAGTTTGTACACACTTAGGTATACTAAAAGAGAGTATACAATCAACACCCGCATGGGCCCTGGCGAGCGTGTTATAGAAATACACGTGATGTCTAGGGATGCTACGCGGGTTATCAAATTTTGAATCCGATCCTCCTAAGAAGATAAAAGGAGTGGACATGGTTCAATTATAAAATTCCCCCAAACACCCGCATGGGCCCCGACAAGCGTGTTATTGGTACACACGTGATGTCTAAAGATGCTGCGCGGGTTTACAAGTGAATCTAGGTTCGAACCCGATCCTTCTATACAGATCAGTAGGAGTCGTCAAGGTTCGAACAATTAATCAAATATACGGTTGTGACGACTGTTATATTTGTCTTAATACATTCATATTAGGTCTTTAAGACATATAATAATGAGAATTCACTATCAAGGGCATAAAGCCTACGAAACCCGATCCTCGATCAATAGCTTGGTCGAGTTGATAGGGTTCAATCAACAAAAGAGAAATGACCCCGAACACCCCGATGATGGCCGTGTTGAATGCAAATCTGAATCGGAGGGGTTCCCAAATAGTCTCAAATGCCTTCCCAAAAGTCTACTTAAAGCCCATTTCAAATATTCCAAAGCTCAATCCAAAACCCACAAAAATCCAAAGAAACTTCAAAATCCAAAAATCTTAAAAATGTTTAAAATTGGAATCTAATTATCAAAAACTTAAAGCAAAATCCATTCGTCCCTCCGCAATAATTTGCCAGGGTGGACAAATCAAAATTTACTTCAGCTCACAAAAGAGCCAAATGCCTAGTCGAAAATATCACTAGGATCCATTCTCAAACAATCTCTTGCCAGTAAGGATGTGGTATGTGTCCTCTAACCGGCGGTTCGCCGCCAAATGGCACCGTAGGATAAACGGTTATGACCCGGGGCCCTTTGAACCGAGTGATTTTGTCGCCAAATGGCACCACGAAATATCGGTTATGGCCAGCGCCGATACGCTCCTTATTAGCATCAAATCCTTGAGATATGAATCAATAGGATATGATCGATATGGCACAAAGCCCTCTTTAAGCTAAGGTGGATTCAAATTTGTCCCCTTAGGCAAATATTCATCCCAGGTCTACAAGGTCTCCTTAGACGATGCAACCCATGGCTGCCGACAAGGATCCTTCTGTCAGGTTGGGTCGACTACCTTCTCTGACTAAGTAGACCAGGGACCACGATGGCCTGGGACGACGGAATCATGGGATCTTGATCGGGCCCTTCATCCATTCCCCCACCATCCGCTTTAAGTGCAAGATGGTGAAATTTCTATTTTTAAATATCAAATTTCTAAACTTTCCAAATTCTCAAATTCTCCAACTATTTCCAAATCCAATTCTCAAATTTCCAAATATCAATACCTATGATGCTACTATATGCCAGATAACACGTATCATCTATGTATCTAATTGACGACCAGCCTTAATCGAAAGTTCACTCTCGAGATCGGGAGGGGTAATTAACTATAGGGGCTTGCGCCTATAGGAAACCAGAACTCAGATCATAAAGTCATCGCAAAATGAGGGTGAAATCTCTGGGTAGTGTCTTATCTACAAACCCATCTGTATTCCAAAATTTACCTCGGAACTTATTCAGTTAAAACTTCCTCGCCAAATAAAAAGAAAAGGCGAGCGGAAGGCCGGGGCCGAATTTTCAAAGCCCACAGATTTCTGGCGACTCCGCTGGGGAATGGTTTCTCTTTCCATCTTTGGCTAGTTCTTTAAATGCTGTAGTAGCAACCATATCAATCCGTGTTTAAAATTTTGAATCTTTTAAAATGATCATTTAGCGAATTAAAATTTTAAAATCATTTTCTATATGATCATTCATACATTCATTGAGATAGCTTAGTCAGCAGTGTTTAAATTTATATTACTTTTTATTGCTTGTTAATGGTTATCTGCTTTTATCTTTTGTTCTGTGTAAGTCTCTGCATTTTGAAAGTGTGGGGTGATGTATCAGATTCTGATTACTAACCCTTGCCTTTCATTTATGCAGATGGATCTACAGAACACTCCTTTCACTGTTCAACTAGGCGGTGGAGCCAGCATTCAGTTGGCAAATGCTCTGATCAACACTGGAAACGCCGGAGCTACCATCCAATTTGGTAGCGTTGACTTCCCGGCAATTGCTGCAAGGAGTGCTGCCATTCCTGCGAATGGCGTGAATGCTGAGAGGCATGCTAGAAGACTTAATACTGCTGAAGCTCCTTCCGGTCGTGTGAATCTGCCAGCACAACGACCTTCTGCTACAAATCCTCATAGGAGGATTTCTGTGTTTGAACGACTATCATAGTCAGAAGACACGACCACCAAGAGAGTTGTGGCTGGAGGAAGGATTTCTGTGGTGGCTGCAAACACCACTGCTCTGTCAAACGGGTTATTTGTACCCGAGAAAAATAATGCTGAAGCTTCCTCATCTAGAGGGAAGTTAACAAGGAGGCAGAGGAGAAAACTGAATGCTGAGCTCCGAGTTCAGCAACAATCGATGCCTATGCATCCATCGAACCTGCCAGCCCAAGAACTTGAGGCCAATGTCACCACTGAGAATAGGTTTACCAACCTCAAGTGGGTAAAAAGAAATAGCTCTTCTGGTGAGCTCAAACAGTCATTCTGGGAGCATCGACCACAAGCACCAACCCCTCAGAAGACTAGAGAATCTGAACGTCTATCTGCTCGAGTAAATCGAGTGCTGAAAACAGTCAAGGAGAGGGGACTTATGAAGAAGCAGTTTCAGAGGCCGCTAGTTATTGAGTCCAGAAGAACCCCTCCAAGGGAGAGGCTATCATCTGCTGTGATAGCTGAACGAGGAAGATATCGACGACAAGCTCCTCACGGTGAACATCGGGGTGTGACACCTGAAAGTCAAGTTTAGGGATCCATCGCCGAAAGGTTCCGGTGAAAGGGAAAGGAAATCTGGAGGCCAAAGCCTCTCAGAGAAGAAAGAAAAAGAGAAATAAATTTGGGCGTGACATCTGGTATGGTTTCCCGGAGATCCGCCCCCACCTACAAACGACATCAAAAATGGGTCCAAAAGAAGACCCACGATGACGTCCCTCATGACGGTCGACACCTTGGAGAATCCTCTAGGGGATCCCGTCGCCCTCCATCTCCTTCGAAAGAAGAGACCAACTTCGATCGTAGCCCACTGATCGAAGAAATTTCCTTGCCTAATCAAGAATCGAAGATCCAGTGGCGTCGCCGTTCGGAGATCCGAGTATTGGAAGGAGAGAAAGAAGGAGAAGAAGACATAAAAGAAGGGGAGGAATATATAGAAGGAGAAGAAAATCTAGAAGGGAATCTCGAAAAAAATATAGAAGAGAATCTTGAAGAAAATACAGAAGAAAATTTTAATGAGAATATTGATGAATTTATGGAAGAAAACCTGGACGATGAAATAGGGGATATTATGAACCTCGAAGTCGTCTATATGGTAAGGCATACACGTGCTATCGAGGAATTCTACCACGACGATGGCGAAGATGATGTCGATTGGCAGCCACAACCCAGGCAAGTACGCCAACAAGAGACTGGTTTCGTTGCTGACGGAGGTGATCGCTCCCCTAGAGAGCAAGAAATAGAAGACGTTGAGGAGAATCCCTTTGATGACCAAGGCACTACGCTCGCTGACATGAGAAGACAAATGAGATGACAGATGAGGGCCAAGGATAGAGAGATCTCTCAACTAAATGAAAAGATGACTGAGATGAGTACGGGTGATCCTCCGAATCATCAAATGCCTCAAGTCTCGGGAGTACGAGGCACTCCTGAGCACGTTCACGAGGCTCAGAATATAACTCGCCAGCCTACACCTCAAAATATTGCCAGCACCTCTGAGCCTGTAACGGCTGCACAGCTTGAAGGGATAATTATAGAGAGGATCAAGGCTATCATAGCCATTGATCAAACAGAAAAATTGGTTGGCAAGGGTCGTCCGTATCCCGTTGAATATGATCAAGTACCGTACCCAAAAGGGTATTCGATCCCAAAATTCCATACCTTCAATGGCATTAATAATCCCCGACAACACCTGGCGCAGTTTAAGGCCACTTGCGGGAATACGGGTGGAAATGATGCCTTACTCTTCCAGCAATTCGTTAACAGTTTGACAGCAACTGCATTCGAATGGTATGCCGAGTTGCTAAATGATTCTGTAAAAACTTTTGCAGAATTGGAGGCCATGTTTGTGAAGAGATTCGCTAGTGCAAACGAGAAGATTACCATTGCCAATCTTGCATTAGATAAGCGAAAGAGAGAGGAGTCAGTATCGAAATACATAACTCGGTGGCGTAACCTAAGCATGAAATGTGAGCAGCAACTTGAAGAAGAACATGCTGTGCAATTACTAATGGGAAATATCGATGATAAGATGCAACCCTTCTTATGCATGGCTACAATCACCACATTTCAAGACCTGCTGGATAGAGTGGCTAAATTTGAAAAGCTAAATTTGTCAAGATCAGAGGGCAACTCTGACAAGCCTAAGAAGCCCAAAACCTCGGAGACTAGAAGGAGTGAAACTTACTCTGCATCCTCTCTCAAGCCGAATAGAGGGAAACAAGTGGTTTATAATGTAGATAAAGGCAAGCAACCAATGCAGCATGAAGAAAAGCCAAAATAAGTCTACAACCATAACCCCCAATCAAAGCTGATACTCGGGGGAAATGATAGGCCACGAACTTTTCAAAGCGGAGGGGAACGTCCGAGGCAAGCAATGGGAACCGGTGATAGAACGTTCCCATCTCTCAAAGATAAAATGAATAAAGAATATCCATTCAAAAGAGAGAGTGTCGCAAAGTTATTTCGACAAGCATTAAAAGCAGGCCTAGAACTGCCGGAGTGCAAGAGGCCAGAGGAGTCGAAAGAAACTCGTGACCCAAACTACTGCCCGTATCACCGAGTGCTGGGCCATCCCATTGAGGATTGATATATCTTCAAGGATTGGGTTGAAAGGAAATATCGGAAGGGAGAGCTTACATTGTCAGACAATGTGTTGGTTAATCCCAGAAAAGAATCAACCCGGGTAGTTATGACTTCCTCCATACGCCCGGTTGAAGAAAAAAGAAAGGAAAAGAAGCTGATTCAAGAAGAACGGTGGGAGACTGTAGTCTCCAAGAAAACAGTGAAGATGTTGAAGTAGCTTGAGGGTGTTTCGGGTGTGAAGTGGAAGTCTCCCATAGAGCCAGTGATAGATCTCAAAGCACTACCTGCAATGTGAGCATCTAATTCTAAGCAACTCCTTAACCAAGCTGGCACTTCGAAGTCTGGGAAGGTGAAATCCTCGAAGAAGAAGATCTAGTTGAAGAAGCCTAGGGAGAAAAAGACAGCAACCCAAAGGGTTATTGATAGTTTAAATGAATACTATCAGACTGTCAGACGCCCCATTAAACTGGCTGATTTTATGGCAGTACTCAAAATTGAAGAAGAAAAAAAAGATGATGAAGATACACTTCCCGTGGAAACTTGTTGAGTTATATCGACAACACTGGTAACTCGGGCCAAAAAGAAAAAAGAAGCACCCTCTGAGTCCTGTATGATGGTATCACCAATGGATTACAGTGTACAAGAGGATTTGTATTTTCCAGAAGATGATAAATCAGAGCCTGATATTACTTCGCAGATGGAACATGTGAATTTGGGCTGCAGCTCTGAATCAACAGACGAATCTCCAAATGAGGCAATGATCGATTCTGAAGATAATGCACCGTTAAATGAGTCCGAACAGGAAGAAATTGCCCAAGTGCAATTCAGGAGTGGTAAAACACTACCGTCTCCACCAAAGAAAGGAATCCTTGATAAAGACAAAGGGAAAGAGATTATTGTCAATGAAAACATTATTTCCAAGGACCCAAAAGGGAAGGAGACTTTAGCTAAAGGGATAGACTATAATGTTCTATCCCATATGAATAAAATCCCAGCACAACTGAGTATATACGATGCTCTGGTGATGCCCAAAGATCTTCGAGAAACCCTGATTCAGGCTCTCAAGGACCCCGAAATATATGAGGCGTATTTTGCTGAGCGTAACTTGACTAAAGTTTTGCAAGCTCGGAATGAGCCAATCATTACTTTTGCCGAGGATGTCATGATGCTTGGAACTGCAAACCACAATCGCCCTTTATATGTTATGGCAGAGAGTGACGGGATGATAATCAGCCGAATTTTGATAGATCCCGGGTCCTCTATCAACCTTATGAGCTTGAAAGCTCTGATATTACTTTGTCTCGATGTGCAACACCTTGGGCAAGACAAATTAATGGTGCATGGCTTTAATGAAAAGGGGCAAAAAACCCTTGGATCATTTATGCTCCCTCTAGTATTTGGGGAACTCCATACTGAGGCAAAATTCCATGTGATTGATGCGGATACCTCGTTTAAGGCGCTTCTGGGTTGCCCGTGGTTGCACAATTATGGCATTGTCCCATCAACATTGGATCAATGCATGAAGTATATCAGGGATGGAGAGGAGTTCAGAATCTCCGGCGATATTCAGCCCTTTGCAGTTCATGACGTGAAAATTTATGAAGATGCTAGATGCTTCATCCCCAAAGAATCAAAACCGTCAAGTTCTCTCGAGACTAAGGCAGCAAACCCAAAGGCTATATGGCCGCCCAAACGAGAAGATGAGAAGAAGCAGGTGGGAAGAAAGAAGACAACGCCGACTCTTCCCAAAGCAGCAATCACTCCTAAATCGAGAAAATATGTACCTCATATAGGGAGTGACACAGAGGAAGATGATGCCATCGTTAAATCTCAGGAAATACGCCAATCAACATTAAGGGGGAAAAAGAAGGCATGATATTCAGATGATGACTATGACTACGAGTCTATCTACATGAATAATGTGCAACATGTCCTTTCAAAGAGAATAGATAATCTCTCAATTTCAGATAATGAATGTGTAGTCACGCGTATTCCCCCGCAACATTTCAAGAAAATTATCCCTCAAGAGGTACATAATGTCGAGAAACTTGTAATATTTTATGTGCCTCCTCGAAGAAATAGGGGTGGATCGTGAACCCTATTTTACAAATCTGGAGAGCGTGGAGATGAAGAGAATCGAGATTGGCTCTACAGGTCCACTGAACATAGGGAGTTAGTGTTTACAAGAATTCCCAGATTTATTATCGGAAACATATGGAGGATGTTGAAAAAACAAGTTGGAGTTCGCACCTCTGTGCAACGACTTCATCTTTGCTTGAAGCTTTGGTATCGAAGAAATCCCCATGCATTACGAAGAAAGGATATTCTCGCTAGAAGAGGCCTCGGATTTGTCGTGAGAAGACATTCCCAAGGGGAGACGTGTCGTGCCATTACATGCAGCGAAATTGAATCTGGTGATGATGGTGCTGAAGAGATTTATGAAGCTAACGATTATGATGATCAACCAGTAGAAGCTGAGCCTGCACCTGAAGAACTTGAATATGGTGGACAAGCAGCCACTATGGATGAGTTAAAGGAAATCAATTTGAAAACTGAGGAGGACCCTCGCCTGACCTTTATTAGCTCCCCCCTACTACCAGAAGACCAAGTGGAAGAAATGAAAGAGCTACTTTGTGAATTCATGGATTGCTTTGCCTGGACATATGCTGAGATGCCAGGCTTATCCCCTGATGTGACAGTTCACAGACTAACCATCAAACTAGATGCAGCACCTGTCAAACAAGCTCCAAGAAGAATGAGATTGGAGATAGAAGAACAGGTGATTGCCGAAACCAAGAAACTCATAGAGGCGGGCTTCATTCGAGAAGAAAAATATGCTGACTGGATTGCCAATATCGTCCCGGTAAAGAAGAAGAATGGTCAAATTTGCATCTGTATCGATTTTCGGGACCTTAACAAGGCATGCCCAAAAGATGACTTTCCACTCCCTATGTCCGAACTCCTGGTGGACAGTACATCAAATTACGATATGTTCTCATTTATGGATGGGTCGTCAGGTTATAACCAGATCAAGATGGCACCTGAGGATGAGAAGCATACAGCATTTAGAACACCCATCGGTATATTCTGTTATACGATCATGCCCTTTGGCTTGAAAAATGCTGGTGCCACCTATCAGCGAGCAATGACACGTATCTTCAATGAATTAATACACCAGAAGGTCGAGTGCTATATTGATGAACTGGTTGTTAAAAGCATTGATCGTAAGAACCACTTAACTGACCTAAGGATCATATTTGAGAGAATCAGAAAGTTTGATCTGAAGATGAACCCTCTCAAATGCGCCTTTGGTGTTTCTTCTGGCAAATTTATTGGGTATGTAGTCCGTCATCGAGGAATTGAAATTGACCCAAACAAGATCAAGGCGATTATAGAGATGCCGCCACCCAGAAACCTTCGACAACTACGCTCCTTACAAGGGCAGTTGGCTTTTATTCAAAGATTCATATCGAATTTGTCGGGTAGGTGTCAACCATTTTCCAAATTGATGAAGAAAGATGTCCGCTTTAAATGGGATGCAGAGTGCCAGGAAGCGTTTGACAGCATCAAAAGATACTGAATCCGCCCATTCTCGTGGCGCCAATTCCGGGGAAGCCTCTTATACTGTACACGGCAGCACTAGAAGAGTCTCTCGGAGCACTATTGGCCCAACATAATGAAGAAGGCAAGGAGAACGCACTCTATTACATCAGTCGGAGGTTGATCGGAGCAGAGATCTGCTATTCTCTAATTGAGAAGCATTGCCTAGCATTGATTTTTGCAGTTCAGAAATTTCGCCACTAAATGCTGTCTCTCAAAATCACACTAATATCAAAGATCGACCCGCTGATGTTCCTGATGACAAGACCAGCGTTCACAGGTCGCCTGGCCAGGTGGGCAGTATTATTATTACAGTTTGATATCATGTACCTACCACAAAAGGCTGTGAAAGGACAAGGCTTGGCGGATTTTCTTGCCCCACATCCTATCCCGGCAGACTCTCCACTTAATGATGATCTGCCAGATGAACAAATCATGCAAGTTGAAGAAAATGAGAAAGTACCATTTTGGGAGTTGTATTTTGATGGAGCATCATCAGTTAAAGCTGCCCGACCTTTAAATCTTGCTAGAGCCCAAGCTGGCGTCGGCCTAGTTTTCATCGCACCAGAAGGAGGCATAATAAGATTTTCATTCAGTCTAACTGAACCCCGAAGCAACAATGAAGCTGAGTATGAAGCTTTAATTGTGAGACTGGAGATCGCAATTGATGTCAGAATTCAAAATTTTCGAATTTTTGACCACTCTCAACTTGTAATAAATCATGTCTTGGGGGTTTATAAGATTTGCAAGCTTGAATTAGCTCATTACCAAAGGCGAACCCTTGAGCTCCTGAAACAGTTGCCAAATGTTGAAATAGCTCGAGTTCCTAGAGGGTAGAATGGGAAAGCAGATTGTTTAGCCAAATTGGCCAAGGAGATGGCAAATACTAATGAAGAGAAGCCCATATTCATCAGGGTTTATAATCGTCGAATCTTAGAGCCTGCTCTGTTACAATTCCCGATGGCAGAAGAGGTACCGAATTCAAGCAAGCAGGATGTAATTCCAGTTGAGCCTCAACCCCTCCATCAGATTATTATGAAAAATTATCCGGAAGAATATCATGTGGCAAAGAGATGCAAAGCTAGTCAAACTTCTGAATAGTGGTGGTATTGTTTAGATATTGAAGTCGAAAATGATTGGAGGCAGCCATTTATTGACTACTTCAAAGAAAACAAGCTCCCGACAGAAAAATCTATGGCCGCACAAATTCGGAAAAGGGCACTGCGATATGCATTTGTCAACGACACGTTGTACCAACGAGCTTTTGACCAAATGTGGCTAAGGTGCCTAGGGACCAAGGAAGCTGATAAAGTAGTGAAAGAAGTCCACGAAGGGCTTTGTGGTGCACATCAGTCAGGTCCTAAAATGGCCGCTAAAATCAAGAGGATGGGTTATTATTGGCCAATAATGGTGACAAATTGTATTGACCACGCTAAGAGGTGCCATGAGTGTCAGATTCACAGTGATGTTATTCATCAGCTGCCAAATCCACTGCACCCAACAATAGCTTCCTGGCCATTCGAATGTTGGGGAACAGATATAATTGGACCGATAGATCCACCATAATCAGCCGGACATCGTTTCATACTAGCAGCAATAGACTATTTTTCTAAGTGGGCAGAAGCAGCCCCATTCAAAGAAGTCATGTCCGAGCATGTGATTAACTTCTTCACCCATAATATTGTTTACAGATTTGGTGTACCGCGCCGTGTGATCTCAGACAACGGCACAACATTCAAAAGCACTAAAATATACAAGTTCGTCGAGCGTCACAAAATCGATTGGCGATATTCATCAATATATAATCCAAGGGCCAATGGCTTGACGGAGACCTTTAACAAGACGCTGGTAAAATTGTTAAAGAAGATCCTCACCAAGAATAAAAGAGAGTGGCACACTAAAATGGTGGAAGCACTCTGGGCGTATCGTACTACTTAAAAGACGCCGACTAAAGCCACTCCCTACTCACTGGTGTTTGGGGTTGAAGCTGTATTGCCATTGGAAATCGAGCTGCCATCGCTTCGTGTAGCTATCTAGTACGATCTAACTCAGGAACAAAATGCTCGATTGAGAACAGAAGAACTTGATGCGCTTGATGAAGTCAGACTACAAGCTCAACAAAACCTGGAGATCTATCGGGCAAGGATGACAAAGTCATTTGACCGGATGGTACGTCATCGAGCATTTCAAGAAGAGGAATTGGTCTTGGTGCTGAGAAGGTCAATCATCCCACACCGAAAAATTGGTGGAAAATTTGTGTCCAATTGGGAAGGCCCATTCGTCATTGAAAAGGTGTAGCTGGGGGGGGCTTATCAGTTAATTGACCTGGAAGGTCAAAGGCCTATGCCCCCAATTAACGGCTGATACTTGAAGAAGTATCATACATAGGAATTAACATGTATTTAAAATTATGTTGTGTATCTGACAAATGCCCACTAGCATATATATAACATATATATTTCGAGATTCTCTTGTGATACAATAATGCATTTCGAAAAAAAAAAATACTGGGGGCATTTTAAATATTTATTCTGGTCGACATCGCGCTGCGTGTCGAGATCCCCAAATAAATATTTAAAACTCTCGAATGTCAATCGTGAAAAAAAAATAATAAAAAATGGGGGCATTTTAAACATTTATTCGGTTCGACATCGCGCTGCATGCCGAGATCCCCGAATAAATATTTAAAACTCCTGAATGTCAATGTTGCAAAAAAAAAAAAAAAACTTCTGGCATTTTAAATATTTATTTGGATCGACATTGCGCTGCGTGCCAAGACCACCGAATAAATATTTAAAACTCCTAAATGTCAATTTTGCATAAAAAAAAGAGGACGGAATAATTTTATATATATATATATATATTTCTTTCGGATCGACATCGCGCTGCGTGCCGAGATCCCCGAATAAATATTTGAAATCATCGACTACGGACATCCTTTTAAATTAGGATGTGATAACTTCTATTATCAGTGTATATATGGGTGAATTTCTCTAAAGTTCAGGATATCTCTCCTTCTAGTCTACTAAGATTTTTAAAGTCAAAAGAGAAACTATTGTGATTATGCACTTCAACAAATTGAGCCAAAAAAGCTTGAAGTCTTTCAATAGCCTGAAGCTTAAAGTTCGAATGGGTGTAAAAGGTCGGATCCAACACGCCCAAATATGGCAGGATCGCTGGCAACTCCGTCTACTCAACACGCCATAAGAAAGGCCGTAGTGGCGGACCCCCACTTTGTCAACCTATCAGTAAGGACTGCAGGAAGAATAAAAGTTGATTTGATTCAAGGAGTTCTAGGAGTTGTAGTCTATAAGACTCTCTTAATTGGCCGAAGAATCAAAATTTCAGTGGAAAAGAATAGTCTCGAAAACCTACCAAATGTCCGTAGATTCTAAGTCTTCAACCACAAAGGATGACTTCAAATCTACTAACTTTAGAAGATTCAGTATCAGGGAGCACATTTCCCATAGCTCGAGTCTGAAGTCTGAATGGGTGTAAAAGGCCGGATCTAACATGCCCAAATATGGCCGGATCGCTGGCAGTTCTGTCTACTCAATACGCTATAAGAAAGGCCGCAGTAGAGGGACTCCGTTTCAGTAACTAGAGGACAAAGAGCTATTAAATTCTAGCTCTTCTAATCTGATGAAATCAAGTGACTTTGATTAAAAGTCTCATTGAGTGGTTAAGGATTAAGATACTACCTATATTTGGTACTATCAACTAAAAAAAAACATACAAATCTTTCATTGAGTACATCGCACAAAGCATAGGACAGAATGAGCCAAAATTTTTGAATTTTGAACTAAAGCTAACAGCTACTGATTTCAACTAATGGTTGTAGCGACATTGCTCACAACTATCCTCGGAGGCTGGGGGCATTTTAAATATTTATTTAAATCGACATCGCGCCGCGTGTTGAGATCTCCAAATAAATATTTAAAATCCCCAGTGATACCAACAACAAAAGTCTAAAACTCAAGCTCAGAGTAAAACTCCATCACACGGCTTAGCACAGCTCAGAGTACAAAAAAAGAGAAAAGAAAAATCCTCCATATATGTATACAATAATCATCATGAGGTACAAGTACATGGAGACTGAAGGAACTACATGAGTACAGATACTACAGAGTACAAGAAAAGAGGGAGACAGGTCAAGAGATACGAGACTTTAGATCCTCTAACTGCGCAACTAACTCTGATAAAGACTGTAACTCTATCTCTGCACTGTGAAACTCCTCCTCTGCCTGTACTAACGCAGTCTCGGCATCCACCATCGCCTGGTGCAAAGTCTGGTGGCGTTGCTCCTCTCTCCTGGTGAGACGATCACGCTGACTGCGCCTCACCTCTACATCAGTCTTTTTGGACATCACCTCCTTGATGTCCCTCCAGAAACCCCTCACGCGAGCTGTAATCTCTGCTATCTCAGCACCCATCTTCGAAGAACTCTCGCAGTGTCGCCTTAGTGCCTTTGCGCTCCTGTCAAACTGGTCATGGGCGACATCAGCTGCCGCCCGTCGTCTGGAAAGCCTCTCTTCTAGCTCTGGGAGTGTAGTACCTGGCCGTAGGGTAGCAAATGACCGCAATCGTCTGACGAAAACCTCCGCATCACGACAAAGCATCTCCCAACCAACTAGCTCAGAACTATCCATCCCAAGACTAGCAAGTAAGCTGAGGGACTGGTCAGCACAGGAGGTGAACCTATCCCAGGACTCTGGAGACCCCGGATCAATGCTGCATATTAGATCCCGTAAAATCTCTCTAGCGTGGTTGCACCTGTTAGCGCTCCTAGAATTGGGAAGTAAAGGAATGTGGCAGAAAATCTTCGAAGAGTCGTCAGCTCCCCCAAGCACTGCACGAAGAATCATAAGCAATCAATATGCTGACGAATAATATTATATTGCATCAAAATGAATAAACTTAAGACAAATGCTTACCTGCTGAGGGGCTCACAGAGTCAGGGTAGTAACCGGCATGAACAGAAGAAGGGCCCGCAACGTCAGTCTGGGAGCACTCGGGAAAGAAAGAAAACCTCGCAGGCACCAAGTCTAAGGCCGCTGGTGTGTACGACGGTGTCTCAGGAAACTCTGAAAGTGAGCCTGCGCCATCTCCTGAAGACTCCCCAGGACAAAAAGACCCGT
This sequence comes from Dendrobium nobile, assembly GCA_022539455.1. Lineage (NCBI taxonomy): Eukaryota > Viridiplantae > Streptophyta > Magnoliopsida > Asparagales > Orchidaceae > Dendrobium > Dendrobium nobile. The sequence continues at coordinate 9,911,371 of CM039734.1, forward strand.
AAGGGTACACCGAAAAAGAGAAGTCATCTGGAGGGTCCATCGTACTGTAGCCAGTAAAGTCTGATCTTCTCGGTCTCTATGAACTCTCGCCGAGGTCCCCAAGTAAAGTGTGAACATCCACAGACATTCTAGAAGAGGAAGTACACTGGGAGCTAGCACGTCTGCGCGAAGGCCTGACAGTCTCAGCACGACGTGGCTCGGGTGCCACATCTGGAGCTCTCGCCGGAGAGGGAACTACGACCCCAGGAGTAGTATGGGCCTCAGTATTTGTCTCTGTATCGAGAGCAAATTAAGCAATCAATATACAATCAAAATAATTACTAGCAAAAAAGGGGCGGGTGAAAAAGTACCTCTCTCAAAAGTAGCATCTGAAAAACCCCTGCGGGACCTATGTCCCCTCGATGACCCAAGCTCCCGTACTCGACGCTCGTACCTCCTAGCGCCGTGCTCCAAAGCAGGTCCGAAAGACAGCCGTACCCACGACAGTCAGGTGTAACTGACTCCTGTCTGGGCAGATGGCTGAGCTAGAAGAAAACTAGAACCAGTACCAAGTCTGAGCAAGTGCAGCCAGGTCACTGCTGCTGTAAAGAAACGGGTCTCTTGTGGTATGCTCTCCATGCGTAAAACATCTGTAACTCCAGGAACAACTGGTCGACCGTCAAAAGCTGTAGCCTGAGAGTACCCGATCTGTCTGGCTACCCTGTTGGGCTGATAGCCCTCCAATGTCACTGTAGCACCTGCTCTATAACACAACCAGCCAAGACGTATGCTGAGGAAGTACTCAGTAACTGCTAAACTCTGTCCACAGAGCAGTAGTGTGCGTCTGCCTCTGTGGTCAAGCCCATCCAATATAATTGTACCCCTCTGGTGTGGTGGCAAAGTAACGATGTCTGGCTGGTGTACTAAAGCGAATCTGTCTGTAACCAACTGTGGGCCAAAGAAGAAAAGACGGATCCTCTCTGACTCAAAGGTAGAGGACGCCTGAGACAACTAAAGAACTGTAGGGTATCCCCTCTGAAGAAAGTAGTCAGGAGTCTCTAAATAGGAAAAAGCACCCTGAACGTGCAAGTGGACCCATGCGTACAAGTACTGCCACGGCAAAACTGGGTCACATACCTCAAGGGAACTCGCCTCAGAAAGGGTGCGTAGAACTCTGTAAACTTTGGCCAGTACAACTGGAGCAAGCGAGAGCCTCTGCCCCTGTGCTAACTGGCTGGCCACTAAGAGAACACTGCATCGCAAAGAGCCTATCCTGATCGGGAGTACAAAGGTGCAGAGCCAAGTGGCCAAAAAACCAACCAAAAGCAAAAGTACGGTCAGAAGTAGAGGTGGGCTCTCTAACACCTGGTAACCCTGGGGAAGCACGGTCAGAAGTAGAGGTGGGCTCAGCAGTCTCCTCTGACAACGGTGTACCAAACTGCAAACCAAGTCCAAAAGGGTCGTGCAGTGAAACCCCAACAGTAGACAGGTGTCTCTCCTGAAGAAAACTGCGGATCCAAACATCCACAGGCATGGAAGCTCTGGCACGCTGTGACAAACCTGACGCTCTGTACGTTTGCCTGTAGTGTTGTAGAGCAATCGGGTAAACATCTGGCAGTACTAACCTCCCTCTCCTGTCACCGTCAACTGAAAGAACCCGCTGAAATAGCTGCTCATCCAGAGGGATGCACTCCTTGAAATGGTGACAAAAAATGGGTAGCCCAGATACTGCCTGAAGGTCTGAAAGAGTGATTGTGAGCTCTTCTGCTCCGATCCAGCAAGTACCTCTGCCTGAGTCCTAGAACTCCACTAAACCTCGAACCCAAGAGGAAGGAAGGCGCCCGTAGTCAAACAGCGATGCGTAAACTGCCTCGTAAATCCCCGCTGTCTGCAGCATACCTCTGTGCGTCTGAAGAATGTAACGTGCCCAACAAACATACCCCTTGACTGGACTCTGTACCTGCCCAACTGTAGAGTCTCCCGGCCATTCCAAGGGTGCTGACTGTAACTGTCGATGACCAAGGAGTCTCAATTGTCCAACAGGTTCTGCTACATCGGCTGTTGGCTCCAAAATGTCGCAAGTCCCCCAGCTCAGTGGTGCAATGGAACTCTCCAGCGAGTGGTACTCCCCACACTGTAGTCTGAGACTAGTGACCCAACTGTCCGGGTTCTCAAAAAAAATAGAATCCCTAGAAAGCTCTGGAAACAAGGGGGAGCGGGCAAAGAAACCGTGGAAAACATCTCGCCCCCGCAGCATATCCTAGTGCTGCTCTAGTCTATCTCGAACGTCAGCACTGCCATAAGGATCCTGCCTGTCGATCACATCCCAGATGGCAGCCTCACTAGGCTCACCTGGTAGAAGGTCGTCAGGTCTCTGCCAACGGAACAATTCCTACATAAGGAGAAAATACAAATGTATCAAAAAGAAGTTATAATGCCAAAAAAAAAAAGCTAAAAAAAAGGGAGCTACTAAAGACCGTCAACTGACATACAACAAACGTGATTCGCTCTGGGCGCGTACCACATTTGTTGGGGGGCATTTGTTGACCCCTACAATAAAACCCGGAAATCTTAAACTTGATAAAGAAATTTCTGTTTAAATGTGTATTGCATTGGATTTTACTATGCACTAGTTGAGGAAGCGATCAAATGGAGAAAATTAAGCTTCCATTAATGAAGTTAATTTGTACAGAAAATTTTCTCTTCTATCTATAGTGAACCAGGTGGTATAAGAAAGACAACTCTCTTGTAACATGTTTGTGAAGATGGAATGACGAAGGAATTTGATCTTAAAATGTGAGTTTGTGTTGCCAATAACTTTGATAAAAAAGGGGTCATTACAGATATGTTGGAATCTCTTAAGAAGGAGGGTCCTTGTTTGGAGACACTTGAGGTACTTCAAGTTAGTTCTCGGATCGAGATCATGTTCGAAAATCCTTACTTATTCTGGATGACATTTGGGAGGATGATGAGAAACAAGATAAAAGCAAATGGGAGAAGGTGCTTACCCCTTTTGGTTTATGGAAGCTTTGGTGGTAGAACTTTGGTAATAACTCGATTGAGCATAGTTGCAATGATGATTGCAACGGCCATTAAAAAAGTCCGCGGAAGTATTTAGATTAAAAAAAGCTTGGAGAAAGATCAATGTTACAGCCCTCAACACTCATGCATTTGCTGATGAGAAGAATCCTAATTATTATAAAAGATTAAGATCCATTAGTGGAGAGATAGTTAAAAATGCTTTCTGGATCTCCATTTGCTACAAAGGTCATCGATCATGCCGTGAATTTCAAAACAATTCAAATAGGATGTGAAGGCGCTCATATCAAAGAAACGAGGCCTCGAAGATGCTCGGACGACATTCGAACGACAAACGAGCAGCGCCATTGCGTCTGGAACATCGTGAACATGAAGAGTCTACATCTTATTTGATCAAATTGGATTATTTGAGGTGATGTCGTAAATTTCAAAGGGGGTTCAAATATGAGGCGAAAGTGCGCGCTATGAAGGAAACGATGCCTCGTCGCCACGCAAACGACGTCCGATCAACATACGGCATCCAAACAAATATGCTGCAAAGGCATGCGCTACGAAGGAAAAGATGCCTCGTCGCCATCCAAACAACGTCCGATCGACGAACGGACAATACCATTGCGTCCGGAACGTCGCCGACACTCAGAATATACATTTTATTTGATCAAATTCGATGGTTTGAGGTTGTGTCGTAAATTTCAAAGACGATTTGGATATGTTACGAAGGCATGCGCTATGAAGGAAGTGAGGCCTCGTCGAGGATCAAATGACCTCCGATTGACAAACGGACTATGCCATTGCGTCCGGAACGTTGTTGACATTTAGGATATACATTTTATTTAATAAATTTGGATGATCCGAGATGGTGGTGAATTTCTAGGCGATGCAAATATAATATAAAGGTCTGCGCTACGACAGAAATGAGGCCTCAAAGATGCCCAGATTACGCCCGATTGATGAACGGATAGCATCATTGCATCCGGAACATCCCCGACATTCAGAATATACATTTTATTTAATAAATTTGGATCGTCTGAAGTGTTGAAAAATTTTAAAGGCGATTCAAATATATTGCAAAGGCACGCATTTCGAGCGAGATTAGCCTCGACGATGATCAAACGACGTTGGATTGACGAACGGACTGCGTCGTTGCGATCGGAACATCGACAATACCCTAAATCCCCTAAGAATTTGTCTAATTGTAATGTTTAATGAATTCGACACGTTTAAAGAGGTAAAAATACACGCAAGAGGAGGAAATTGCACACAAATCAAGACGATTTGACTTGACCAATTGAGCTCAGCATTTTCAAATCAATATATTAATTATATATCGCTAATGTAGGGTCTTAAGCTTACAAAATGGCAGTAAAGACAAATTCCAAACTAGGAAAAGATTCAAATCAAATTAATATGCACTTAATGTGTTACCTCGTTTTGGTTCCTCTGTGGCCTATCACAGCTTGCTTCGGATACGGTGGAAATGAGTCGAATAAGGAAGCTTCTCACTATTGTCACGCAAGCTCTCTGTTGTCTTTTGCTTATCTTCCCACATAGCAAAAAAAAAAAGAAAGTTTTCAAAAGGCGGGATCACTCCACTTCTCCCTCATCCAGACGTCCAAGCAGCTAGCAAACACTTCTTCCCGTCTTTAACTCCATGCTTTGAAGTCCGGCCCAATCCCTTTCAACCTCACGAGCTCTCGGTTCCAACTTCCCGACTGAAATCACCACCTCACTGTGTGGCCAACGTCCACTTCCTCCTCATTTTATTGGATGTCAACAGTGGCAGCTTTCTCACAAAGATTCTAGCCACGTTTTTCTCATGAAACCTATTATCTGACAACCTACAGCCTCCCTACGTGAAGACATCAGCTCCTTGTCTTTATATTATTATTGCTGCAATATCATATACTTACAGATTCCTAGTCCATAGCATAAGCCTATAGCCATCTCTTTTCATATTTGGTTTGCTAGTTATTTTTCAACAAAGGCTGTAGCATTGAGGTTTGGAACAGGTAATGAGATTCTTTCTCCGTGACATACAATTATATGTGTGATTCCTTGAGATTTTATCTATCCATACGGCTGTCATCTTTCATTTGTCTGTTAGTAAAAAAAAAGAGAGAATATTTGGGGGTGGTAAGTTTAAACCTCTTAAGTTATTGCCATAGTGATAGTCATCGCGCTGGGTATTTTCTCGTACCCGATTAAAGCTGTTTGAGTTTTTTTTTTTTGTGAAATACCTGCAATAGGCCTCTTCTCTTGTCTGTGCTCTTCAACAAACCGACTTTTACACTGCTTACCCACTTCAGCCATTTTTTTTTATTTTACAAACATGCAGTAACTTTTCTTTTTATTATTTTTGTTCTTTTGTTTCCTTTTATGTACATTACCTGTAGCTCTATTAACACTACATTCCAACCATTCTACTTTATTCCTTTAGATTTTTAAAACCGGCCCACTTTAAATCCATAAAAAGTCCACAAAATAAGATGGTTTCACCTGAAGCTTCAGCCTACATTTAAGCTTTTCTATACTTTAAACTCAAAACAGCCCTTTACAAACTCATTTCTTCCCTCACAAAAGTTCAATGTGAATGTGTATTTTAGTTGTTTTATTATTAGTAGTACTTACCGCCAATTAGCATGATGCAATACTAGTATTGTTATATGAATGTGAAATAGAGCATTGAAATGGAAAAGTAAGAGGGGAGAGCATCAGGTTCTCTCTTAGTTTTGGTTTAGTTTTAGCATTTGCTAATGTTGTTAATTGTATGCATTGTCGTCATTATTGTCAATTTAAATACATGTGTACACATGCATATCTATTTTCTTTTGTGAAAAAAAATTTGAAAAGAGATTCAAAAAAAAAAAAAGAAAGCCTGCAAAAAAAAAAAAAACAAAAAAGAAAAGCTTGTACAAAAAAAAAAAGAAAAGAAAGCAAAAGAAAAAAAGAAAGAAAAAAATTTTTAAAAAAAATCGAACCCTTTCTCTCTCGCCTACCTCGGCATGCCTGTCTAGTCGGTGGTCTGCCTATACACGCTTTTCTTTAGCGTGGTGGGAGGAGCAACCGGCGCGACACCCACGACAAGGTTGGTGAGAGTCTCTCAGTTCCAAATCTTGTTCTCGGCGTTCGTGGCACACCGGAAAACCACCTATATGAGCTTTTCTCTAACGTGGTGGGATGGGAACCCGGTGCGGCACTTATGACGAGACCGGGATATTCATAAGTACCCGCTCGCGGGGAAACAACTGCTTCTCTTTTGCAACAGGTACCGAAGACCCATACACGTCTTTCTCTGGCGTGGTGGGGACAAAGATTTTAAACGGACGCGGTGTCCCCTAAACAGGGGAGATGCTGGGAGGCTGCCGAAATTTCGGGTGAATATGCCACTATACTCGGACATGATTTGGACTCAAAAGAACAAAAAACATTGACTCAAATAAGAATGAACAGTAGACTTGAAGGCTCATGATTGAAAAAAAAAAACTCAAATGATTAATAAAAGGCTAAATCCAAATGAAATGAGATTAAATTGGAATTGGATTGAATAATTTAAGTGAACTCAAACTCGAGAAAATCATAATTTAGATATGAAATTACACTTGCAAGGACAGCAGGGGACACATGACTTGTACCTACATTTGAACTTCAACCATGACTCATTTTGAACTTGGACCGGACTAAGCACTCGAACTGTAAGGAAACTTGAATCATAACATCAAGCTCTTAAATGTTAAAGAATTGTCATTCTAATAGAAATACAAGTGCTAATCAAAGGGAGTGATCAATTCGAATCTCACCCAAGCAAGCAAAGAAAGATATATAAAGTGATTACAACTTTAATATAAAGCTTATGTCAACAATCATCTCAATTGGAATGAAAGGATTGATATCAAATTTATTATATGTCTTGTAAAGCCATCTTTGAGGATAAAGAGTTTGCAAGTACGTTTGCAGCCACATAGGGAGACAAAAAGCTTGCAAATGAGGTTTGCGTTGCAAGCAACAAGAAGACCGTAAGGAAGATCATAACCATTGATTTTTATAAACAATAATTCGTATGAATTTTGGAAGATGTGACAGCCTATCTACAGATCTTCATGAAAAATCTTAATAAATTCCATTGCTAGTTTGTAAAGGCCATAATCAACGACAATACTAATGCTTTCTGATGTATATAAATCTCATACATTAAATATTATGGATTCCCCCTAGTCAACAACAATTAAGAAAGAATTATGATTGGATCATAGATAGATCAAGAAGCATCCCAATAGTAGCTTGATCCATAGAGGTGCATTTAAGCAGTCGTTTATAAAACTGCTGTCCATTAGTAGTGTGAAGATTGATGTGCAACACATGTGATTATGACTTACAATCCACATCAAGATACAAACAAATGCATCTAACCCTACAAATGATGAAATTGAGGAGTTACTACGAGGAGACCCCCTGTGCATCCAATTTAGCCTCCATGAAAAAGATATGCAACACATACGATTTTTCTACAAAGATAAATGTATGTGACACATGCCATTGATGGGGAGATGCAAAAAGACTTCAGTAATTGCAGTACCTGAAGTCAATTTCAGTCTGTGAAAGAATACATCTACCTGCCCACTTGTAGCAGTGGCAGATGTACTACATGAGCCAAGTACCATAATAAAATACATAAAGAATACGAAAGATTCAATCTCTCACGAGCTTCTGCTGGAGCCCCACTACGAATATCACATACAATCTACAAACAAATACCAAAGAATTAAAACAAGTGCAAGCTCCTACGATTCGAGGCAGGAGATTAGTTAGTGCACTACGATCCATCTGCAGAAAGCAACGAGTAGTGCACGACAGTCTACCTGTACGAAGCAGCAAACCACTGATCCAGAAGCTACTACAATACGCCACCAGATCTGCAACATTCGTACAAGCAGACAGAAGGCGTCCACAAACTGCAACATCGCGCCACCGAATCCGCGACGTTCTTGGAAGTGGACAGAAGGCGTTTCACGAATATTCAAAATACCCTCGCACATGCACTGTAGTTTGTACACACTTAGGTATACTAAAAGAGAGTATACAATCAACACCCGCATGGGCCCTGGCGAGCGTGTTATAGAAATACACGTGATGTCTAGGGATGCTACGCGGGTTATCAAATTTTGAATCCGATCCTCCTAAGAAGATAAAAGGAGTGGACATGGTTCAATTATAAAATTCCCCCAAACACCCGCATGGGCCCCGACAAGCGTGTTATTGATACACACGTGATGTCTAAAGATGCTGCGCGGGTTTACAAGTGAATCTAGGTTCGAACTCGATCATTCTATACAGATCAGTAGGAGTCGACAAGGTTCGAACCAACAATCAAATATACGGTTGTGACGATCGTTATATTTGTCTTAATACATTCATATTAGGTCTTGAAGGCCTATAATAATGAGAATTCACTATCAAAGGCATAAAGCCTACGAAACCCGATCCTCGATCAATAGTTTGGTCGAGTTGATAGGGTTCAATCAACAAAAAAGAAATGACCCCGAACACCCCGATGATGGCCGTGTTGAACGCAAATCTAAACCGGAGGGTTTCCCAAATAGTCTCAAATGCCTTCCCAAAAGTCTACTTAAAGCCCATTTCAAATATTCCAAAGCTCAATCCAAAATCCACAAAAATTCAAAGAAACTTCAAAATCCAAAAATCCAAAAAATGTTTAAAATTGGAATCTAACTATCAAAAACTTAAAGCAAAATCTATCTGCCCCTCCGCAATAATTTGACGAGGTGGACAAATCAAAATTTACTTCAGCTCACAAAAGAGTCAAATACCTAGTCGAAAATATCACTAGGATCCATTCTCAAACAATCTCTTGCCAGTAAGGATGTGGTACGTGTTCTATATACGGCGGTTCGCCGCCAAATGACACCGCAGGATAAACGGTTATGACACGGGGCCCTCTGAACCGAGTGGTTTTTTCGCCAAATGGCACCACGAAATACCGGTTATTGCCAGCGCCGATACGCTCCTTATTAGCATCAAATCCTTGAGATATGAAGCAATAGGATATGATCGATAGGGCACAAAGCCCTCTGTAAGCTAAGGTGGATTTAAATTTGTCCCCTTAGGCAAATATTCATCTCAGGTTTACAAGGTCCCCTTGGACGAAGCAACCCATGGCTGCCGACAAGGATCCTTCTGTCAGGTTGGGTCAACTACCTCCTCTGATTAAGTAGATCAGGGACCACGATGCCCCGGGACGACGGAACCATGGGATCTTGATCGGGCCCATGATTCATTCCCCCACCATCCGCTTTAAGTGTAAGGTGGTGAAATTTCTATTTTTAAATATCAAATTTCTAAACTTTCCAAATTCTCCAACTATTTCCAAACCCAATTCTCAAATTTCCAAATATCAATACCTATGATGCTACTATATGCTAGATAACACGTATCATCTACGTATCTGATTGACGACTAGCCTTAATCGAAAGTTCTCTCTCGAGATCGGGAGGGGTAATTAACTATAGGGGCTTGCGCCTATAGGAAACCAGAACTCAAATCATAAAGTCCTCGCAAAATGAGGGCGAAATCTCTGGGTAGTGTCTTATCTACAAACCCATCTGTCTTCCAAAATTTACCTCAGAACTTATTCAGTTAAAACTCCCTCGCCAAATAAAAAGAAAAGGCTAGCGGAAGGCCGGGGCCGAATTTTCGGAGCCCACAGATTTCTGGCGACTCCGCTGGGGAATGATTTCTCTTTCCATCTTTGGCTAGTCCTTTAAATGCTATAGTAGCAACCATATCAATCCGTGTTTAAAATTTTGAATCATTTAAAATGATCATTTAGCGAATCAAAATTTTAAAATCATTTTCTATATGATCATTCATACGTTCATTGAGATAGCTTAGTCAGCAGTGTTTAAATTTATATTATTTTTTATTGCTTGTTAATGGTTATCTGCTTTTATCTTTTGTTCTGTGCAAGTTTCTGCATTTTGAAAGTGTGGGGTGATGTATCAGATTCTGATTATTAACCCTTGCCTTTCATTTATGCAGATGGATCTACAGAACACTCGTTTCACTGTTCAACTAGGCGGTGGAGCCAGTATTCTGTTGGCAAATGCTCTGATCAACACTGGAAACGTCGGAGCTACCATCCAATTTGGTAGCGTTGATTTCCCGGCAATCATTGCAAGGAGTGCTGCCGTTACTGCGAATGGCGTGAATGCTGAGAGGCATGCTAGAAGACTTAATACTGCTGAAGCTCCTTCCGGTCGTGTGAATCTGCCAGCACAACGACCTTCTGCTACAAATCCTCGTAGGAGGATTTCTGTGTTTGAACGACTATCACAGTCAGAAGCCACGACCACCAAGAGAGTTGTGGCTGGAGGAAGGATTTCTGTGGTGGCTGCAAACACCACTGCTCTATCAAACGGGTTATCAGTACCCGAGAAAAATAATGCTGAAGCTTCCTCATCTGGAGGGAAGCTAACAAGGAGGCAGAGGAGAAAACTGAATGCTGAGCTCCGAGCTCAGCAACATTCGGTGCCTTTGCATCCATCGAATCTGCCAGCCCAAGAACTTGAGGCCAATGTCCCCACTGAGAATAAGCTTATCAACCTCAAGTAGGTGAAAAGAAATAGCTCTTCTGGTGAGCTCAAACAGTCATTATGGGTTGATTCTTTTCTGGGATTAACCAACACATTGTCTGACAATATAAGCTCTCCCTTCCGATATTTTCTTTCAACCCAATCTTTGAAGATATAACAATCCTCGGTGATACGGGCAGTAGTTCGGGTCACCAGTTTCTTTCGACTCCTCTTGCCTCTTGCACTCTGGCAGCTCTAGGCCTGCTTTTAATGCTTGTCGAAATAACTTTGCGACTCTCTTTTGAATGGATATTCTTTATTCATTTTATCTTTGAGGGATGGGAACATTCTATCACCGGTTCCCATTGCTTGCCTCGGACGTTCCCCTCCGCTTTGAAAAGTTCGTGGCCTATCATTTCCCCCGAGTATCAGCTTCGGTTGGGGGTTAGGGTTGTAAACTTGTTTTGGCTTTTCTTCATACTGCATTGGTTGCTTGCCTTTATCTACATTATAAACCACTTGTTTCCCCCTATTCGGCTTGAGAGAGAATGCAGAGTAAGTTTCAGTCCTTCTAGTCTCCGAGGTTTTGGGCTTCTTGGGCTTGTCAGAGTTGCCCTCTGATCTTGACAAATTTAGCTTTTCAAATTTAGCCACTCTATCCAGCAGGTCTTGAAATGTGGTGATTGTAGCCATGCATAAGAAGGGTTGCATCTTATCATTGATATTTCCCATTAGTAATTGCACGGCATGTTCTTCTTCAAGTTACTGCTCACATTTCATGCTTAGGTTACGCCACCGAGTTATGTATTTCAATACTGACTCCTCTCTCTTTCGCTTATCTAATGCGAGATCGGCAATGGTAATCTTCTCGGTTGCACTAGCGAATCTCTTCACAAACATGGCCTCCAATTCTGCAAAAGTTTTTACAGAGTCATTTGGCAACTCGGCATACCATTCGAATGCAGTTGCTGTCAAACTGTTAACGAATTGCCGGAAGAGTAAGGCATCATTTCCACCCGTATTCCTGCAAGTGGCCTTAAACTGCGCCAGGTGTTGTCGGGGATTATTAGTGACATTGAAGGTATGGAATTTTGAGACCGAATACCCTTTTGGGTACGGTACTTGATCATATTCAACGGGGCACGGACGACCCTTGCCAACCAATTTTTCTACTTGATCAACGACTATGATAACCTTGATCCTCTCTGTAATTATCCCTTCAAGCTGTGCAGCCGTTACAGGCTCAGAGGTGCTGGTAATATTTTGAGATGTAGGCTGGCGAGTTATATTCTGAGCCTCGTGAACATGCTCAGGAGTGCCTCGTACTCCCGAGACTTGAGGTATTTGATGATTCGGAGGATCAGCTGGAGGATTAGGCATGGCGCCATCGGTAGCAGTTCTTTGCATCATCTGCATCATTGCTGCCATTTGGGCCATCATCTCAGTCATCTTTTTATTTAGTTGAGAGATCTTCCTATCCTTGACCCTCATCTGTCGTCTCATTTGTCTTCTCATGTCAGCGAGCGTAGTGCCTTGGTCATCAAAGGGATTCTCCTCAACATCTTCTATTTCTTGCTCTCTAGGGGAGCGATCACCTCCGCCAGCAACGGAACCAGTCTCTTGTTGGCGTACTTGTCTGGGTTGTGGCTGCCAATCGACATCATCTTTGCCATCGTCGTGGTAGACTTCCTCGATAGCACGTGTATGCCTTACCATATAGACGACTTCGAGGTTCATAATATCCCCTATTTCATCGTCCAGGTTTTCTTCCATAAATTCATCAATATTCTCATCAAAATTTTCTTCTGTATTTTCTTCAAGATTCTCTTCTATATTTTCTTCGAGATTCCTTTCTAGATTTTCTTCTCCTTCTATATATTCCTCCCCTTCTTTTATGTCTTCTTCTCCTTCTTTCTCTCCTTCCAATACTTGGATCTCCGAACGGCGACGTCACTGGATCTCCGACTCTTGATTAGGCAAGGAAATTTCTTCGATCAGTGGGCTACGATCACAGCTGGTCTCTTCTTTCGAAGGAGATGGAGGGCGACGGGATCCCCTGGAGGATTCTCCAAGGTGTCGACCGTCATGAGGGACGTCATCGTGGGTCTTCTTTTGGACCCATTTTTGATGTCGTTTGTAGGTGGGGGCGAATCTCCGGGAAGCCATACCAGATGTCACGCCCAAATTTATTTCTCTTCTTCTTTCTTCTTCTCTGAGAGGCTTTGGCCTCCAGATTTTCTTTCCCTTCCACCGGGACCTTTCAGCGGTGGATCTCTGAACTTGACTTTCAGGTGTCACACCCCGATGTTCACCGCGAGGAGCTTGTCGTCGATGTCTTCCTCGTTCAGCTATCACAGCAGATAATAGCCTCTCCCTTGGAGGGGTTCTTCTGGCCTCAATAACTAGCGGCCTCTGAAACTGCTTCTTCATAAGTCCCCTCTCCTTGACTGTTTTCAGCACTCGATGTACTCGAGCAGATAGACGTTCAGGTTCTCTAGTCTTCTGAGGGGTTGGTGCTTGTGGTCGATGCTCGCAGAATAAATGTTTGAGCTCACCAGAAGAGCTATTTCTTTTCACCCACTTAAGGTTGGTAAACCTATTCTCAGTGGGGACATTGGCCTCAAGTTCTTGGGCTGGTAGGTTCGATGGATGCACAGGCACCGATTGTTGTTGAGCTCAGAGCTCAGCATTCAGTTTTCTCCTGTCTCCTTGTTAGCTTCCCTCCAGATGAGGAAGCTTCAGCATTATTTTTCTCGGGTACTGATAACCCGTTTGACAGAGCAGTGGTGTTTGCAGCCACCACAGAAATCCTTCCTCCAGCCACAACTCTCTTGGTGGTCATGGCTTTTGACTGTGATAGTCGTTCAAACACATAAATCCTCCTATGAGGATTTGTAGCAGAAGGTCGTTGTGCTGGCAGATTCACACGACCGGTAGGAGCTTCAGCAGTATTAAGTCTTCTAGCATGCCTCTCAGCATTCACGCCATTCGCAGGAATGACAGCACTCCTTGCAGTGATTGCGGGGAAGTCAACGCTACCAAATTGGATGGTAGTTCCGGCGTTTCCAGTGTTGATCAGAGCATTTGCCAACTGAATGCTGGCTCCACCGCCTAGTTGAACAGTGAAATGAGTGTTCTGTAGATCCATCTGCATAAATGAAAGGCAAGAGTTAATAATCAGAATCTGTACATCACCCCACACTTTAAAAATGCAGAGACTTGCACAGAACAAAAGATAAAAGCAGATAACCATTAACAAGCAATAAAAAGTAATATAAATTTAAACACTGCTGATTAAGCTATCTCAATGAATGTATGAATGATCATATAGAAAATGATTTTAAAATTTTGATTCGCTAAATGATCATTTTAAAAGATTCAAAATTTTAAACACGGATTGATATGGTTGCTACTATAGCATTTAAAGGACTAGCCAAAGATGGAAAGAGAAACCTTTCCCCAGCGGAGTCGCCAGAAATCTGTGGACTCTGAAAATTCGGCCCCGGCCTTCCGCTCGCATTTTCTTTTTATTTGGCAAGGGAGTTTTAACTGAATAAGTTCCGAGGTAAATTTTGGAAGACAGATGAGTTTGTAGATAAGACACTACCCAGAGATTTCGCCCTCATTTTGCGAGGACTTTATGATCTGAGTTCTGGTTTTTTATAGGCGCAAGCCCCTATAGTTAATTACCCCTCCCGATCTCGAGAGAGAACTTTCGATTAAGGTTAGTCGTCAATCAGATACGTAGATGATGTGTTATCTGGCATATAGTAGCATCATAGGTATTGATATTTGGAAATTTGAGAATTGGGTTTGGAAATAGTTGGAGAATTTGGGAATTTGAAAAGTTTGGAAATTTGATATTTAAAAATAGAAATTTCACCATCTTGCACTTAAAACAGATGGTGGGGAATGGATGATGGGCCCAATCAAGATCCCATGGTTCTGTCGTGCCGGGCCATCGTGGTCCCTGGTCTACTTAGTCAGAGGAGGTAGTCGACCCATCCTGACAGAAGGATCCTTGTCGACAGCCATGGGTTGCTTTGTCCAAGGGGACCTTGTAGACCTGGGATGAATATTTGCCTAAGGGAACAAATTTGAATCCACCTTAGCTTACAGAGGGCTTTGTGCTCTATCGATCATATCCTATTGATTCATATCTCACGGATTTGATGCTAATAAGGAGCGTATCGGCGCTGGCCATAACCGGTATTTCGTGGTGTCATTTGGCGACAAAACCACTCGGTTCAGAGGGCCCCGGGTCATAACCATTTGTCCTGCGGTGCCATTTGGCAGCGAACCGCCGGTTAGAGGACACGTACCATATCCTTACTGGCAAGAGATTGTTTGAGAATGGATCCTAGTGATATTTTCGACTAGGCATTTGGCTCTTTTGTGAGCTGAAGTAAATTTTGATTTGTCCACCCCGCAAATTATTGCGGAGGGGCGGATGGATTTTGCTTTAAGTTTTTGATAGTTAGATTCCAATTTTAAACATTTTTTGGATTTTTGGATTTTGAAGTTTTTTTGGATTTTTGTGGGTTTTTGATTGAGCTTTGGAATATTTGAAATGGGCTTTAAGTAGACTTTTGGGAAGGCATTTGAGACTATTTGGGAACCCCTCCGGTTCAGATTTGCGTTCAACACGGCCATTATCGGGGTGTTCGGGGTCATTTCTCTTTTGTTGATTGAACCCTATCAACTCGACCAAGCTATTGATCGAGGATCAAGTTTTGTAGGCTTTATGCCCTTGATAGTGAATTCTCATTATTATAGGCTTTAAAGATTTAATATGAATGTATTAAGACAAATATAACGGTCTCCACAACCGTATATTTGATTGTTGGTTTGAACCTTGTCGAATCCTACTGATCTGTATAGAAGGATCGGATTCGAACCTTGATTCACTTGTCAACCCGCGCAGCATCTCTAGACGTCACGTGTGTACCAATAACACGCTTGCCGGGGCCCATGCAGGTGTTTGGGGGCATTTTATAATTGAACCATGTCCACTCCTTTTATCTTCTTAGGAGGATCGGGTTCAAAATTTGATAACCCGTTCAGCATCCCTAGACGTCACGTGTATTTCTATAACACGCTCGCCGGGGCCCATGCGAGTGTTGATTGTATACTCTCTTTTAGTGTACCTAAGTGTGTACAAACTACAGTGCATGTGCAATGGTATTTTGAATATTCGCGAAACGCTTTCTGTCCACTTCCAAGAATGTCGCGGATCCGGTGGCGTGATGTTGTAGTTTGTGGACGCCTTCTGTCTGCTTGTACGAATGTTGCAGATCCGGTGGCGTATTGTAGTAGCTTCTGGATCAATGGTTTGCTGCTTCGTACAGGTAGACTGTCGTGCACTACTCGTTGTTTTCTGCAGGTGGATCGTAGTGCACTAACTAATCTCCTGCCTCGGATCGTAGGAGCTTGCACTTTTTTTAGATCTTTGGCATTTGTTTGTAGATTGTATGTAATATTCGTAGTGGGGCTCCAGCAGAAGCTCGTGAGAGATTGAATCTTTCGTATTCTTTATGTACTTTATTATGGTACTTGGCTCATGTAGTACATCTGCCACAGCTACAAGTGGGCAGGTAGATGTATTCTTTCACAGACTGAAATTGACTTTAGGATACTACATTTACTGAAGTATTTCTGCATTTACCCATCAATGGCATGTGTCGCATACATTTATCTTTGTAGAAAAATTGTATGTGTTGCAGATCTTTTTCATGGAGGCTAAATTGGATGCACAGGGGGTCTCCTCGTAGTAACTCCTCAATTTCATCATTTGTAGGGTTAGATGCATTTGTTTGTATCTTGATGTGGATTGTAAGTCATAATCACATGTGTTGCACATCATTCTTCACACTACTAATGGACAGCAGTTTTATAAACGACTGCTTAAATGCACCTCTATGGATCAAGCTACTATTGGGATGCTTCTTGATCTATCTATGACCCAATCATAATTCTTTCTTAATTGTTGTTGACTAGGGGGAATCCATAATATTTAATGTATGAGATTTATATACATCAGAAAGCATTAGTATTGTCGTTGATCATGACATTTACAAACTAGCTATGGAATTTGTTAAGATCTTTCATGAAGATCTGTAGTTAGGTTGTCACATCTTCCAAGATTCATACGAATTATTGTTTATGGATGACTCAAAATCAATGGTTATGATCTTCCTTACGGTCTTCTTGTTGCTTGCAACGCAAACCTCATTTGCAAGCTTTTTGTCTCCCTATGTGGCTGCAAACGTACTTGCAAACTCTTTATCCTCAAAGATGGCTTTACAAGACATAATAAATTTGATATCAATCCTTTCATTCCAATTGAGATGATTGTTGACATAAGCTTTATATTAAAGCTTGTAATCACTTTATATTTCTTTTTTTGCTTGCTTGGGTGAGATTCGAATTGATCACCCTCTTTGATTAGCACTTGTATTTTTATTAGAATGACAATTCTTTAACCTTTAAGAGCTTGATGTTATGATTCAAGTTTCCTTGCAGTTCGAGTGCTTAGTTCGGTCCAAGTTCAAAATGAGTCATGGTTGAAGTTCAAATGTAGGTACAAGTCATGTGTCCCCTGCTGTCCTTGCAAGTGTAATTTCATATCTAAATTATGATTTTCTTGAGTTTGAGTTCACTTAAATTATTCAATCCAATTCCAATTTAATCTCATTTCATTTGGATTTAGCCTTTTATTAATCATTTGAGTTTTTTTTTTCAAGCATGAGCCTTCAAGTCTACTGTTTATTGTTATTTGAGTCAATGTTCTTTGTTCTTTTGAGTCCAAATCATGTCCAAGTATAGTGGCATATTCACCCAAAATTTCGGCAGCCTTTCGGCGTCTCCCCTGTTTAGGGGAAAACTACGGAAAACTGGGCCTCCCGCCACGCTAGAGGAAAGCTTTGTACGGTAGGTGCCCTCGTACGAGGACACCGCGACCGTGTAAAATCTTTGTCCCCACCACGCCAGAGAAAGGCGTGTATGGGTCTTCGGTACCTGTTGCAAAAGAGAAGCAGTTGTTTCCCCGCGAGCGGGTACTTATGAATATCCCGGTCTCGTCATAAGTGCCGCACCGGGTTCCCATCCCACTACGCTAGAGGAAAGCTTGTATAGGCGGTTTTCCGGTTTGCCACGAACGCCGAGAACAAGATTTGGAACCGAGAGACTCTCACCTACCTTGTTGTGGGTGTCGCGCCGGTTGCCCCTCCCACCATGCTAGAGAAAAGCGTGTATAGGCAGACCACCGACTCGACACGCATGCCGAGGTAGGGGAGAGAGAAAGGGTTCGTAAATCGAGATAAATATTTTTTTAGAAATTTTTTTTTCTCTTTTTTTTTGCTTTCTTTTTTTTTGTACAAGCTTTTTTTTTTGCAAGCTTTCTTTTTTTTTTGAATCTCTTTTCAAAATTTTTTTCACAAAAGAAAATACATATGCATGTGTACACATGTATTTAAATTGACAATAATGACGACAATGCATACAGTTAACAACATTAACAAATGTTAAAACTAATCCAAAGCTAAGAGAGAACCTGATGCTCTCCCCTCTTACTTTTCCATTTCAATGCTCTGTTTCACATTCATATAACAATACTAGTATTGAATTATGCTAATTGGCGGTAAGTACTACTAATATTAAAACAACTAAAATACACATTCACATTGAACTTCTGTGAGGGAAGAAATGAGTTTGAAAAGGGCTGTTTTGAGTTTAAAGTATAGAAAAGCTTAAATGTAGGCTGAAGCTTCAGTTGAAACCATCTTATTTTGTGGGCTTTTTATGGATTTAAAGTGGGCCGGTTTTAAAAATGTAAAGGAATAAAGTAGAATGGTTTGAATGTAGTGTTAATAGAGCTACAGGTAATGTACATAAAATGGAACAAAAGAACAAAAATAATAAAAAGAAAAGTTACTGCATGTTTGTAAAATAAAAAAAAAATGGCTGAAGTGGGTAAGCAGTGTAAAAGTCGGTTTGTTGAAGTGCACAGATAAGAGAAGAGGTCTATTGCAGGTCTTTCACAAAAAAAAAAGAAACTCAAACACCTTTAATCGGGTACGAGAAAATACCCAGCGCGATGACTATCACTATGGCAATAACTTAAGAGGTTTAAACTTACCACCCCCAAATATTCTCTCTCTTTTTTTTTTACTAACAGACAAATGAAAGATGACAGCCGTATGAATAGATAAAATCTCAAGGAATCACACATATAATTGTATGTCATGGAGAGAGAATCTCATTACCTGTTCCAAACCTCAAAGCTACAGCCTTTGTTGAAAAATAACTAACAAACCAAATATGAAAAGAGATGGCTATAGGCTTATGCTATGGATTAGGAATCTGTAGGTATATGATATTGCAGCAATAATAATATAAAGGAGCTGATGTCTTCACGTGGGGAGGCTGTAGGTTGTCAGATAATAGGTTTCATGAGAAAAACGTGGCTAGAATCTTTGTGAGAAAGCTGCCACTGTTGACATCCAATAAAACGAGGAGGAAGTGGACGTTGGCCACACAGTGAGGTGGTGATTTCAGTCGGGAAGTTGGAACCGAGAGCTCGTGAGGTTGAAAGGGATTGGGCCGGACTTCAAAGCATGGAGTTAAAGACGGGAAGAAGTGTTTGCTAGCTGCTTGGACGTCTGGATGAGGGAGATGTGGAGTGATCCCGCCTTTTGAAAACTTTTTTTTTTTTGTTGTGTGGGAAGATAAGCAAAAGACAACAGAGAGCTTGCGTGACAGTAGTGAGAAGCTTCCTTATTTGACTCATTTCCACCGTATCCGAAGCAAGCTGTGATAGGCCACAGAGGAACCAAAACGAGGTAACACATTAAGTGCATATTAATTTGATTTGAATCTTTTCCTAGTTTGGAATTTGTCTTTGCTGCCATTTTGTAAGCTTAAGACCCTACATTAGTGATATATAATTAATATATTGATTTGAAAATGCTGAGCTCAATTGGTCAAGTCAAATCGTCTCGATTTGTGTGCAATTTCCTCGTCTTGCGTGTATTTTTGCCTCGTTAAACATGTCAAAATCATTAAACATTACAATTAGACAAATTCATAGGGGATTTAGGATATTGTCGATGTTCCGATCGCAACGACGCAGTCCGTTTGTCAATCCGACGTCGTTTGATCATCGTCGAGGCTAATCTCCATCGAAATGCGTGCCTTTGCAATATATTTGAATCGCCTTTAAAATTTTTCAACACTTCAGAGGATCCAAATTTATTAAATAAAATGTATATTCTGAATGTTGGGGATGTTCCGGATGCAATGACGCTGTCCGTTCATCAATCGGACGTCATCTGGGCATCTTCGAGGCCTCATTTCTGTCGTAGCGCAGACATTTATATTATATTTGCATCGCTTAGAAATTCACCACCATCTCGGATCATCCAAACTTATTAAATAAAATGTATATCCTAAATGTCAACAATGTTTCGGACGCAGTGGCGTAGTCTGTTTGTCAATCAGAGGTCATTTGATCCTCGACGAGGCCTCACTTCCTTCATAGCGCATGCCTTCGCAACATATCCAAATCGCCTTTGAAATTTACGACACAACCTCAAACCATCGAATTTGATCAAATAAAATGTATATTCTGAGTGTCGGCGACGTTCCAGACGCAATGGTATTGTCCATTCGTCGATCGGACGTTGTTTGGATGGCGACGAGGCATTGTTTCCTTCGTAGCGCATGTCTTTGCAGCATATTTGAGTCGCCTTTGAAATTTGCGACCTTACCACAAACGATCCGATTTAATCAAATAAAATGTAGAACCTTAAAGATGACGACGTTCCGGACGCAATGGAGCTGTCCGTTTGTTGATCGGACGTCGTTTGGGTGGCGACGAGGCATCGTTTCCTTCATAGCGCGCACTTTCGCCTCATATTTGAACCCCCTTTGAAATTTACGACACCATCTCAAATGCTCCAATTTGATCAAATAAGATGTAGACTCTTAATGTTCGCGATGTTCCAGACGCAATGGCGCTGCTCGTTTGTCGTTCGAATGTCGTCCGAGCATCTTCGAGGCCTCGTTTCTTTGATATGCGCGCCTTTACATCCTATTTGAATTGTCTTGAAATTCACGGCATCATCGATGACCTTTGTAGCAAATGGAGATCCAGAAAGCATTTTTAACTATCTCTCCAGTAATGGATCTTAATCTTTTATAATAATTAGGATTCTTCTCATCAGCAAATGCATGAGTGTTGAGGGCTGTAACATTGATCTTTCTCCAAGCTTTTTTTAATCTAAATACTTCCGCAGTCTTTTTTAATGGCCGTTGCAATCATCATTTCAACTATGCCCATTCGAGTTATTACCAAAATTCTACCACCAAAGCTTCCATAAGCCAAAGGGGTAAGCACCTTCTCCCATTTGCTTTTATCTTGTTTCTCATCATCCTCCCAAATGTCATCCAGCATAAGTAAGGATTTTCGGACATGATCTCGGTCCGAGGACTAACTTGAAGTACCTCAAGTGTCTCCAAACAAGGACCCTCCTTAAGAGATTCCAACAAATCTGTAATGACCCCTTTTTTATCAAAGTTATTGGCAACACAAACTCACATTTTAAGATCAAATTCCTTCGTCATTCCATCTTCACAAACA
This sequence comes from Dendrobium nobile, assembly GCA_022539455.1. Classification (NCBI taxonomy): domain Eukaryota; kingdom Viridiplantae; phylum Streptophyta; class Magnoliopsida; order Asparagales; family Orchidaceae; genus Dendrobium; species Dendrobium nobile. The sequence goes on from CM039734.1 coordinate 9,932,614, forward strand.
TGTTGCAAGAGAGTTGTCTTTCTTATACCACCTGGTTCACTATAGATAGAAGAGAAAATTCTGTACAAATTAACTCCATTAATGGAAGCTTAATTTTCTCCATTTGATCGCTTCCTCAACTAGTGCATAGTAAAATCCAATGCAATACACATTTAAACTGAAATTTCTTTATCAAGTTTAAGATTTCCGGGTTTTTTTGTCGGGGTCAACAATTCTGTACAAGGATATTCTAAACATTTCTTCTCGAACTTTGACTTGCTTCTTGGGGAATTATTTTTGATGTTGGAGCCTCCCTAATTAGAAGGGTTGGTGTCATTGCCATATTCTTTTAAGGCAATCATGTTGCCTATAACTGCAAACTAACTCTTGAGAGGTTGCAATTGTCCTCTAGTTTTGGAAGTAGATTTATGCAATAAATGACTTTATGAGGAAGATAATATGGTTGTTATTGGTTTTCTAGGAGGCCTTGACATAGGTTCTTTTTCTATTAACAAGTAGATTTAGCTTCCATTAGGGGTTGTGACATAACCAAACTTTGTTGGTCGTAGTTGATACACCCCTTGACTAGCCCTCTAGGTGGAAAACATAGATATGTACTACTAATTTTTTTATATCATAATTTCTAAATTGAGAAATTTAAAAATTTATACAAGTCTTTAGCGTAGAAGCATTTATAAAATATTTTTCATTTATTTAACTACAAAGCTTCTAATAGACATCATGATTCTCTGGTATATCATCAAACTTTCATAATAATCATACCTGACTAAGCTTTATCTTTTACATAAAATGGTACACCAAAAGATAAAGTTGTAGATCAAAATATAACCCTTTTCTGGGTTCTATCTTATTCTTTCCTTTACGTGAGTATAGTATTTTATGAGCTAAAAAAGGTCAGGAAGGTAAATAATTCTAACATTAAGTTTTAATATCATAAAATTCAATTATTTTCATACATTAGTCTAATGTTTATCTGAAATGCTTATACATGAAAATTCCTAAATAAAAAGTTATGTAACTGTAAATGAAATATTTAATTGTAAACAAAATTTTTACCAGACCTTTAGAGGTTCAAGCATCAACAATATCTCATTAAAAGTGTGTATAAGTCTGTTAAACTAATATTTTATGAGTTTCTTTTATTGATTATATATTTTAGCTTTCGAATATAACATATATGGGGAAGTAGTTTATTAGCTATTATAACCTCGAAAGCTATTTGAAAATAAAAAAAAAACTTTTCCCTAAGGTCGGACAAAAAAAAAAAAAACCTCGAAATCTATGTGCTGATGACCATTTTGCCTTTATAAACGCCCACATTTGTTGCCCTACATTTATAGGTCATCTTACATACTGCATTTTAATGTTGGTTTTAATCAGTTGAAGACTCCCTAATTATTAGAAAATTTTCATAATTTTGAGTGTGCCTAGAAGCACCCAAGAAGCTGCGACAAAATTTTGCTAGAAAAATAATATGAAGCAAATACCTTCAAATTCTAACTTCTGCCAGTGCCATATGTCATGATTACTGAAACCAATCAAATATTGTTTTAAAAAAGGGTAGTAACATCCTTTTCAAATAGAGTCCTAGCCACTGATGATCTGGATAGTTTAGCAATAGTAGCATTTACCTGAAGTAGTTTACCAAAAATTGAGCAGAGAGAATGCAAAGTGGATTTTTTGAAGTATTCAATTCGTAGTGGGAAAGCATATGCATTGTGAGTAGTAAGAGATTTCTTTGAACAATTAAAATGAAGGGGCCATTTAAGCATACACATCATAAAGTAATCCGCGTAGTATGATTTTCTTAAAAAGAGTCTTGAATAATCAACTTTTAAGGATAACTTGATAAGAACATGATATCAATTAATGAGTCCAATTATATAATCTCCAACCAGTCTTTAATCAACCATGAATTTGTGAACAATTTGCATATTATTGTGACCCCAAGAAAATTCAACGTGGAAAGAAAGAAGAGATGCCAACTCAGATATCTTAGACAAAAAAAAGTCATTATGAACTTTGATAGGAGGGTGGTAGATTGTCATGAATTGATATAGGATCTTAATTAAAACATTTAAGGAAACTAAAGTAGTGATGTAGAATGAGAAGGCCACAATAGAAAATAGATTCGACAAGAATCAGATTTATTAACTATGGTTAGATTTTGGGATATTATATAAGTGGAGTTATCATGATGTAAGGATTTGATTTATCATCTTTACCGCAATAGAAAATAATTAAGAATCATAAAAATACTTATTAAGATCTATTCTTCTTTCAATGAGGGATGTTAAATTTTTAAGCAAACAAACAAGCACTGGACATCCTTCCTAGTCTCTCTATATTCCATAAAGGTTCCGGTGCAAGAAATGAAGTTATTCAATCAAGGTGGCTGTCTATTATGCCATCAAATCATGAACATTTTGGAACTTTCTTTTTCCCTCAGTGAAGTTATATGATAAGTTTTATTTTAGTACTTATAAATATGAAATGAGCTGTATTAGAAAATAATGTTGGGTGAAATAATATACGGCATTGCTTATATGCAATGAAATCTTTAACTTGGTGGCTTCCTCGCACTATGGTTCTTTGATGAGTTGCCTTTAAATTCATCTTTGCCTCATTATTCTCTTGAATTATACTATCATATTTTGTATTATTGTCATCTTTATACTATCATGGTAGCCTACCCCCCACCTATAATATTTCATATCAGAGATAGAAATTTGGACTTCTAGCATATGTGAGGTAAAATTTGGCTTTTACTCTTCACGAACTTCAAATTTTATTTTCCATCAATTATACACGCAATTAAGAAGTTAGTAGCCTTATGTTGATTTCTTTGTAAGTTTGAACCCTCTTTGAAATATGGTTTCGAAAGTTTTTTTTTTGTAATATGTTGTGAGTTTCTCTTAGCTTTTCATCCATTTTTTTTTTTTTTTAATCCTACAAGAATTTGAGGGCTTGGTGGCTATCTAGCATTGATTCTTTGTTAAGTGTCCACCCATCTTGAAAAATTACTTGGGTTGAATAACTTGATTTTTTTATGGCAGGCTAAGGGTGGTTATTCTAATTGTTAAGTGTGCTTCTAATTTTCTTGCTTTAATATTTATGTAAGAACCGGCTGGTTTGGTTCAACTGAACCAGACTCCTAGAATCAAACTCCTTATGAAATTGCGAGCGAGCAAAGCGGGCGAGTGCAAGAGAGCGAATGGAGCGAGGAAACACATTCTAAAGTGAAAAATTGCGACTCCTCACATGAGATAACTTTTATTTGCTCCGTCCAATTATGCTAAACGAGAGAAATTGAGAGGAGGAAGTGACAGAGAGGAAGAAAAAGGAAATTTGGAGAAAGAAAAGAAATCGGGTAGGGAAGAAGAATATGATTTTTGTAAGAGAAGTTTATTTTTGTCTATTACTAAAAATATGTCTTTAGGTGAAGGAGAATGTTGGGGGAAAATAAATTCATGTGCTCGAGGCAGACAAAGAAGAAAGAAGAGTTAAGTAAGGTAATTAATTTTAACTGGGAATGTTTAATCTTTAATCATTTTAGAGATTTATAGTAGATGATGAATTATAATCAAGATTCAAGACATAGTAAATTAGAAATATTCAGTATTATATAGATGATGTCCGACACATTTGAAAGTGTTTTTAATGATATCAAATAAATTCAATGTTATCTTGATGATATTTAATTTTAGAAAGTTGTTTAGCAATAATTAATGCATATGTATATTTTTTTAGAACAGTGAATGATTTAAATCATTAAACTGAGGCGAAGTACTGAAGCCAACATGCAATCTCAAATGGAGTTTATTTAAGGTTTTAAAATGTAAAGGACGAATTAAATGAAATTAATAAAAATATAGTTATGAAATTTCAATGCAGATTTATGAAATTTTATATGTGATTTTAGGTATTGCATTAAGGAAGGATATATCAAAGTTCAATTATTTGGAAGAAATTTAAAGTATAAAAATAATCAAAGTGGGTAATTACAATTGTTTTAGAGCAATTACAATTCCCTTTCATTTAATTACAACTATTGTATGTCGTAACATATATGTTGACTGAATGTTTAATGTATAAAACGAATCAAATTGGGGGAAAAACTAAATGGATGACTGTTATATATAGCAAATTCATTATCTTCATTCTATCACTTTTATTGAACATTATATCATGCACAAGTACTTGCTAAAATTAAATATTTGATATGCAACAAATTTGAGAATGACTGAATAACTTAGTTCTCAAATATTAACTAGTTAATTAGTACTCTAAAATTGATTAATATTAATCATGTCTTTATGATTTTCTAATATCTCTTAAGACATGAAATCTCTTTACATATTCATTATAAAATAGATGTATATATAAGCAATTCACTCAATATATAAAATTACTTATTCTAAAAACAAAATAGATTCCCCTAACATAAACTACCATAAATTATAATTAGGATTAATTACATATGCACAAGTGATCTTATATGCCAAGCTCTTTATAAGTTGCAAATTTGAATGTCATTCTTAAGCTTATATGATTAAGTGAAATAAAACAAAAAATATTATAAAAAATAAAAATATCAAATAAAATAATTTAATTGCTAAAATCACAAAACATCAAAAGATTTATTTGATGCATGATTCTCCTCAAGGGCCTCCCAAAATTTATGTTTGATTTAAAAATCCACCTAAAAAACTATAAAAGTATAGAGCAAATTTGTGTTAGGGTTAACCAAAATTTGATGATAAAGATGTTGATGTACAAAGAGGAAAAATAATGAGATACTCTTGCTTCTTCACTTTTTTTCTCTACTCGGCCTCCTCCCCTTATGGTGCTCGACGACGAGTGCGAACACGAAGGTTGCCACCATCAAAAAAGCTATCGATCTTGCCTCCTCCCTCTACATCTTGATAGGTAGTCGAAGCCAGAAAGTTTGATGCGGGCAAAAAATATAGGGGCGCCTATACCCTTCGCCCACAAAAAGCAAAAACTAAGTAACTGGACTTCTATCGACGAAAATGACTAAAGACGAGAAAAGGAAGAACAAACTCTTACATTTCACATAAAATGTAAAAACTAGAAATCAAAAGACTTAACAACAATGACTCTTGCAAAATTTAACCGACTTACAAACTTGACTCAATCACATGACGACACCCTAAAGTTGCTTCACTTAGAGAAGAAGGATACAGGTGGAGTGACACTTGCGGAGAGACGAAAGAGGTTAGAAGCCAAGAAGAAGGGTGGAAAGAGCCCGCAGGATTTCCGGAGGGGATGAGAAAGAAGGGTGGAAAGAGCCCGCAGGATTTCCGAAGCAAACCCACAGGTTATAGCTTTTCCAAAAATAACATATCATCCACTTTTTTCAAACATTACAAATCCTTCTTTATTTATAGGTATGAAAGAGGAATACCAAGAGACACCTAATAAATTCCCATAGGAATTTTAAACATCACATAGCATTAAAATACCTAAAAAACATCCCAAGCCAAGGAACCGAGGAGGCATCCACGGGAACCAAGGAGACCGCCCGGAACCAAGGGGCACGGTCACGGGAAAACTAGCAGCCGGCCGGAATCCCAAGGGGCAAATGCACAAAATACTAATGGCCCTAGAGGAAGCCAAGGAGCCACCTCATGGGAAAAGTAAATCTTGGAATTCCAAAGGCCGGTTTAGAATTTCAAGAGACAAATATGATTACAAACATAAAAAGCATAAAAATACATTTAATATAAGATAACTATGAGCTAAAATCATAGCTAATAATGAGCTAACCCTTAGTTCAATAAGTGAATTAAAGACCAGCTCATAAATGAGCTAAAATTTCAGCTCAATTTTGATTGAGCTAGTAGACTCAAGGGAAGCCAAAAATCTAATTATTTTTTAAATGAGTTGACCCCCCCCCCCCCGTTTGTCTACATCAAAGTTGACGAAAACATTGAACTTCGAAGCCATTGAGTTCTGCCACTCCTCTCTTCCCGATATATGTTGCTTCATAGGAGGCTATCGTCGATCATCACCTTCTTGATTTCTCGCTCTCAATTGCTGCCTCTCCCCTCTTTCTCTCCGCACTCTCACTATCTCTCACACACGAGATGCCCTAAGCCACAATTCAGAACATAAAGGCACAGTATTTTCTTAATAGCAGAACGAATATCGGGTTAGTTTAGCCAAAATGGTTTGACTTTAGCCAAAATGGTTTGACTTTAGCCAAAATGGTTTGACTTTGCTTTATATCAGGTTATTACAATGTCTATGTTCAAATTAGAATTATTTTGAGCGGCTCTTCAGTTATATATTGGATATTAGTCTGTTAAGTATTCTATGTTATTGAAATAACTATATTAGCCATCTGTCCATTTGTTCCCGTGTCATTAATTCGAGTCTCTGGTTTGGGTCATTACAATTTATGTGTCTGGTCTTCTACTTTTATTATTTTTAATTATCCAAGCATTGCCACAACCATTTTAAGCTCTAAGGGCAAAGTTTCTTGAATAGTTATGGAATATAATATAAAATAAGTAAACCATGGTAAATTTCAAATAATTACAATGAAGAATCAAATTTATAAATTTGGTACAATTTTAAGATATCTTAAGTGGAGTCATCATCTTGATAGGATTTGATCATCATCATGCAAATATAAAAAAATTATGCAAATAAGTTTTCTATTTTAGAAATTATTATGCTTTTACCATATTCACAGAAATTGTTTACCATCATAATTATCACTAAAAGAAAGAAATATTTCAACTTTAATTTTATTAGTCAAATATGCAAAGAAATATATATATATATATATATATATATTTTTTTTCGTTAAAAAATTTGCGATCAGTTGTTTCATTCAAGGCTGGAGCAATCAATCAAGATTTTGATCATAAAATAAAAAAATTATCGGGATTTATTCTCTTTCCAATGAGGGATGACCGAATTTTTAAGCAAATATATAATTGTTGGACTTCCTCTGCTATCTCTTCACCTTCCACAATGGTTCCAATTCAACAAAAATAGTTTTGGATGCTTTGAAATAAATAATTTTTTCAATTAAATAAGGTGCTCATTAATTATGCAATCAAATCATGAAGATTTTAAAGCTTCATTTATTTTTGTTCAAAAAATTATGTAATAATTTGTATTTTAGTGCTTTTAAAGTAGAGTGAGTTATATTAGAAAATAATGTTGGTTTGGAAGATCAAGGCTTTAGAGAAAGAGAAAGAAGGTCAGCCATCGTGAGAGGGATCTAATTATTCCAGTTAGATATTGAACTTCTAACATAATGGTCGATGGTTGATAGGACTAAAGTTTGCTCATGTTATGATTTTCGTGACCTGTTATGATTGCATATATAGAAATTTTTTTGCGTATCGAGCATGTTAAATTATCAAAACAACATAAAAGGGTTTAATGCATATTATTTGTGGCATATGACAATTTATTGAAATATTTCAGATTAATCCAAATCAAGACCTTGCGTAAGATTGTTTAATGACATACGATGCACAAAAGAGTATCTTACATGTATATTTTGTACATCATTATGAAATGATTGATAAATTTATATGCCAATATTAAGGAATGGAAAAGGATTAAATAATGTCAATGAAATTTAAAGATCCTTTTTAAGTCCATATCATACGAGTTAGGTGTGTTGACTTTGGTGACCTGCATATGAAGAGAGAATTGAAAAAGAATTCTTGTATTGGTGAGTTTGTTACACAAACCTTTACTTGATACTGGTCAGTTAGTTGGTCCAACTTCTATCAACAAAATAATAAGGAATTCTTGACTCTTGATACCAGTGAGCTGAAGTTCTAATTTATTAGGGGTTGTTGGTACAAAGGGATTGAATCAGACAAGCATGATATGACATTTCAAAGGTACTTTTATAAAGAATAAGAGAAGAAAAATAAGAAAAATTGTTGTTAGTTTTATATTCATGCAACAGATATATTTGATCCTTTATAAAATTGATTAATAACTCATGTATTGAATTAACATCTTCTGCGTTGAACTAAATATATTTTTTAATGTTAATGCTTTTTAAGTTACTCCCTTGTATGTTTGAACTCTATGTTAAAAATATTTCTCACTGAGATTTTAGCTCATTTGATGCCATACTATGATTACGGGAAAATGAAAGAGATATTGCAGAATAGTCGTTAGGTGACTAGTGTTGCTTTGTATAGTAATATTTTTAGTATATGATTTTGGGTATATTTTAAAGGTATGGATGATGTAAATTAAAGAACTTGAGTACGTATGAATTCATTTTCAAAGTCATATTATAAGCCCTGTATTTGACTAGATGATTTTAAGTATATATGCTTCCATTTGAAGGCTCATGATTGATATATTAAATGATGGTTAAAGATCAAGTATACTGCTGGAATAATCGAACAATGCTATTTTTCACTTATGCGATCTTGATGAGTAAATTAGGATTGGTGTTTGGAGAATTAAATCTAACTGGATAGTCCACTTCTTTTATGCCTCATGATTGCCTAAATGGGGGTGAAAATAGCATTTGAAATGAAATGGTAACGTAGTAATGTTTGAATTATTAATTATAATGGAAGCATTATTTTATTTAGAAATGGAGTTAGGAATGAGATTGATTCTTAATGTGACAATGGTGTAGGTCAATATAACTGTGGTTAGTTACTTCACTTAGGTTAGGAATGATCTTAAGCATAATATGAATGATCATCTTATTGCATAAAATAGGTAAATTTATAACAAATAAATATGCTGGAAGAAGTGCAAGAAGGAATGAATGGTCAGTTTTCTCGGCTAGTCACTGAAGCATAAAATACACGCTTATGACAATTCAGGCTGCAGTAGGGCTCAGAATAGAATAAATGAGAAGACCAGATCTAAGGAGTTGCATAATATTGGAAGCCTAATTTCTCATGTGGTGAACAAAATGGCATCCTTTAAAAAATCCTCTTCAAGTAGTGGACCGAGATTTGAGTTTGGTAACGAAGTAGATATGCATATGAGAATATTTCAGATTTTCAAGTCACCAACATTCAAGAGAGCTAGTGATCCAACAGTTGCTAAGGACTGGTTGCTAAAAGCTAGAAAAATTTTGGAAGGCTTGATTCGTCTCTACAATAAAAAAGTTATACTTCTAATCTTTATGTCAGAAGAATCAAATAGATGTTGTTAGGTAAAGTACAATGAGAAATTTGGAATGATGCTACTATTGTTGATTTCTTGGGATGAATCCATGAAGGTGTTCAAAGATTGGTTTATTGCGCCCTCAACTAACCTTACATTAGTAATGCAATACGAGTCATAATTCACCTCCTTTTCATATATGCTCCATACTGCATCAATACTCAAAAAGAGAAATATGCAGATTTCTGAGAGGTCTCAAGGATCAGCTGTGACTTGCCTTGGCTCCTTTTAATGTCAATGAATTCTCAAATTTGGTAGAAAGAGCAGGAAGAGTTGAGAATTTATTGAATTATTCCAAGAAAAATTGGAAACAATAGTCTAGTGAGAAATGAAATTTTGAAAATAGAGATTATCTTAAGAATAAGAAATTCAAGTCTAAAATATGCAGATGCATTTAATTCCTGAAACCCCTATGTAAACAGTGCAAAAAGAGACTTTTTGGGGAATGTTGTCGATAATGGAAAGTGTAATAGATGTAGAGAAGTTGGGCATCGTGTTATATAAATTGCCCTATAGAAAGGAAAAATAGTAGGCCATAAGTATATATCAAGGGAAACAATTATTTTAGTGAGATATTCAACTTCTAAATTAAGGGTCGAATGATTCTAGGACTAAATTTTGCACATATTATGATTTTTTGGTCTATTATGATTGCAAATATGAAATTTCTACAGAGTGAGCTTACTAATTGTCACGGCCCTCCCCGGGGGCTCGAATTAACAAGGCTGGAAAGATAGTCGGACGATAAAATCATAATCTCATTTTCTAAATCTATTTCTAGTACATTGAAAGAGCCACTAAAACTGCAAATTTGAAACAAATTAAATAAAATAGTCAATACCTCTCATTGGTTGCATGACGTCTACGATATACATTTTTATTTCTTCTTCTCATTTTGATTATAACAAGTCACACTTGAAAATTTGTTAGAACTAAAGTAAGCCAAAGCTTAGCGAGTATCTGTTACGCCTGGACTGGTCCCAGCTGGACCGGTCCGGTTCTACACCCGGCGGCTCAAAGCCGGGCGGAACCAGGCGGAGAACAGAGAGGGGAGCGGGATTTCGGTGGGCCCGAGCATGGGCAAAAATGCATTGTTGGAGGGAGAATTTTGAATGAGGGGCTGTTTTAGGAAGTCCATTATTGTCCTTTATGATTAATTTGTATAATTAGGAGATTGGGGGGAAATTGGCTCATCATCTTGAATTTTGTAATTTAATTTGAGATCTAGGTTTTGTTTTGGGCTCTTGGCATCGCCAGAGATTGTGGAGAGTACGTTCTTCCTCTCGGATTGAAGAACAATTGTATCTTGATTATTTTGCTTTGCTTCTAGTGGAATACAAGTCCCTACTTGTGTTTTCTCTCATTTTCTTTCTATTTCTTGCTGTTTTATCGCTGTGGACAGCAGTTTTACTGTTGGAATTTTACTGATTTTAGCTAGGAAGTCTTGTGATACAAGTACTTCCTATCAAATTGGTATCAGAGCATCGTCTTGAGACCATCGACGGCTGAAATTCTGAAATTTCAGCAAGGAACAACCGTGGGAGAAAAGATGGCCGGAAGGAAGGTAGAAGTTCTGGTGGGAGTAATCGGCCAACTGAAGACCGATTTGGAAGAAAGAACCGTTGATTTTCAAAATCAATTCGCATCCATCCATGAAAAGATGGATGGGAGGTTCACGGCCTTGGAGGAAATGATGAAGAAGATGTTGGAGGGCAAGCCAAACCCGACGACATCGGAAGCAAGGGAAGCCACCGGCGACAATGGGAGATACGGGAACCCGAACCCATTGAGGGGAAGGGACACTACGGAAGTGGAGATCCTTGACGGGAATGACGGAATGCCTCCGCTAGAACCACTTTCTAGGAAGGAGATGAGCATGGGCTATGAGAGAAGAGGTGCTGAAATTTTTGGGAGAAGGAATGAGTTCTACCGTCGAGGTGCTGAAGAGGAGAGGAGAAGGGAGAAGTATGAGGAAGGACATGGGTACGATCAGTGGAGGGAAGGTCGTGAACACTAGGGAGTTTTTCCCCCTCGGGGAGCGGGGGGTTACGGAGGATTTAGGGGAAACGGTGGAGACCCGAGGGTGAGAAAATTGAAGATGCCCATTTTTGAGGGCGAAGACGCACATGGCTGGATCTACAAGGTGGAGCGATACTATGCGGTCAACGAGTTGACCGAGGAGGAGAAATTGACAGCGGCAGGACTGTGTTTGAAAGAGAAAGCATTAGCTTGGTACCAGTGGCAGGACATGAGGCGGTCCATTCGAAGCTGGAGGGAGTTCAAGGACTGTCTGCTAGAGCGTTTCCGAACCAGTAGGGGAGGAGACTTCTACGAGCAGTTCTTTGCCTTGACACAGGAGGGGACGGTCGTCGAGTACCACGACAGGTTTGAGTACCTCACGAGTAAGCTGGATCGTCTCTCTGAGACCGTGTTGGAGGGGAACTACATGAAGGGCCTTAAATCGGAGATCAAGGCAGCTGTCAGGGTGATGAGACCTCACGATTTGGGGGAAGCCATGGATTTGGCGCAGCTAGTGGAGGATTAGAGGTATCTGGAGAAAGGGGCTCGTAGCAGCAGTTCTAGGGGATCCTACAAGATGACGACTACCTTCTTAGCTCCAAAAGGAGCTGCACCACGAGAGGCACCAAAGGAGAGGACAGGAGGTGGCAATAGTGGGCAGTTCTAAAAGCTGACTGAGAAGAAGCTGCAAGAGAAGAGGGCAAAAGGACTGTGCTTTAGGTTTGATGAGAAGTACATGCCGGGGCACAGGTGCAAGGACCGATCTCTTCAGGTTCTCCTCGTTTGTGAAGATGAGGAAGACGAAGAGGGAGGTGGGAGTGACCCTGAGGGGGAGGAGGAGAAGCTGCACCTGGATGTAACAGAAGTCTCTCTGAACTCAGTAGTGGGATTCACTTCGAGTCACACTATGAAGGTGAAAGGAGAGATCTCTGACCGGGAGGTTGTGGTGTTGATAGATAGTGGGGCAACTCACAATTTCATCTCCACCCAGATTGTTGATGCAATGGGGATGGAGTTGGTGGACACGGGAGGGTACGGAGTAATGATGGGCACCGGGAAGGTAGAGATGGGACGAGGAGTTTGTCGAGGAGTAGTACTGAAGATTCAGGGGATTCATGTAAAGGAAGACTTCCTTCCCCTGGAATTGGGGAGTACGGATGTCATCCTTGGAATGAAATGGCTGCAGACTTTGGGGGTGACCAAAGTCAATTGGGGTGCTCTGAGGATGGAACTTATGGAGGGATAGAGGAAGACGATCCAAGGCGACTCGGGGCTATCCAGGGCAGGAGTATCTCTCAAATCCATGATCAGATCCATACAGGAGGTGGGAGTTAGTGGAGCTGCAACACTTGGAGAGGGTTAGCATGGGGGAAGAAAGAGATATTCCACTGATGGTGCAACCACCTATACATCAATACAGGGAGGTGTTCCAGCCACCCTAGGGATTGCCACCACCTAGAGAGCAGGAGCATGCCATTCTTCTGAAAGAGGGAGTGTCACCGATCAGTGTTCGACCGTACCGTTACCCCCAGATTCAGAAGGATGAAATTGAAAAGTTGATCAAGGAGATGCTGGAAGCAGGGGTTGTCAGACCCAGTGTGAGTCCTTTCTCCAGTCCAGTCTTACTGGTCAAAAAGAAGGATGGGAGCTGGAGGTTTTGGGTGGACTACAGAGCCCTGAACAAGGAGACAATACTGGACAAATTTCCCATTCCTGTGATCTATGAGCTACTAGATGAGCTGCATGGAGCAATGGTGTTTTCCAAGATGGATTTGAAATCGGGCTACCATTAAATTAGAATAAAAGAAGGGGACATTCAGAAGACAGCATTCAGAACACAGGAGGGGCACTATGAGTTCTTAGTGATGCCATTTGGGCTCACTAATGCTCCGACAACCTTCCAATCCTTGATGATTCAGGTATTCAAGCAGCACCTCAGGAGGTTTGTCCTGGTCTTTTTTGATGACATCCTGGTGTATAGCAAGACTGTGGAGGAGCACTTGGAACATTTGAGAGTGGTATTGGACGTGCTTCAGGAGCACCAGTTGAAAGCCCACCTGAAGAAGTGCAGTTTTGCTCAGGCAAGCATGGAATACTTGGGACATGTGGTATCTCAAGGAGTGGCAGCGGACCAAGCTAAAATTGATGCAATGCAGAAATGGCCGCTATCTTGGAACCTCAGGGAATTGAGGGGTTTTCTAGGATTGACTGGATACTACAGGAAGTTTGTGAAGGGATAGAGTACCATTGCCTGGCCTTTGATTGAGCAGCTGAAGAAGGACAATTTTTGCTAGGGAGAGCCAGCCACCCAGGCATTCGAGAGGTTAAAGGAAGCCATGATGGCTGTTCCTGTTCTAGCTCTTCTAGACTTTGGTCAGGTCTTTGTAGTAGAGACTGACGCTTTAAGATATGGGTTGGGAGCAGTTTTGATGCAGAACCACATACATGTAGCATACTTCAGTCAAGTGCTATCAACCATGGCAAGACTGAAGTCAGTATACGAGAGAGAGCTGATGGCGATTGTCTTGGCCATTCAGAAGTGGCGCCCCTACCTTTTGGGGCGACATTTCATTGTCCGGACTGATCAGAGGAGTTTAAAGTATCTACTGGAGCAAAGGATGGTAACTGAGGAGCATTAGCGGTGGCTCTCCAAATTGTTGGGCTACGACTTCGAGATCCAGTACAAGCCTGGTTTGGAAAATAAATCAGCTGACGCCCTATCCAGATATGTGGGGGAGCTCCAGGAGATGGCTCTGTCAGTACCATTGATGATCGATTGGGGGGCCATCAAGGAAGAAAGCAGGCTAGATGAAGAATTGAGGAAGATCAGGGAGGACCTGCAGAAAGACAAGAGTAGCCATCCGGGCTACTGCATTGAGGGGGAAAGATTATTGTATCAAGGAAGGTTTGTGATGCCACGAACGTCCGTATATATCCCCCACCTGTTGCAGGAGTTCCATGGCAGTGCAGTTGGAGGCCATTCAGGAGTTCAGAAGATATATAGGAGGCTAGCAGCGAGCTCTATTGGAAGGGCATGCATAAAGATGTGGAAGAGCTGGTGGCAAGGTGTGAGGTGTGCCAAAGAAATAAATATATGGCGATGGCACCAGGTGGGCTACTGGAGCTTCCAAACAGAGTTTGGGAGGAAGTGTCCATGGACTTCATTGACGGCCTACCTCACTCAGAAGGATTTACAGTCATTTTGGTAGTGGTGGACCGCCTTAGTAAGTATGCCCATTTCGTCCTCCTGTGACACCCTTACACCGTAGTGTCAGTGGCGGCAACATTTATCAGGGAAGTGGTTCGATTACACGGGATTCCAGAATCTATTGTGTTGGACAGAGACAAAGTGTTCCTCAGTCAGTTTTGGAGAGAATTGTTCAGAATGCAGGGCACAATTCTCAAGAGGAGCATCGTGTACCACCCACAGACGGATGGACAGATAGAAGTGGTTAACCAGAGTTTGGAGACATATTTGAGGTGTTTTGCCTCTGAAACACCCAGGAAATGGGCTAAATGGTTGCCGTGGGCGGAGTACTGGTATAACACTTCGTACCATTCGGCATCCCAGATGACTCCGTTCAAGGTGCTCTATGGAAGAGACCCCCCACACTTAGTATATTATGGGAAGGGAAACACACCTATCTCTTCAGTCGAACAGTACTTAGAGGAGAGGGACCGGGTGTTGGAAGAGTTAAAGAAACATCTGGAGAGGGCACAACAAATAATGAAGAAGCGAGCGGATACACACAGAAGGGACATACAATATGAAGTGGGGGAGAAAGTGTTTTTGAAGCTAAGACCCTACAGACAGAGATCAGTGGCTAGCAGGAGGAACGAGAAACTGGCCCCGAGATATTTTGGCCCCTATGAGATCTTGGGGAAGGTTGGAGCAGTAGCGTATCGTCTGAAGTTACCCCCCTCCGCTACTATACATCCGGTGTTTCATGTGTCACAGCTGAGGAGAGCCTTGGGGAAGCACGCAATTAGCGCCGAATTACCAGCAACAGTGACGGAGGATTGGGAAGTGATGTTAGAACCCCTAGAGCTTATGGGGGTAAGATCAGATCAAGAAGGCAACAAGGAAGTGTTGATTCAATGGAAGGACCTCCCTGAGTTCGACGCGACTTGGGAGCCGTTTGAAAGAGTGAAAGAGCAATTCCCCTCCTTTCACCTTGAGGACAAGGTGAGTTTTTGGGAGGGGAGTAATGTTACGCCTGGACCGGCCCCAGCTGGACCGGTCTGGTTATACACTCGGCGGCGCAAAGCCGGGCGGAACCAGGCGGAGAAAAGAGAGGGGTGCGGGATTTCGGTGGGCCCGAGCATGGGCAAAAATGCATTGTTGGAGGGAGAATTTTGAATGAGGGGCTGTTTTAGGAAGTCCATTATTGTCTTTTATGGTTAATTTGTGTAATTAGGAGATTGGGAGGAAATTGGCTCCTCATCTTGAATTTTGAAATTTAATTTGAGATCTAGGTTTTGTTTTGGGCTCTTGGCATCGCCGAAGATTGTGGAGAGTACGTTCTTCCTTTCGGATCGAAGAACAATTGTATCTGGATTATTTTGCTTTGCTTCTAGTTGAATACAAGTCCCTGCTTGTGTTTTCTCTCATTTTCTTTCTAGTTCTTGCTGTTTTATCGCTGTGGATAGCAGTTTTACTGTTGGAATTTTACTGATTTTGGCTAGGAAGTCTTGTGATACAAGTACTTCCTATCAGTATCACATGCTTCTAAACTACAATAACTAAAGACAGTAAAAGAAATATGTTTGATGTCCCTTTTCATTCCATATCTTAAATTTTATTTCAATTAAACATATCGTTTGTTTTATCAAGAATTTAAATGTATAACATTATGCATAAATCATAAATACATATCATATCATATTCAATTTACATTTGTCATATCTGTATTCATATATTTCTCATTTTCATATATAGTATAACAGTCATAGGAGCCACCATCTAATTTAGTATCAATGAAGGTACTCCTTTATCATTTTCTTTTCCTTTTCCATAATTTTTTCCTTTTCCATAACCTTTTCTTTTTTAACGTGCACGGGTACAGCCTCACCAGCCATTATCATAAGGGGGTGAGCTCCATCTTTGAATAAGCACATGCAAACATTCTATATGAATCATATCATTTACATTCTTCGTATTATGTAACATTGAATTTTATAATGAACATCATGATAATATATAATAAAAGATATATTATTGTATTTAAAGAATTGAGCAATTAAATAATAAGATGATCATTTGTTTTTAAGAGAAATCATGTAACATTAACAGTGAACGATTAAATAATAAAAATTTTGGTGCATCAAGTGTAAGAGAAACAAATATTGTTACTGTAATTAAAAATATGAGTACTCACTTGATTCGAGGGATTTGATTTCTTCGCTTGTACTCCTTCCTTCAAGGTCACAAGATTAACACCTATATGAAATAATTTCGCATTCATAAGCTAATTTGATAAACAATTTTAAGTCTTCTTCTCTTATAAATATACCTTAGGCTCTCTCTCTCTCTTTATATTTTTGTATAATTTCACTATCTACCCAAATTAACCTATTTCCAAATACCTAAATTAATTTAAAATAAACCTAATTTTCGGATTTAACCTAAAGCCCTAAATTTGGATTTTGATTAATCTCTATATTTTAGCATGCCAAACCTTCCCAATCATTTAAATAAATAATTAGGGCTTTCTATTTTCAGATTTAATTTAATTAGAAATTTAGAAAAATAATATTTTGTGAAAAATCCCAAATTTTCACCAATAGAACCTTCCTAAGATCCTTAGGAATAAAATTTGTTAATAAAATTTCATAAAAATCAATCATTTGGAAAAATCCTAATTTTTGAAACCTAAGAATAATTTTGGAAAACTTAATTTTTATGGTTAGAAATCATCCCTCAATCTTTCCTAATATTCTTCTTTTAAAAATATTAAGTTTTTTATAAACCCTAAAATTTTCATCTTAAGAAAACTAAGCGAAAGAGGAGGAAATATTTGTTTAGGAACTTACCTTCTTCCTCCCTAAGCCTTCCCCTTTGATTTCTCCCAAAACTGCCGTCGGAAAATCGCCCTAGCTGCCGTCTTGGACATCTTGCCGCCGCCCCCCCTCCCTCTCCTGTTCGACCAACCGAAACGACAATGAAGTGACCGATGTTTCGGTCCCTTCTATGCCCTTTTAGGTGGTGGGGAAAAAGGGGAAAAGCCAAATGTCATAATCACCCTTGCATGAATTTGTTTCATGAAGACTTTGAAGGGTTATTTAGTAATTTTCTCATAAATAATATTTGACGATTTTTAATTTCGAATCCAAGCAAAATTAGCCATAAGTTCTTTATACCAAATCATTCGAAATTTTATTTAGAATTTTATAAAAAATTATTTCATCGGATTCCGACAATTCAAAAATTTGCCTATTTTTGTCACAGTGCATCGAATTATGAGCGATGCTTACTATCGACATTTTCGGATTTTACACTAATGATAACCGATGAACATTAAAAAAAGTTTAATGCATATTATGCATAGCATATAACTATTGATTCAAATGTTTCAAATTTATCCTCATCAAAATCAAGCATAAGATTTTTTAATGGCATATGATCCA
The DNA here is from genome assembly GCA_022539455.1 of Dendrobium nobile. Lineage (NCBI taxonomy): Eukaryota > Viridiplantae > Streptophyta > Magnoliopsida > Asparagales > Orchidaceae > Dendrobium > Dendrobium nobile. The sequence goes on from CM039734.1 coordinate 9,950,458, forward strand.
TATTTGAGAATCTTACATGTATGATGGTTTATCATTGATGTACATCATTATGTAATGAAGGTAAATGTTTATGCTAAAATAATGATGATGAAATTTAAGGATCCTATGAAAGTTCATATCATGTAAGCAAGTTGGGCTGATTTTGATGATCTACACAGGAAAAAAATGATTTAAAAAGAATTTTGGCTCTTGATATTGGACAGTTGGTTAGTCCAACCTTTATCATGGGGTCTTCTTAATACTAGAGAGTTGATTGGTCCAACCTTAATCATGAAAATAGAAAGAATTCCTGACTTTCTACACTGTAGAGTTGGTTTGTCTCATATTTATCAAGAAATTGTTAATATAAAGAGGTCAAAGCCTATAAGCATGACATAACATTTTGAAGGCATTGTTCATAAAAAATGAGTTGGAGAAAGAAAACAAGAAGGTAAATGTCAAATTTACATTCATGCAACAGATATTTACTCCTTAATACTGTTAATTAGTAACTCATGTATTGAATTAACATCCACTACATTGAGCTTAATATATTTGAATGTTAATGCTTTTTTTACTCGTACAATTAGTATGATATTTTAAGTTATTCTCTTGTATATTTGAATTTTATGTTAGAATTATTTATCTCATTGACGTTGTAGTTTATTTGATGCTATGTAATTGTTGGAAAAGGAAGTGATATGCAGAATAGCAGTCGGGTGACTAGTTTCGCTTTGTACACCAATATTTTGAATATATGATTTTGGGTACATTGCAAAGATATTTTTGATATAAATTAAAGAACTTGATATATATATGAATTTATTTTAGAAGTTATATTAGAAGCTCTGTATGTGACTTGATGATTTTAATAATATAGCTTCCATTTAAGTCTTATGGTGGATATATCAGATGAGTGTTAAAGGTCTAGTATACCTTTGGAATGATGGAGCCAACTATTTTCACTCATTTAATCTTGATAAGTAAATCATGATTGGTGTTGGTGTGAGCTATATTTGATTGAATTATCTGTTTCTATTAAGCCTCATGATTGCTTGAAAGGGAGGTAAATATGAGGTGTGAAAGTGACCATAAGCTAAAGGTTGCAGTTATGAGCATTGGGCCGTGGGGAGTGGCCAATGTGCCCTAATCGTGGGAGAAATGTCTAGCCCTACACTAGGAGGAGCCTTGATGGCGCTTCACATGAGATGGCAAAGGCCGCATACCACACTAGAGATGCACTTGTGCCCCAATATGAAATCGAAGGATTGGAAGAGCCAAGTCCTAAGGTTCATGTGGTTCAACAGGGGCCTTTTACGGTCCAATCAGCATCATTGTCCTAGTGATTTGTTTATGCAGGCTGAGGTTCTATTTAGTTCTTTTGTTGGATATGCTAGGTTGGTGATTTGTCAGGTGCCTACTGTTTTCGTCATCTCCATGGGCTAAATTCCTTGGATCTATAGTTTCAGTTTAAAGCTGAGGTGATTCTAGAAATTTGTGGGAAATCACAAACTCTTAGAACTTCACACCATACAAGGAATAGAAAATCAAAGTGCATAACTGTACATTGTTCTATGTAGACACGCGGTTATTGTGAGCTTGGTTTGTTTAGCATTTCTGCATTTGATTTTCAATTTTCCTGTGCATGGTAGTTGATTTTTAGCATTTTTCTCTCAGTAAATTTCCTTCTTTATCTGTAACCAAAAAGAAATTTTAATTATGAAATTTATTCTTATTTTGCTTTCAGCAAGCTTTGGCCTTGTTGCAAGCAAGATCTCGAAATGAGATCGGCAATGTGCATAGAGTCATGATGACTAAAGATGCCGAACTTAGTGCATCTAAAGACAAGCTTTCTGGACTAAAGGAGGTTTCTTTAATAGTTCCAGTTGATGCACATCTTTTCTACCAGACATCCCAGACTGTTCGAATCTTATTTTGCTGTGTTTTGCTTGCAGGTTCAACTCCAATTCCGTGTCAATGGAGAAATTGTTGAAGTTGCTGGAAGCTTTAATGGTTGGCATAAACAGATAAAAATGAATCTGCTTCCGTCATCTAAAACTGTTGATTTACAAGGTTCCAGGTTGTCATTTTTGTTTATTCTTTCATCCTTATCTCGTGCTTTTGAAGTTTTTAATCCGGTTAACATGAATGTACATTTCTTTTCATCTCTAGTAGAAGACTAACATGAAAGTGCATTGTTAGGCGGGCCCCTCCGGTCCTTACTCTAGGCGGGCCCCTCCGGTCCTTACTCTAGGCGGGCCCCACATGGAGTTAATTCAAGGGTTGGAGGGAAAATTTGAATGGAAAGGGGGGGAATTTGAATAGAAGGGCTGTTTAGGGATTTTGTATGGGGATGAGAGTTAAAGAGGGGGAAAGGGGGGAATTAGGTCCTCATCTTGAATTTGAATGAAACGTTTGAAATCTCATTGTGTGCTTGGGCTCTAGGGTTTGCTAGAGACTTGTGGAGAGTTGTTCTTCCTCTCGAATTGAAGAACTATTGTATCTTTGCTGTTTTGATTCTTCTTCTAGTGGAAAACAAGTATTGGCTTGGTTTTATTCCAGTTTTTCCCACTGTTTTCTTAGTTTGAGTGCAGTTTTCTGCTGTCCACAGCAGAAATTCTGCTGTTTTCCTGCAGTTTGCTCTTCCGATTGGCTTAGGATTGCTTGCGAACTCAAGTATTACCTTAGGGTTACTTGCGAACTCAAGTATTTCCTATCAAATTGGTATCAGAGCGAGATCCGGACGGTGGAGGGCTGTTTTTTCCACTGTTTCGCTGCAGATTTTTGCTGTTTGGTAGGGATCCGGAGGCCATTTTTTGGTTCCCATGGCATCTAAGCGTGTAGAAGTCTTGGAGACCGAGGTGGGACAATTTAAAGCGGATCTGGAGGAGAAGATGACGACTTTGAGCGAGAATGTGGAAGGAAAATTCATGGCCTTGGAGGAGATGATGAAAAAATTAATGGAAGGGCAAGCAAGGGCTGTGCCAGCGGAGGAAAGAGGAGAAGGTAGTGAGAGCAAAGGCAAGGGGAAGGTAAATCCGGAAGAGGAAGAGGAGGTGGAACTGCTTGACAACAACGGAAGGATGCTGCATCGGGAGTCCATCAGGCGGGAAGACCATGAAAGAAGGAGAGACTTCAGGGAAGAAAGAGAGGATGATTGGCGTCGTCGGAGGCCCGACCCAGTGGACCGGCCATGGGGGATCCATAACCACCATGGCGGGGCGCAAGGGGAAGATGGCTATCGGCGGCCGAGGAGGGATGATGAGCCCCGATATGGAGAGAGAGGAACTTGGGAAGACCCCATTGCCTGGGACAGAGGTGGCCATGGGGGGAATAGGGCATACGGGGTGGACACGAGGGCCAGAAAGCTGAAAATGCCAGTTTTCGAAGAGGGAAATGTGGATGAGTGGATCCACAAGGTGGAGAGGTATTTTGCAGTGAATGGCCTGATGGAGGAGGAGAGATTGATGGCGGCTAGTATGTGCTTGGAAGGGGCGACTTTTGCCTGGTTCAAGTACATGGATAAGTGGGATCCGGTGAGGACTTGGAGGGACTTCAAGGAGGCTATCAGGGAGAGATTCAGGGGGGGCAGCCCATGGGAGATATCAGAACAGTTCTACGCCCTCACTCAAGAGGGAACAGTGGAAGAATACCGGAAGAAATTTGAGAGTCTGGTGGGTGATATGGAGGGTTTATCGAACAGCACTCTGGGGGGAAACTTTATGAAGGGCCTCAAGCCAGAAATTAGAGATGCTGTGAAGGTCATGAGACCGAGGGACCTGAGGGAGGCCATGGAGTTGGCTCAGCTGGTGGAGAACCAGAAGACCAACGCCCGAAGTTGGCGGAACAACCACTCAGGGGGTCCCACTAGGACAACTACCACTTACTTGGCTCCAAAAGGGCCAAACCCTAGTGTCCTTAAAGAGAGTGGAAAGGAGAAGAGCGGGGTGACCAGATCGGCTGGGAGTTTCAAGAAATTGACTGAGGAGGAGATGCAGGAGAAGAGGGCCAAGGGCCTTTGTTTCAGATGTGAGGAGAAGTTTGTTCCAGGGCACAGGTGCAAGGATCGCGCTCTTCGGGCTCTCACCGTCTATATAGACGAGGCGCCTGAGGAGGGTGATGATTCTGATGAGGAGCAGATTGATCCCCAGTTGGAGGTAGCCGAGGTATCCCTCAATTCTGTGATGGGATTCACTCCTAGTCATACGATGAAGGTGAAGGGGAAGATCCTTGGGAGGGAGGTAGTAGTTTTGATCGACAGTGGAGCCACCCACAATTTCATATCCACTCAGGTGGCGGAGGAGCTGGGAATGGAGCCTACCGAGACAGGCAGTTATAGGGTGATGATGGGGACAGGAAAGATTGAGTCCAGCACTGGGATCTGCAAGGGGGTGGAGATGAGGCTACAGGAGATCAGGGTGGTGGAGGACTTCCTACCCCTGAGGTTGGGTAGCACAGACGTCATTCTGGGCATGAAGTGGCTACAGACCTTGGGTGAAACCAAGGTGAACTGGGGGACCATGGTGATGGAGCTGATGGTAGAGGGGAAGAGGGTGAAGCTGAAAGGGGAACCAGGATTGTTCAGAGCTGGAGTGCACTCCGGTCGATGGTGAAAATTATCCATGAGGAAGGAGGAGGTTTCCTTGTGGAGTTGCAGAGCTTGGAGGATCAGCAGGAGGGGGAAGAAAAACCCATTCCTGCGTTAGTTCAGCCCTTTCTGCAGGAGTTTGAGGATGTGTTCCAACCTCCGGTGGGACTACCACCTGACAGAGAGCGGGAGCACCAGATTATCCTGAAAGAGGGAGTATCCCTTATCAGTGTGAGACCTTATAGATACCCTCAGGTGCAGAAAGATGAGATTGAGAAGTTGGTGGGAGAAATGCTAGAAGGAGGGATCATTCAGCCCAGTGTGAGTCCTTTCTCTAGCCCAGTTCTGCTGGTGAAAAAGAAGGATGGGAGTTGGAGGTTCTGTGTTGATTACAAAGCTCTCAACAAGGAGACAGTGCCTGATAAGTTTCCCATCCCTGTGATTGACGAGTTGATGGATGAGCTACATGGAGCTGCTTTATTCACCAAGATTGATCTGAAGTCAGGCTATCACCAGATCAGGATGAGGAAGGAAGATGTGCAGAAGACGGCCTTCAGGACTCATGAGGGCCACTACGAGTTTCTGGTGATGCCTTTTGGCCTCACCAATGCACCAGCCACATTCCAGGCATTGATGAACCGAATTTTCAAGCCACACCTTCGCAGGTTTGTGTTGGTATTTTTTGATGACATTCTCATCTATAGCAGGACTGAGGAGGAACACCTAGAGCACCTGAGAGTGGTGTTGGGGGTGCTAAGGGAGCATCAGCTGAAGGCCAATTTCAAGAAGTGCGACTTCGCTCAGGCACAAGTGGAGTACCCGGGGCACGTGATATCCCAGGAGGGAGTGGCTGCAGATCAGTCCAAGATAGAGGCAATGCTGGCCTGGCCTCAACCCAAGACCTTGAAGGGGCTTAGAGGATTTTTGGGACTGACCGGCTACTATAGGAGGTTCGTGAGAGGATACAGCATCATAGCAGGACCACTGACAGAGCAGTTGAAGAAGGATAATTTTTTATGGGGGGAAGCAGCTTCTGAGGCTTTTGAGAAGCTGAAGAAGGTCATGACGACGGTGCCAGTGCTTGCTCTGCCAGACTTCAATCAGGTGTTTGTGTTGGAGACAGATGCTTCAGGCTATGGATTGGGAGCAGTGTTGATGCAGAACCACAGAGCCATAACTTACTTCAGTCAGGTACTGTCGTCCTGAGCTAGGCTGAAGTCGGTATATGAGAGAGAGCTGATGGCTATTGTACCGGCCATCCAAAAGTGGAGACCTTATTTATTGGGCAGACACTTTATTGTCAGAACTGATCAGAGGAGCCTGAAGTACTTGTTGGAGCAGAGGATGGTCACAGAGGAGCATCAGAGGTGGTTATCCAAGCTGCTGGGATATGATTTTGAGATCCACTATCGGCCAAGACTAGAGAATAAGGCAGCGGATGCCTTATCACGCTGTATGGGGGAGCTCCAGGGGATTGCTGTATCAGTACCTGTTCTAATAGATTGGGGAGCCATCAAAGAGGAGAGCATCCAGAATGAGGAGCTAAGGAGAATTAAAGAAGAGGTGCTATCAGATGAAAACAGCCACCCAGACTACTCAGTTGTGGGAGAAAGACTGTATTATCAGGGAAGGAGTGTGATTCCAAGGTCTTCCATCCACATTCCTCAGCTGCTACAGGAGTTTCATGGGAGTGCCATAGGAGGGCATTCAGGAGTGCAAAAAACTTATAGCCGGTTAGCTGCTGAATTGTACTGGAAGGGGATGAGGAAAGATGTAGAGGAGATGGTGGCGAAGTGTGATATCTGCCAGCGGAGCAAGTACCTGACGATGGCACCAGGGGGGTTACTACAGCCTCTGGCCCGCCCTACCAGAGAAGGTTTGGGAGGAGATTACTATGGATTTCATTGATGGGCTCCCAAAATCAGAAGGCTACACAGTTATACTTGTAGTGGTCGACAGGCTGAGCAAATATGCTCATTTCATTCCCTTGAGACACCAGTACACAGCGGTGTCTGTAGCAGCAGCATTTGTGAGGGAGATAGTCCGCTTGCATGGGGTACCAGAGTCCATTATTTCTGATAGGGACAAGGTGTTCCTGAGCCATTTTTGGAGGGAGCTATTTAGGATGCAGGGAACAGTATTGAAGAGGAGCACAGCCTACCATCCACAGACTGATAGGCAAACGGAGGTTGTGAATAGGAGCTTGGAGACATACTTGAGGTGTTTTGTGTCTGAAACACCAAAGCAGTGGGCCAAATGACTAGCTTGGGCAGAATACTGGTACAATACCTCCTTTCACTCGGCTACCAAGATGACACCTTTTAAGGTGTTATATGGGAGGGACCCCCCACATTTGGTACACTATAGTCATAGTAGTACTCCAGTATCTGCAGTGGATCACCATTTGAAGGAAAGAGATCAGGTGTTGGAAGAGCTCAAGAGGCATTTACTTAGAGCCCAGCAACTTATGAAGAAGCAGGCGGACGGCAAAAGGAGAGATATACAGTTTGCAGTTGGGGACAAGGTCTACTTGAAGCTCCGACCATACCGGCAGAGGACTATGGCCCAAAGGAGAAATGAGAAGCTTGCAGCAAGGTATTTTGGCCCTTTTGAAGTGGAGGAGAGAATTGGAGAGGTGGCCTATAGATTAAGGCTTCTTCCAACAGCCAGAATACACCCCGTTTTTCATGTCTCACAGTTGAGAAGAGTGGTGGGGGAGCATGCAGTGAGCCCAGAGCTGCCCAGCACATTGAGGGAGGACATGGAAGTGACATTGGAGCCTCTAGCGGTAGAAGGAGAGCGCATCAATGAGAAGGGGGAAAAGGAGGTGAAGATTAGGTGGAGCGGCCTCCCAGACTATGAGGCCACCTGGGAGACACAGGAGAGGATTGCAGAGCAGTTTCCTGCTTTTCACCTTGAGGACAAGGTGAGTCTTTGGGAGGGGAGTAATGTTAGGCGGGCCCCTCCGGTCCTTACTTACTCTAGGCGGGCCCCACATGGAGTTAATTCAAGGGTTGGAGGGAAAATTTGAATGGAAAGGGGGGGAATTTGAATAGAAGGGCTGTTTAGGGATTTTGTATGGGGATGAGAGTTAAAGAGGGGGAAAGGGGGGAATTAGGTCCTCATCTTGAATTTGAATGAAAAGTTTGAGATCTCATTGTGTGCTTGGGCTCTAGGGTTTGCTAGAGACTTGTGGAGAGTTGTTCTTCCTCTCGAATTGAAGAACTATTGTATCTTTGCTGTTTTGTTTCTTCTTCTAGTGGAAAACAAGTATTGGCTTGGTTTTATTCCAGTTTTTCCCGCTGTTTTCTCAGTTTGAGTGCAGTTTTCTGCTGTCCACAGCAAAAATTCTGCTGTTTTCCTGCTGTTTGCTCTTCCGATTGGCTTAGATTGCTTGCGAACTCAAGTATTACCTTAGGGTTACTTGCGAACTCAAGTATTTCCTATCATGCATCTCCGCCTACAGCTTTGTGAGTAGCTCTAGTGCATTTCTGTAGAAGGCTCTAGATATCACATGCTGTTGCTTCAGATTATTTCCATTGAAGGCTCTAGGGATACTTCAACCTTTACATGTCTATACTCATTTTGTATTGTCTCTAATTGTAAAGCCACTCATCCACTTGAGCATCCTCATATCTGCAACACTTAATTTTATGCTTCTCTTTTAATGGTCAACATTCTATTGCATAAAGCATTGCAATTCTCACCGCCATCTTACAAAATTATTCTGTATGTTTGAAGGGTACTTTTCTATCACATAACAGGCCTAATGCATTCCTCCATTTCAACCATCTGTCTTGAATTCTACTAATAATATCCCAATTTATTTCACCGTCACGTTGAACAATAGATCTTAGATATCTAAAATATGCTCTCTTTCTAATGACTAGATCAGCCAAGCTAGAATCCCACTACTAAATCTATTACTACTAAAATTACACTATGTATTCAGTTTTATATTTACATTTAAATAAATTTTTATAACAAAGCTTTTTATTTTTGATCGTTTTTTGCACATCTTGATCTACCATCAACTATTTTTACTATTGGAAGCTTTTTCTTTAAATTTTTCAAGCATATATTTTGCAATATTCTTAATATCACTAGATACTTTCTCTCTTCTAACATTTGCTTCCTCATGAAAGATTTAAATATTAAGATCTAGAATCTTACTTAAAAAAAAAATTTTATCGGTGTTTTTTAAATATCATCATCTCACCATAGGACAGTATTTTATTTTATTTTCTATTTTCCGTCCCTTTTATCTTAAAGTCCAAAATTAATAAGCGATGCTAAATATATAAACCTCTGCTCGTAATAACTTCACAATTTTTCAATCTAACCAATCAAATTTTTTTTATAAGAAAATAATCAATTTGAATTTTTTATTGTTCGACAATATTTACACTGGTATCGACTACCTAATGCAGCAGCACTCCATTTTTCTCATCCAAGGCTTAAGGCCCAATGGGCTTATGTATGTATGTATATATATATATATATATATATATATATATATATATATATATATAGACACACACACACTAAGCACTAAGCATTCAACATTCCTTATTTACTAAGCCGTAAGCATCAAGTGGCGGAAATAAAGGGCTGAGACCAGTGATGAGCCGAAGGAGAAGGAAGTCTGCCGCTAGGTTTTCTAGAAAATAAATTGTTTTGTATTTTACTAATCAGATCGATATTTGAGTGTAACCTTTGACCACTAATTTTGTTTTATGCCTTTCTAGTGAATTATCGTACTTAATATACATCTACATCTCTTTTATTTCTTTCCTTTTAGTAATTTTATCAGATCCCATAACTTATTTTTTTAAATGGCATCAATTTTTTAACTTATAATCTTATTCTAATTTACATTGTTTAAAGCCTTAGAGATTATTTTAGGGATAAAATTTATATGCAGGTGAGCAAGGAAGTATCAGTGATATTGAGAAGGATTTTTATAATAAGAATAAGTATAAATAATGTTTAGTAGAAGTTCTTATTCCTTTGTTTGTTGGCTTAATGATTTTTTTAGCAGATTTAGTGAAAGATATTGATTTGATTGATTAGACTTGTGTAGATTGAGATGTCATTCTTAAGTAAATTTGTAAGGGTTGAGTAGAGGCCCAATTCTATTTCAGGCTTGTTTTGGTAGGAGTGATTAGTTTTAGAATACATTTTCTAGGATGAGGGTAAGGATGGGCAATTTAGGAGGGAAAAATATTTATGAATGATATTCTTTTCTTTAGGATAAGTAGTGATATTCTTCATTGAAAGTGACATTAGCCCGATAGTAATATTTGTACCATTTTTCGTGTAGTAGATTAGCTAATGATTACATTTAGTTTCTCAAGGATCAAGTTTTTCTTTGGTCTGGAATATATGAACAATGAGAATACTTTCAATTTTTTTGGAACATGGTTGTTTTAGGTATAGAAGTATGGAAAAAAAAAATGTTCCCTATAGATGGTTGTTTAAAATTTTTTTGTGGGACTTTTGAATCAAATGTTCCCTATAGATGCATGAATATGATATGAGCGAATGTTAAAAAAGCTTTTCCCAACATTATTTAGGAATATTTTTTTTTAAGGAGAGTTCTTGTTGTAACATGTAAGTGATTGTTCTTTGGTTCATCCTCTCCATTTTGTTGGGGTGTATATACACAAGTGGTCTTATGTATTATTATTTTATTATTATTTATATAAGGAAAGAGAATGGTTAAAATTGTTTATTTTCAAAACCAAAATAATTTGTGTAAAAAATCATAATATGTGTATAATCATCAATAAAGGGCACAAATCACCAAACCTCAAGGATGCTCGGTATGGAGAATAGTTTTCATATGTCACTAAAAATGAGAGAAAAATGATTAAGTGTTCTTATGTTATTCATTGAAAAATTAGTATATTTATATTTTCTATAAAATTCTCTAATAATTATTTTCTTGAATAATTAAGGAAACATGATTTTAGGAAAAATAAAGGATAGTTAGCCAAGGCATAGGTGTTGAAGCTAGATTTTTTTTTCATTGAATTTAAGGTTGCTGAGACCTGTAATGATTTATAGCATTGAATGTTGGTCATTAAAAAAGAAGCATAAAATTAAGTGTTGTTGAGATGAGGATGCTCAAGTGGATGAGTGGATTTACTCTTAGAGATAGAATGCAAAATGAGTATATAAGATTAGAAAGAGTCGCCTTAGATGGTTTGGTCATTTAAAACATCTGCCGTTCAATGACCCGATTAGGAGAGTAGATGTATTAGATTTGACCTATGTTAAAGAAATTTGGTTAGAAAGTATTAAAAATGATATTTTTTTTATTAGATTTGAATGATAATTTGAATCTTAGTATGACACAATGGAGAAAAATGTTTTATGTTGTCGACCCCACACTAGTAAGATAAGGACACAATGGAGAAAAATGTTTTAGGTTGTCGACCCACGTAGTAAGATAAAGGTTTGATGATGTTGGTGTTGCATTTAAGGGTTTTTGAGAGAAGATAATATTAAAGGTTATTTTGATTATTTTTTATTTTTTATTTTTTGATTTCTCAATGTAATAATGATCATTCTTTTCCTTAGTAAGCCCAATCATTCTTCTCATGCCTTATTCTTGAAAGGCATGCTAAAAAGGATAAAAATGTAACAATGCACTTGAAATCCTTAATTAGGTTTTAAATGGATAGTAGATGGATAAATAATTTAGGTACATAGAGAATATTTCAATGTGGGGATTTCTGTATAAGAATATTTCCTTGGCTGCCTATAGTTGTTTAAGGATTCATCAACGTAGTTATATTTTTGTTACTGAGATATGGGGTATATGAAATAAATTTTGAGCAGAGCTGGTTAGATGATTTGTAGCTCTTGAAACATTGATCCAAAAGTTAAACATTGCCATCTATGAGAATTTAAAAGCATGAGAAAAGGATGTAATATATGAGAATGCTAGAGTACAAGTATTTATTTCAATTTTTTTCGTAAGTGCTTCTATTAAGCTTTTTTGTCATTTTGTGCCTTTTAAAGAACCCAATTTTCTTATTCTCTTTAAAAACTTGAGAATCAATCACATCCCCTTGAAATTGTTCTTTCTACCCAACTAGTACATCGAATTGATGTTTTACAACTCTTCCATTAGATTTAGATTGTATTCTTGAATTCTAAGAGTGCTCGAGATCAATGGTATTTGGTATTGTTATTTTGTCCATAAAGATGGAAATAACAGTCTATTCATATGGTAAAAAAAAGAAAAGAAGGTTGACGTCAATACTAGCATCGTGGTCGAGTTGACCGTGCACGGCAAGTTTCGAAAGCAAATAGTGCGACGCCTAACAAAACCTGCTGGACACGAGTCAAACCAAAATCCAAATTACCGAAATGGCCTTCGTTCGCAAAACAGTAAGAGCCAAGGCTTTCTAAGCTGTTTCTGTTGGCTTGAACATCCTGACGCTGTCCATGAAAATACTATTAGATTAACTTATATGAGTATGTTTGGATCTCACATGCTATTTCTCTTTTTTACTTTCATATTAAATTTCATGAAGACTGATATATCTCGTTCTTATGATTTACCATATAGAGTATCCAAATTATGGTCAACAATTTTGTGGCTCTATCCTGGAACTTACGAGGTAAGCATACAGAGTAGCATGTGTTACTTTTTGCAATTAATTGTTCAGAGAAGGATTCGCATTACATGTAGCTATTATCCCATGAATTATGCCAGTAGGAAATAATTCAGTGAAATAACCATTTGGAAGATTCCATCTCTCTCTTTCAAATACTATTTCATTTCATTTTATTTTTCTGTTGATTCATTTATCAATTTGTTCTACTGGGTGTGATGTGCACTACACATTGAATACCTTTTGAATTTGTTGGAACAGTCCAATTTAAATTGATTCTTGTAATTAAAATGAATTAAAATTCTTAAAGGACATGCAAAAGAATGATGAGGATTAGCTTATTTACTCCCTATCAGATAATGGGTCAATTTGTACCTGCATTTAAATTAGTTTAAAATTAGATATTTTGTATTGAGAAATATAATTTAAATAATAGAACAACATTCATGTTCAAGATGAAAAATAAAACCTCTTAGAGGTGAAATTTCATGTTGGCAGATAAAATTCATTGTTGATGGTCAATGGATGATAGATTCTCAGCGAGAGGTTGCAACCAATGGTCACATAACCAACAACGTCCTTAGAGTAGACAGACGAGACATCCACTGATTCCATCTTCAAGCCATTACAGCCTGTATTCACTCTATCCATTTACTGTTATTCATTCATTATCTTGAAGAGAATTCAAATATCTTCATTCTAAAAGTTTTTTTTCTCTTTCCAATCCAAAATATTACAGTTTGTTTCGACTTTCGATTCTGTTCATCATGATTTATTGCAACAGATCAGGATCGAAGGCTTTTGCAGATTGAATATTATATAAGGTGGATTCTATGGGCACACCATAAGGTCCTGCATTTTTAGTGCAAATGATCACACACTTCACTGGAAAAAGGCTTCAGCTTCATTCATCTCCCTGATTTTTGAACTAGTCTCACTTCAATTACTTCACCTTATGGAAGATATCAAATGTTTGTTTCTTTGTGAAATTGTCTTCTGCTTCTTGTTCTGTAGATTAGCTGTAAATGAGTTGTATGATCCATTATCAGCTCCTGCTAACAAATTATCTGTAATTCCCTGTTGTTATTTTTTAAGTAATGTGGCAGCACATCCACTTATTGACTTAACAAGGTTTATCTCATTGTGCAACTTTGAAGCTATCTTTCAAATATGTGAAGAACAAAAATATTTAGAGAATTTGACCTAAAGGTATTGTCATTTAATCTTATGCTAGTTGTACTGCACGTGCCCTTGGTGCACCCTGATAGGACATTATAAATCAATAAAATCATTATAAAGTTTATAATACTAATGAGTATTATAATATTGTTATATTTATAAATTTATTAGTATTAAGACTATAATGAGTGGAATTTTATTGTATTAAGGTTTTGTTTGAGCTGACTTTGTTAATTCTTCTTAAGGCAATTTTTTAGTATAAAAATTTTAATTTTTTACTAAAAATTTATCTTAAGAAGTAATAAAAAGGTCGTCCAAAATGAAGCCTAAATCCTCTAAATGCAGATTACCACTGTCAAATAAAGTATCACTTTGATTTAACTCTGAAAAGATAGCATAGTCATCTAAATTAAAGGCAGCAGAAGTGAAAAATTCAAATGATGACACAATTGCCTGAATTGTCAAAGGAATGTTCTTTATTTTTTTTTTCTTGTAGTCTGAGAGAAGGAAAGCATATGCTCTGCTACTCACTTCTAGCTGTCTTTTATTCTGGATTAGCAATAAAAGTCTTCTTATGGACTTTTTTTTTTTATATAAATATATTTTTTATTTTTTTATTTTTATTTATTTTTATTTTTTATTTTTTATTTTTTTTTATCTTCTTATGGACTATATTAAGATGAACAAAGGATTCATTAAGGTTTGAGAATTATCAGTGAAATTGTATTGATGAATTGCATGATTTTGCAGAATACATTTGATTCTATCAGTTCCAACTTTTATCATAGAATGGAACATTTATGTGGTCCTAACAGCAATAGTTGATATTTTTAGTGCAAATGAAACAAATGCATATAACAAATTTCCTGGAGCAAGGCTTCAGCTTCATTCATCTCCCTGATTATTGTTATGGATGCCTTGGCATTGAAGAAAATGGGATTAGATTCTGGATTCTCATTGTAGTAGAGATGTTCTTCTTTATGGTTGTGTGGAGTTATTTTGGCTTGTAAGGTTTTATTTTTTATTTTATTCTCTAATATATTGTGTAATTTGACAGAATGTAGTTTTCGAGGGGCAGAAAGCTTATGAGGCATTGAGGTTTTGTTTGGGACGGCTCTCTTACTGCTTCTTAAAGCAAGCTTTTTAGTATAAAAATTAAAATTTTTGTATTAAAAAGTTGCTTTAAGTATTAAGAAAGTTGTTCCAAATGAAACCTGAGGCTTGTAAAAGCAGTGAAAGTTGGCTAAAGGTCTTTGAATTTTGAAGTCTATTAGAAAGCTATAAGCCACCTTTTAGTACCTTTTCTATGCAGCTTTGGAGCATAAGATTTTTGTCTAGCTGCTGCCTTTCGCGTAAAGAAAATAAGCTAACAATGTCTGCACTGTTTCTGTAATGAGGCAAGCTAACATGAAAAGCTACAAAAGAAAAAAAAAAAGTTTCAACAAAATTTTAATGTTAGTCTACTTTCATTCAAATGAAAAGTTAATCAGTGAAAGCAGTTGTTTAGGTGTAATTTTGGTGGTACCAACGAGGTTTTGGAGTCCAATGAATCTTCGTTATAATTGCATTTTCTTATTTAAATTTCATGGAAATTGATAAATTATATTTAAAATATGTTTAGGGTTTTTTATAAGTAATTTGTTTGAGTAAAAATCATCATTAATATCTTTGTAAATAATAGTGTGGTAAGAAATAATTCAAATGTAATTTGCTATTATTTTTATGGATTATTATGTTTGATAAGGATGTTATATAGGTACGTTTATTGATTAAAGATAGTGATCACTTTTTGTCATTTTAAGGCAAAGATCTGTTAACCTCTGTACAAAGGAACAAAAAGAGTGAAAAAAAAAAAAAAATCTTGCCTACATACTTTAATCCTCAAATCCGGCGCCGTAACATGATTCATGCTCAAATCTCGCTTGAGGAGGTCCATTCTCGTCTTTAAAATGCAAACAAAATGGAGCCTTGGGGTGGCTACTCGCAAATTCTCATGACACCTCCTCCCATGCTCCGATTCTCCAAGCCTTTCGATCTTGTAACCTCCCATACCTGACGGCCCTCTCAACCTTCAAATCCTGTCGTCCTTTCCCCAATCCTCCGATCCACAGAGAGAGAGAGAGAGCTTTCTTCTTATCTAGACAGAAGCCTTGCCCGACCTCTTGAAATCGTCGACCTAGCTTGCCATCTCCCATCTCTTCTCTAGAAGGCCCGAATCCCCCTTCCTCCACTCTAGTTGCAAGCTACCGAAGCCCTACCTGCACCAACCGAAGTCTTCCTCTGCTGAAACCCAAGCCATCTCCCTCTTCTCACGCGGGAACCAGAGACTGAAGCCTTCAAGTCCTTGCTCTTCTCTGACCAGTAGCCTTATAGCCTTCAAACCAAACTCACCTCCTCACCTATCTCTCTACCTGACAAATATTTGCTTTAACAGGTTATCTCTCTCTTTACTTATTAATTATAACTAAAATTAATTAGTTCTAATTAATACTCATTAATTATATTTATTCATAATTAATATTAATTATGATTCACTAATGTTAAAGATAATTAATTATAGCTAACTATAATTAGTTATTTTTTATAATTATTCAAAATTAATTATAAATGTTTATAATTAATTCTAATTAATTATATGTACTACATTTTAATCAATTATAATTGAATATAGTTAATTATAGTTAGTAATTACTAATTATAATTAATTTTAGTTCATTGAAATTGTTTATTACATCGAGCTGCATGCAAACTCTACCACCACCGACATCCCCTGTCGAAGGTATAAGTTTCTAACCTAAAAATCTTGCTCTCGATGCTAGCGACAAGCCGACAAACCTCTCTACGCGCTCACTTAGCATGGGGTTGCGACACTTGCAATGAGGCGGGTAATCCTCGGAGCGCTCATGTAGCGTTAGGGGGACAAAAAATTAGTACCCATGTGTGAGGAAACAACTATGCTCTTTTCAACATAAGCTCAAAGACCCCTAAGCACTCATATAGTGTCTTGGGGATTGAAGAAAATGTAACTGCGGTGTCACCCGATATGTACCTGAAGTACTGATGTGGCGTGGTGGGGAAGGTTACCTCTTGATTTTTTCCTTAAACGAGGGAGGCGTCAGGAGGTTGTCAAAATTTGGACTGAATCGCACAAGGACTTAGAACAAATTTTGGACGACAGAGGACTTTATTTTGAACATTAAATGGACTAAATTCAAACTTAAATAAAAAAAAAGAGATTTAAAATCAAACTTGAGGAAGAAAAGTTTGCACTCAAAAGTATGAATGCAATAGACTTGGACTTAACTTGAATGATAATAATTTGAACTCAATATGATCACAAAGAAACTTGGACTCAGACTTGACTTGAACTTGTAAAATGAACAAGTACATGAATTGAACATTAAAACTCAAGCAAAGACTTGAATTGGATCACAGGGGACTTGCACAAGACTTGAATTCGAACTGATTTGGACACTAAATGAAATGATCTCGGACTAGACTTAGAACTTGAACTATAATGGAACTTGGGTTTGAATCATAACACTAAGCTCTCAATAAAGGATAAAGAATTATCATTTCAATTTTGAAAGAGAATACTAAGTGAACTTGTGGAAAATGTTGAAATGAATTTCAACATACAATAAGGGATATGTGGAGAAAGTCATCCAAACATGATCAACGTGGAAGAAAGAGTCAAATGAAAATGTAATCAAATAGCAAAATGTCATTTGTGATATGCAAGCATTAATCGACAATTATGGGTTCTCTATCAAGATCAAATGGAGAATTCATATAGAGGGGCATGACACAAGTTACTAAATAGTGGATTAGACCTTCAAATGATAAATACACAATCATAGATGGACGATCTTATTCACCTAAATGAAAATTATCACATGAACAAGAAGTGGTGAAATTGATATGGCTCAAGACATTCAATCAAAGTGGTGTACTTGCAATGACTAAATGAGGAATGTGGAAATATGCCTACAACCAGTAGTGTAAGGTTTCACACAAATACTTCAAAGCCTTTTTGTCAAATATGATAGAAATTTCAAAAGATAATGATAATTGGGAAGCCGCTTTCAAGGACAATAGATCCATAACGCATGCAATAAGTCATGTAAGAATGATGATTCAAAGTTGATTTGAGAAGTATAAGATGATTATAAGTTTCATACAGACAAGGTCACATGGCTATAAGTAAACGCACTACAGTTCTTTGCAAATATCAAGAGCTAATGTGCAAGAGATATATCAACCCTTGTAATCAATGATAATAAACATGTTGCAAAAGTAATGGATCATCAGCGAACATAGATATACCCACAATAGGTTATCTATGGATAGATGCACAAGTTCCCACAAGCAAAGGAGATCGACATGTGGTAAATGCGAATGTCTACAAACTATGATAATTGATGTGATTTGTCTGAGAATAACAACAACTAAAGTGTTGTAAGTATGGAAGATCATAGGTGGATAAAAATACAGATAGTATCTATAAATAAGAACCAAAGACCTGTAGTGAATATAGATACCTATAGGCAATTGTAGGAAGCTCATCATGCATATAACAGCTAACCTATAAGTTAAAGAGAGGGTGGCAGAAGTCTTGTGATACATGCGGAGTTCCCATCTACCAACAATGGGGGTGAATACATCACAAATGTAACGAGTCATTTACGAATGTATATACATGTGACATATCATCCAGGGATAAAGACAACATATTCGCAGTATGTACAAATACCTACGAGTTATGGTAGCCCAAGGACAGTATACTTGCAACAAGCTACGCTAGGCACATATGAGCCATTGTGACATCCTCACATACTACAACCATATGATAGTAGTTAAATACACCGACCTTTATACAAATAAAGGGGATATATCTATAGCAAATACAAGCTCCTACGAGTTGTTGTAGGAGGCTCGTTATATACATTAGATTCATATACGATCAAAATTCAAAAGATTACAAAAAAATGCAAGCTGCTACGGACCGCTATTGAAGACTCATCATATACACTAGATGTTATTTATGAGCATAATGCCAAAAGACCACATCAAAAGAAAGCTTCTACGAGTTACTGTGTGAAACCCACTACATATATAATAGGCTATATGTGAGCAAGTCAAAGAGAACTACAATGCATACAGTTACCTATGAATAAAGCAGGAGATTTGTTAGTGCACTATGATCTACCTATATAAACAACAAATAGTGCATGACAGTCTATCTGTACAAATCAGCAAATAACTCAATCTAGAAGTTGCTACAAAATACCACCAGATCTACAACATCCATACAAGTAGACATAAGGCGTTTACAAATATTCTAAGACTGCCCCCTCACATGCACCATAATATGTATGCACATAGGCACAAAAAGGGGCACATTTAATCACACAACTCACATGGGCCCCGACGAGCTTGTTATTGGTACACACATGATGCCCAGGGATGCTACGCGGGTCAATAGGAGTCCAAGTTCGAGCTCGATCGTTCTATGAAGGTAGATGAGAGTCGACACAGCTTGAACCATTAAATAAATATACAGTCACGAGGTCGACTGAGATATTTATTTTATACATTCATATTAGACATTCAAAGCCTTTAATAAAGAAAACTCACCAGTAAAGGCATAAAGCCTACGAAACTCAATCATCTGTCGATAACTTGACGGAGTCGACAAGGTTCATCCACAAAATACAAATATTTTCAAATGAAAATGACCACAAACACCCTGATGATGATCGTGTTAAATACATATCTCAACCGGAGGGGTTCACAAACAATTTCGAATGCTTCCAAACTTCCACCAAAATTCAAAATCCTATGAAAATATAAGTGAATTTAAAGTCACCTTAATGATGACCGTGTTGAATGAAGATCTCAACTGGGAGGGGTTCACAAATATTTTCAAATGCCATTCATAGCTCCTAAAAATCCAAATTTCTATAAATGCCAAAATCCAAAATATTTAAAATTGAAATAAATCCATCAACACTTAAAGCAAAATTCATCCACCCTTTGCAATAGTTGTCCGGGTGGATAAATTGAAATTTATTTCAGCTTATATAGAGTTAATCCCTAGTCAAAAACATCAATATAATCCATTCTCAAATAATCTTCTACCAGTAAGGATGTTGTATGTGTCCTCTAACTGATGATTTTGCCGCCAAATGACACCACATGATAAACGGTTATGACATCGGGCTCTCTGAATCGAGTGGTTTTATCATCAAATGGAACCATGAGATACCGGTTATGGCCAGAGCTAATACATTCCTTAGTGGCATCAATTCCTTGATATATGAATTAATAGGATATGATTGATAGGGCACAAAGCCATCTGTTAGCTAAGGTGGATTCAAATTTGTCCCCTTAGGCAAATACCCACCCAAGGTTTATAAGGTCCACTTGGATGAAGCAACCCATGATTGCCAATAAGGATCCTTCTATCAGGTTGTGTTGAGTACCTCCTCTGACTAAGTAGACCAGGGACCATGATGGCCCGAGACGACGGAACCATGGGATCTTGATCGGGTCCATTATTCCACCACCATATGCTTTAAGTGTAAGACGGTGAAATTTTTAATTTTAAATATTATATTTCCAACCTTAAGCTCATGATGTTACTATATGCCATATACTGCATATCTTTATGTATCTGATTGAAAACCAGCCTTAATTGAAAGTTCTCTCTCGTGATCGAGAGGGGTAATTAACTATAGGGGCTTGCGCCTATAAGGAACCAGAACTCAGATCATAAAGTCCTTACAAAATGAGGGTGAAATATCTGGGTAGTGTCATATCTACAAACACATCTTCCTTCCCAAAATTTACCCCAAAACTTAAATTTTTTTAAAACTCCCCCCGAAAAGAAATCACATCGGGTGGAGGCCGGAGCCGAATTTTCGGAGCCCACAATATCAATATTATAACTTCTAGCTTTAAGCTGGAGTTGTATGCTTGTATATGTCTATATAGGTAACTCTAAACAAGTTTGGAGCACAAATCAAGGAAACACTTAGCCTAAAGGAGGCATTACCCTATAGGAAAATCGCTAGTATCAACCTTCAATCAAATAAACCACTCACCCCTCTGAGCTTGTAACTTGTGGGGTTAGACTCTAAAGACACTCATTCTCAACGGGTTTACTTGAAGGACTCATGAAGATGCACCTTGAGGATTAGTAGTTTTCTATAATCAAGGTCACTTGCCTTCTGAAAATATCGCATATCATCTATAGGAAGCATAAATCTTTAAAGACTATGACCATGATTTCGTTGATAGAACTCATCTCTAGCTCAGTCATTTAAACCCAAAGGACTCTCTATTCACTTTTGAGGTCATTCCACTCATTCTTATTAATATACATGCCAACTCTTGAAAATTCGCTCAAAGCCTTATAAACAAGGGCTGAATAGACATGATTTTGACTTCATATTGTTTAGACTATTCATAGTATAACTAAAGCTTTTCTACTTAGTTTTCATACTCATCCATTTCTTCTCTTGGTTCTTTAGCTGTAACTGGCTATAATGTATTAATATGATTGTGTGTTGCGTATGAAAAGATCCAACATCCTCTAAGATATAGTAAGCATGGATTGATGCTAGTAATTAGAAGATAAGTAACATGAAGAGCAATATAACCAAAGTCATCAATGAACATGTAAAACCAAAATTTCACTACCTGACACATCATAATGGAGATAGAGAAGATGATAACTAAGATGATTAAAGTCATATTGGGGCAAGTTCAAGGGAATGTCATTAGATTTGTATTGTATGATCATAATCGTCATGTATGATATATTAATCTAAAAATTAATTCAAGTTTTTAATTAAATTGAATCATAATTGATCGTACTGTAATACCTGCAATCATATTTTATGACTTGTAATCGTACATGAAGATCATTTTTTTATAAAACCTTGACGATGAAGGTTTAAAGCATAATATATTAACCATAAGTCAGCTTTGTGATAAAGATTTTGATATGAATTTTCTTTCTATAAAATGTTTAATAATGTTGAATTGTGTTAGAAGGTTTAAAAAGTAATGATATTTACATGATTATTGCATTGATAAGCCTAATGATGTTTATTGTTTGAAATCCACTATTGATGAATCATGGTTGTCTATAAGAAACTGTCATGCAAGTATGAGGACTTTTAGGAAAATCATCCAATTGGAATTGGTTAGAGGCATTTATAAGCTAGAATTCTCAAAAGAACATTTTTTGTGACGCATACTAACTAGGGAAGCTAGTTAAGTCTTCATTTTAATCCATTAAGGATGCAATTGCCACTAGGCTATTAGAAGTGTTTCATATGGATTTGTTTGGACCTATTAGTATAATGAGTCTAGGAGAAAATTCTTTGGATTTGTAATTATTTATAATTATTTGAGATTTATTTGGGTTAAGTTCCTTAGAAGTAAGAGTGATTCATTCAAAGAGTTTAGAACGTATTCAATCTGTATTCAACACAAAATAGGTTGTTTAATTTTTACAATTCATAGTAATCACGAAGGACAATTTGAGAAGAAGTTTGAATTAATTTATCAAGAATCTAGGATAGAGCTCAAATTTTTAGCCTCAAGAACCCCACAACAAAATGGTATAGTTGTAAGGAAACATAGAGCATTGGTAGAGGCTATAAGGGTGATACTTAGCGAGTATAGTCTACCTAGGTACTTCTAGGAAAAGGTAGCGAGTACTTCTTATTATGTTCTGAATAGGATGGTCTAAGTTGGATAAGCCATCATATGAATTGCTCAATAGTAGAACACCAAATTTGTCTAGTATGTATTTGTTTGGGTGTAAATGCTTTGTTTTAAAGAATGAAAAATCGCATCTAGGAAAATTTGATGCAAAGATAGATAAAATAGTTTTTCTAGAATTTTCCTCAATAGGTAAGGCAGGATATTTAATACAAGAATCTTAGTTGTTAAGGAGTCCACCAATATTACATTCGATGAATCTGACAAGTTTTTGAATCCAGAATATTGTCGATGAAGAATAAAATATCACTCATAGAATTGAGAATATGGGAATTGAAGATAGAAAAGAAATTCTGGATCCTTTGCTTAGAGAATGGAGATATGTGTCTAGTCATCCTAAGAATCTTATCATAAGATCGAGACTAATCCATAGAAGTTAGGACTATACATAGACTTAGGAAAGAAGTTAGCCACACAATTTTTATCTCTATAATAGACCCAAAGTGTAGAATATGCATTGAAAGATGAATTTTGGATTATATCAATGCAAAATGAATTAAATCAATTTATTAAGAATGATGTGTGAGAGTTAGTGGCTAGACATATTGATCAAAGTGTCGTTAGAATGAAGTGGGTGATTAAAGATAAACTAAATAACTCTAGATCAGTTGTTAGGAATTAGGCTAGATTGGTAACAAAGTGTTACAACCAAATATATATTTTGAGGAGACATTTTTTCCAGTAGCTAGATTAGAAGCTATCAGGGTATTGTTAGAGTTTGCTTATTTTAAGGGATTTAAGTTGTATGGGATAGATGTAAATAATATTTTTTTGAATGGGATAATAAAGAAAGATATTTATGTAGAATAACATTAAGGTTTTGATAGCTCAACATTTTCATATTATATTTATAAACTTAAGAAAGCATTGTATGGGCTAAAATAAACACGTAGAGCGAAAAATGATAGACTTAGTACTTTTCTCTTAGAAAAATTCTTTGGTAAGGGCACGGTAGATACCACATTATTGTTCAATAGGATTGGAGATGATGTATTCATTGTGCAGATATATGAAAGGGATATTCTTTTTTGATCCACTGATCATAATCTATGCAAAAAAATTTATTCAACTATGAGTAATGAATTTTAAATGAGTACTATTGAATTCAATTTTGTCATGTTCATGATGTCGGGTTATACTTTGTTCTACCTATGGATTGAGAGCCTATGAGGGAGAAGGTAATGAAGTATGAATATAAGGAAAAAGAGAGAAGATAATAGACAGTGTAGATCTAGATAAAATTTTTATCATCCAAGCCAGAGATACAAGAGTAATAAAAGCGATAGCTCTAGACTATAGAGCTTTATTTAAGAAAGAGAAGACTAACATAATATATCTCTTCTCTTGTGGGTTTTATCATGGGTTTGGTTATGTAGTCTCTTATGTGCCAACCCCCTCTCTTACTCATTTTTTTCTTTCTATGTATTTCTTCTCTCCCTTTTTATTGGGTTCAAAAAGATACATGGAATATATCTTGGGTATGGTGGTTGCTTCATCAATCTTTATTGTAGTTTGGCCATGAGTGTCAAGTGTAATGACAATTAAAAAAGATGAGTCGAGTGAGCTTATGGAAAGCAGTGGATGTCACCTGGAAGCTTGTGAGACCTCGTTCCTTTGCTGTAGCTGCTGGGAAAAGTGATTTTTCCCCAGAATCGGCCGGGACGATGGTGAGATCGTCCAGGCCGATCTGCACTGTTCAAAATATCGTCCTGAACATAGTTCTGGGAGTCGTCCAGGACGATTGATTTTGGTCTGATCGTCCCGGGACGATTTGGCGATCGGCCGGGCCGATCAGACTAAGGATATATGAAAATGAGCTCGTTTTGAGGAGAGAGAAAACATTTTATAAAATCAGATATTTTGAGGAGAGAGAAAGAGCGGAAAAGCAAAGGAAGAAGTCCAATTTCGGGGCCCGCGGAGCGATTTTCGTCGTTCGTTGCTGTTGGATATTTTGTTTGTCTCGCTGTAAGGACTCCGAACCCTACTTCTGTTTTCGAAGATTTTGAGGTTTTGCAAAATGGTGCTCAGGTTTGTGTTTTTGTAAGTGATTTTCGTACCCAGTTTGGTACTGACGAAGGTTTCACCGCATAACTTTTGGTATGTTGTAGAGATGATTATTCTGCACATTTTAAGTATTTTCTGGAAGATTTCGTCCGGTCTGTTTTGATTCTGCGGAGTTTTATTTTGACTGTAATTTATTATGATGTCCGAATTGGTTTGAGCAGTAGAAGAATAGTCTTATATTGTTGCTGTGCACGTTCTGTATTAATTTGGTGGATCGTAATTTCTGGAGATTTTTGTGTAAATTCTGTAGACTGCTGTTACTCTGCCCGATTTTCGTATGATTACTGATTTTCCCGGAATTGATAGATTGAATTGATATGTGCATGACCATTGATATGATCGTTCTAGATTTCTTTAATATTGCTTATTGCATCGATTATTGCATTGACTATTGATTGACTATTGATTGACTTGATTGATTCTGAAAGACAAGTGGAAACCTAGTTGAACGTTGGTTATAGAAACCAACGTATGGATATCTACAACAGCAATATGGATTTCTACAACAGCACTATTGATAATAGCCAGTTAATCTGGTTGATTTCTACAACAGCACTATTGATAATAGCCAGTTAATCTGGTTGATTTCTACAACAGCACTATTGATAATAGCCAGTTAATCTGGTTGATTTCTACAACAGCACTATTGATAATAGCCAGTTAATCTGGTTGATTTCTACAACAGCACTATTGATAATGACTAATGTTTGTGCTTGTCGAGTAAGACCATGATATGAAATTGCATGTATATGATATTGCATCGCATAGATTTCCCGATCTGCATTGATTTATTGATTTCCGATTGATTTGATCGACTTGATAGTATAGACTGGATTTGATTGATTGATGATTTGACGGATTTATTGATTTTATTGATTTATCGTATTGCTTTTCCGATTGGATTTATCGTATTACTTTTCCGATTGATTTTCTCGACTTGATTGATTCATAGATACTGGCACCGATATTGATATGGATCCTGCGTATTGACACTGATATTGATCTAGATTGTATCGATTGATAGATACCGATATCGACATTGATAGATATGATATTGACATATGGATACTATTGATACGACAGATCCTGATAGGTTATTGATATACTGATACATTGATTCGTCGTGCCGATTATCGATTGATTGATTGAATGGATTATTGCCGTATGGATTTGATTTATCGTAGGATAGATTTTTTTATGGAACTGATCGTATTGATTTCTGTATTGCATTGACTCATTGATCATGTGCGATTGATTGATTTGACTTGATTCGATTAACCTGCATATTGTTTTCAATGTCGTGCTTTGATTTCAGTTGTAGGCTTTGGTGACCTGCTGGGCTTTGTAAGCTCATTATATGTGGTTAATAATTTCAGGTGCAGGGCCTCCAGCTTGAAGATCTTTCTGCCGAGTTCTGTAGCTTTTAGTCCTGTAGCTCTTTGTTTTGTAGCCTTGGTAGGCTTTCTTTTGTAGCCTGTACGGCTAGTGTAGATTTCTCTTTTGACTGTACTGTGACTGTTGTACTATATGTGAATTATAGTATCCGCTGCTGTTTCTTTTCTGTAATGTAATTATCTCTGGCTCTGGATATAGATATGTATGCATGGACTGATATGAACAACAGATGAGGAAATCGATAGAAAAAAAAAAGAGAGGAAATATAACGATCAGACGAATCCTTTCGCTACACGGATCTTGGGGTTGTGACAAAGCTAGTCCTGAATTGCCCATTTGAGATGAGAAGGGGAGGGCATCGTCGGAGTGTTGTTAGGAGAACGGGCTGGCATAGGGTGAGTAGATAATTTGGGGTTACCCTGTTGAGCTGAGAAGGTGCAAGTAGTGTCTTGATGGGGCCTTCAGATTGACCCAGTTGTGAGAGATGTCTATAGAGATGATATGTGTGAAATATCTTAAGTAAAAAAGAAGCTAAACTCTTAAACATCGAGGCGCCTTTTGGTGCAATTGTTAGAATTTCATTAAGAAACTTTTTAGTTAAGTATACTCATCTCGGAGAAATCCTGAGATGAGCGACCTCCTAGTAAGTTATGCAAATAAGACAAAATTGTGAGGCCCTTAGGATAAAGCGAAAATATCTCAATAGTTAAGAGTTTGAGCTATTACAAATGATATCTAAGCAAAACACCAACCAGATGATTGGAACTAAGTGTCATACAAGATAATGTGCAACAACATGAGAGGCACCTCTTGAATCCTATATGGAAAAAAGTGCTACATGGCGGGAGTCACCAGTTGAACTTGCAGAGGCAACCTCTAGAATCCTATATATATGGTGGATGATTATGGGATAAAGATACTAACGAGGGCGTCAATTACTTAAGTGGGGAGATTGTGAAATCTCTTAATTAAAAAAGAAGCTAAATTCTAAAATATCACAGTATTTTTTAGTGTAATAGTTAGAATTTTATTAAAAAACCTTGCAGTTAAGCGTGCTCATACCAAAAAAATTCTGGGATAGCTAACATCTTGGGAAGTCACACCAATAGGATAAAATCGTGAGGCCCTTAGGCCAAAGCGAATAATATCTCGATAGTTAGAGATTGAGCTATTACAAATGATATCTGAGCAATAAACCAACCAGATGATGGGAACTAAGTGTCATACAATATAATGTGTTATAACATAAGAGCCACCTCTTTAACCCTGTATAGAACAAATTTCTACATGGAGGGAGTCACCACTTGAACTTGTAGGGGACACCTCTAGAACCCTATCTGCATGATGGATGATTCTGGGATAAAGTTACTAACGAGGGTGTCAATTACTTAAGTGGATGAGACTATAAAACCTCTTAAGTAAAAAAAAAGAAGCTAAACTCTTAAATATTAAGGAGTATTTTGGTGTAATAGTTAGAATTTTATTAAGAAACTCTACAGTTAAGCATACTCATACTAGAGAAATCCTAGGATGGTTGATCTTTTGGGAAGTTATACCAATAGGATAAAACCATGAGGCCTTTAGACCAAAGCGGATAATATCTCGATAGTTAAAATTTTAGTATATTAAAATATGTGCCATTAAAAGTTTGATGTATCTCGTACGAGAGTCTTGATTTTGGCCAATATGAATAAAGATTTGTCTGAGTAAGAGATGAACTTATGAGGTCGCCGTTGCTGGGGGGGGACAACTTCTAGAGATAGCCAATGAAAGAGATATTCTCTGCTAGTCTATTGTACTCTAGTGTTAAGCTTATTCTCAGTTCCTGAGTGAGTGCCTCAAACAAGCTGCTTCAAGAGAGGAGTGGATCCTCCTTTCACTAGACTCAAATATAACTTGCAAGGCACTTGTGAACTGGTCGAGCATATGTAGTCATGTGTGTACAAATATGATGGGTGAGTTGATATATTTTATTGGATTTAATATAAAGTAAAGAGAGGATGGAACCTTCTTGAGTCAAACAAAAAATATAAAATAAATAAATAAATTTGATCTGGAAGGTTGCAAGAATATTAATATACCCATGGTCCCAACCACCTAATTAGATAGGGGTTAAGACAAAAAATCAATTGATAAAAAGAAGTATAGAAGGATTATATATTCCTTACTTTACTTGACCACCAGTAGGCCTGACATTATGTTTAATATTTACATATGTGCTAGGTTTCAGTCTGGCCCTAAGAAATCCCATATGACGGTAGTAAAAAGAATCCTTATATATCTTATAGGAAATCAGAACATGGATATTTGGTATCTTAGGAATAGCTTGGCATTTAAATTAGTTGGATACTTTGATTTGAATTTTGTTGGATGTAAGGTATATAGAAATAGCACATTAAAAATTTTCCAATTCATAGAATAATCTCTAGTTTTTTGCTCTAGTTGAAAGAAAATTAGTATCCCTCTTTAGGAGCTGAGTATATAACTGCAGAATGCTATGTTACCCAAGTCCTTTGGCTGAAAAAATAGCTTCTGGAGTTTGAATTGCAAGTAGATACTATCTTTGTCAAATGTGATAACATGAGTGCGATGTACATCACGAAGAATTCAATTTAACACTTGCGTGAAATATATTGACATGAGACATAAGATTTCACATGGTAGAAGGAGATGTGAACATACAATTTGCAGACACAAAGAATCAACTAGTAAACATGTTCACCAAACCCATAAGTTATGAAAGGTTTAGTGCACTAAGAATTATATTAGGGATCATTGATATTAATGCTTAGAAAATTATAGTAGTTTGTTTTTGTGTTCGTGTTCTAACTTATATTATGGTTTGTATTTATTTTTAGTTTATTTGTTATTATGTTTTGACTTTTCGTGTTGTATTTTTTAATGTTTTATGTGTTTATTTAGTTTACCTTATTATATTCTATTATGTGTTGCTCCTTTTTGTGATGTCAAAAGAAGAGTAATTTCAGTCATGTTTTTTATATCATTCAATTAGTCATTTCATATGTCTAGTCTAACAAGTTATCTTACATATAAGTCTATCACCTATCAGTCTGACAGTTAATCAAATCTATCTATCTATCAATCTTATCAATTCTTATCATATATCAATACAAGTAGTACTCTTATTCTGTAT
Source organism: Dendrobium nobile (assembly GCA_022539455.1). NCBI lineage: Eukaryota > Viridiplantae > Streptophyta > Magnoliopsida > Asparagales > Orchidaceae > Dendrobium > Dendrobium nobile. The sequence continues at coordinate 9,979,241 of CM039734.1, forward strand.
TAGATATTCATATAATGATATCTTAATCTTAAGGTTATCATATCATATATCTGATATCAGTCAGTATATTATTTTGTTACACCTTATGGTATTTCATATAAGCTTTTCAGGTTTCCAATCTTATACATATATACAAAAATCATCTCTCTTATCAGATTTAGGGCTGCAAGCGAACCAAGCGTTCGACGAGCTACTGGATGCTCGGTTCAATTAAAACTCGTTTGTGATCGTTTAACTAACTAAACAAACAAACTTGAACAACATTTTAAATACTCGATCTTTAAATAAACAAGCTTGAACACTAATGTGTTCGGTTCATTTATGTTCACGAACAACATCATTTGAAGTTCGTGAACAAGCTCGACATTAAGCTCGATAAAAAGTTCGATAAAAGCTCGAATGGAGAAAAATGCAACATGTAAGGTTCATTTAAGAATATATTCATATAGATTAATCTTATTTTCATTTTAAATTGACAACTACTTTTATTATAAATTTAATTTTCTGAACAAAAGACATTTCACATTTGTCTATGTTTACTAAATTGTTTGTTTAAGATGTTCATGAACATAGCTCGATAAAGCTTGTTTGTTTAAAGCTCGATAAGCATTAATCGAACCAAACATGAACCAAACATGAACATCCTTAAATTAAACAAACCAAACATGAACACAAACAATAAAGCTCGAATCAAACATGAACCGAACTTGAACAAGCTAATAATAAACGAACTCAAACATGAACACTCGCATACTCAGCTCAGTTCGGTTCGTTTGCAGCCCTAATCAGATTCATCTTATCAGTATTCTTATCAGACCAATATAAGTATTCTAGTACATACCAAATCATGTCAATCATTTTCTTTTATTGTTTTTACACATATCACATCTATACACAATCTCTACATATCATATACAATTTCTATAACATTTAGGTCTATACATTGTGCTTATCAATATGCATGTATTATGCCAAAATGTATGTTATGCCAAATAAATAATAATTAAATACTTGTGATATATCTCATATTCATATTTAGTATATTTGCTCCTGATCAATTTGGACAAAGTCATTCTTTACTCATTTTAGATAAAATAACATGTACAAAACTAACTAATGAAATTCCCACATAGACCAGTCAAAACATCCAAATTAACGATACTACTACATATTAGAAGTTATATGATTAAAATTCACTAGAACAGAATATGTTGCATTTTTATCATATTCATGAGAGAAAAAATATACTAAGTTCATAATCATTGAATATAGAATTAGAGTAGAGATCAATTATAATAATCAAAATAATTTTTGTAACGAAAGTGGTGGAAAGAAAAGTCCTAGAGAGCTTCCTCTCTCCCTTCTCTTCTCCTCTCCTTTCTTCCCTTCATGGCCAAGTGAAATGAATTAGGGGGCATGGCTTGGTGTAAAATGCTATTTATATTTAAATATATTTAAAACTCATTTCAATGTCCAGGGCCGCAACGCCCAATCCCTAACGTCATTGTGCTGCATGCTAATCCCAGAGTTAATGTTCATAAATGTGTTAATTAGAATTTTTTCAATATAATGCTGTCAATTTAGGCATTAAACAATAATTGAAGTCATTATTGTCCAACAATGTTCATTTGAATTCCTCTCTCTAATAATATGTCAACCTTAATGACCAGTTAATCAGTCAAACACAAACCTTTCAAACAGCATCAAATAGAGCTTAAATATAAAGGTAACAAACACTAGCAAACCCTAAACTAAAATACAAACCGAACAAGAACAATAATACAAATCAATGAATTGAGCTCGAACATTATGTATTTCTCTAATTAATGTTCGGTTCTTTACAACCCTACTTCCTGAATGAAAAAAAAAAATCTTGGTCAAGGCTTTTGTAATGAGCAAGTAGAGTTCAATTAGGAACCAAGCAGCTTCTTCCATCTTGCATATTGCAGCAAGAGCAAGAAGATGAGGAAACAAGCTGCTGTTGTTCCTACAGCAAACGAGGTGAATAGATTGTTGACTGTGAACAAAGAACATGGAAGGTTCATACCAAATAGTCCAGTAATCATTGAGTCGATTCCCATCGCGAAAGAAAAGATGTTCAAAACCAGCTGAAGTTTAATCAGCTCATTTCGTTGGTTGTCTAGTTGAAAATTCACATAGTCTTCTGTGTCATCAATGTATTCCCGCATCTGCAGGTTAAAACAGATGGATATAAAATGAAAAAGCAGCTATTTTACTTATAATCAGATGAAATTTGATAATGTTTATCTTATGTTTTTCATAAGGATCTAACTCTTATAAAGAATATCTAGGGGGTGTTTGGTATTGGATTTGTCTTCACTTTTAAGTAGGATTTAACGTAAATCCAGCCAAACACCTTTCCGTGCGCATCTAAATCTGGCGACTCCATAAATCCTGGATTTACGGATTTAGGGCATAAATCCCAGTAAATCCGAGTAAATCCTAATCCTATTCTTTTCCGGATTTAACGAGATTTACAGGATTTGGCCGGAGAAGAGCGCGAAAGGGAGACAATTACCTTCAAAGCCAGCGAGCTCCCGTTGTTAGTAATTAAATATAATATAATTAGCTTAATTAATACAAATTAAAATATATATCACTAAATATATAATTAATAGTGTAAATAATAATTAATGAGTAATTTATAATTAATAATTTTGATAATCATACAATTTTAATCCCTAACTGTCATAAATCTTGAAATATATTGCTAAACATCCTTTTAAAATTTAACAGGATTTAACATTTATCATACCAAACACTCCCCCCTAAATTGTCTTCAAAAATAAATAATCACCATATTATATAATATTGAAGACATTTTTATATACGATGAAGCCCTCCCTCCTGATGCAAATTGTGTCAGGAGCCAGAACAAAATTTTCTATTGCATTTCTAGAGCTGCCAAACATAGAAGGAATGTTTGTCTGATGATGGTAGACATAGCTTTCTATTTACTGTTTCAAAACAGATTATGCAATCGCACTTTCGTACACAGCTTCCAAAACGTGAGAGACGCATATGGAGGACTCCTATTTCTTTTTACTATATCAAAACGTTAATGTTCTTTCTTTATTTCTACAGCTACCAAACATAAGAGGCACGTTTCTATCTGGTGAAGGATTCTACTTCCTAATTTATTTTCAAGAAATTGGAGTCTGACGCAAGAGAAACAATTCTGATTTAAAAATTGTTATTATATTTATTGAAAAACTTGACATTACACGAAAATGCTATTAAATGCTGTACAATCACACGTAGCAAAAGACAAACGGAATAAAGTATAACTTTAAAAAAAAAAGTTCATTTGCTAAAAACGAACACAAGAGCCAGATTTTCTTCTCTCCTATAAATCATGTTCACTCACGCTTCATTTGGGATGGCTTTCTTAATATTTTTTTAAAAGAAGCTTTTATTACAAAAATTAAAATTTTGTACTAAAAAGCTGCTTTAAGAAATAGTAAGAAAGAAATAGTAAGAAAGCCGTCTCAAATGAAACCTAAATTAGGCATCGTTTGGGACGATTTTCTTACTGCTTCATGAAGCAACTTTTTAGTACAAATTTTTTAATTTTTATATTAAAAAGCTGCTTTACGAAGCAATAAAAAAGCAGTCCCAAATAAAGCCTTAACCTATATCATTCTCTATGCTTTAAAAATTGGCGTGAAAGCTCTATTTCATGCTCTACAATCAAACTTAGCGAAAGACAAACATAATTAAATATAAACTAAAAAATGAAAGATCTTCTGCTAAAAACCAACAACACGAGCAAGATGTTCCTTTTTCCCATACATCAAGTAGGCATCAAATTACTCTCTAGAAGAAATTAATTTTTTCATCTAAATAGTGAAATTAAGACTGTCAATCAGATAATAGAAAAGAACAAAAAGTACGTAAAACTTCAAGAGTATGATACGTTCTATCTTGGGGAGAAAGACATACCGACAGAATTTTATTACGGGACCCCTCCAATTGCATGAAATAAGCCTCAAGCAACATCTCCAAATCCTCCACATTGTTATCATCTAAATGGAAACTTGCATGGCTTGAACTGCTTCGAACATTCGAGTTTAGTCTTACATAATTTGTAGCATGAACCATGCTTTTTGCAGTTGCAGGGGTCAACAATGCTTCATATTGCTGATTCTGGATTTGGTTTCTTGTCAAATAAAACTGGTACATATCTTCATTATCCAAGAGATGCTCAATTTCATCCCTAACCTAGTATCAGTGAAAGTATTCCGTAAGCATGGCTGAAATTACGGAAATTTGACGTGTAAAAAAATGGTAAGAGCATTATATAGCATTTATAATAAAATGTAGTTTTGCGTGATAAAGCAATGGTACATTTCCTTCAGACTTTTGATTTATTAACTTCCTATTGAATAACAGCTATGTTGCACCGATACACCTATTTATGAAGGTGTGTTGTATCCAATGCACCGATACACGGATACACCTCCGATACGGCAGTGATACGTGTCGGATACGACAAAGTCATATCCAATTAAAATACTATTTAATTTCAAAAGGACATGTCCGTTGAAAAACAAAAAAAAAATCCGAAAAAAGACTCGTATTTACTTCCGCGGTTGCGAGTAAGGTTCTCTCATTTCCAATATGAATTTGAGTCTCTTGATGACATGGGAATATTAGAAATTGCTAATCTTTCACTTGATGAGCCTGAATTAGAGAGAATGAAATGATTAGTTATGATATTTATTGAAGATGATATAGAAGTTCAAAGACAAATCATTAAAGAAGCTAATCATTTCATTCCTTCTATTGAATAATTGAAACTTCATGTGCTAGACAATTTATGTTTATGTTTTTGTTGTTGTACCAGATGTTTAATGCTTACTTTATTTTGATATTATAAGCTGCAAGGCTACAAATGAAGTTGCTTTCTTTTTCTTTTTCTTTTTTTATTTCAAATATCATGCTTTGATAGCTTTCTTAATTTTTAATGTATGATTTATAAATTATAATTCCGTGTCCGCGTCATACCCGTATCCTATATTGTTAAGAATTGATGTGTCTCGTATCCGTATCATGTCGTATCCGTGTCGCAGTATTCGTATCAGTGCAACATAGAATAACAGACAAGCAAGGTTACTTCTTAAGCCACGAATATCACAGAAGTGAAACAAAGCAAAGGTTTACCTTTTGAACACGAGCAAGCAGACGAGTAAGGTTACTTTTTAAGCTTCGAACACGTTCCAAATTTTTGGTGCTTACATTCCTGGTCAGCTCATCTAGTGCAGAATATGCATTTCTTGCCAGATCAGTAACAGTAGAATCTAAATAGGTGCACACAAATTCCAATGCAATGTCCAGCACTTGTAACTCAAATGGGAGCACGTGTTCATCTTCATCATTCTCATCCTCCAACCATTTTCCCACGCTTGAGGGCATTTTTCTGCCTACTTCATCAACATTACCAGAATCATCAAGCTTTGATGGAGGATTACTAAAAATTTGTCGTCTAAGTTGATCCACAAAAGGAAGAACTTCATTACGCAAGGGATCCAACAGCAGCACTTCATCGGCAGTAATTATAGCTTTTATAAACTCTAAATTAACAACCATAGCTTTATCCCTGACTGAAATATGATAAAAAACACAGAAGAAAATATTCAGCCAGCAGAAATTCAATAAAATAACTGAATAGCAAATGATAAAGTCTGGATGAATGCTACTTCCTCCTGCAGTAGTCAAACAGGGGATTTTAGAACTACTCATGATCAAGTTTCATATATTGTTTGTAACGTTTTACCTGTTCATCGAACTTCCATTAAAAATAATGACAATCAGCCTTTCTCATACCAAGCAACATCAATATTGGCAAAATTATGAGAAAGCATAGCAAAAGGACATAATCTAAAGGGCCGTTCGGGATCACTTCCAGTGTTTTGGGTTTTATATTTACGATCACGCTAATGGATTCCAAAGACACCAATGTTCCTACAAATTTATTCAACGGAGAGAGGAGAGCTTACCGATGATACGAGAGGAGTGGGCGAATAAGGGGCCTAGAATCCTGAGGTCACGAGCAGGTATGGACGCTCGCCGAATAATGGCGCTCTTGTCGAACTCGATTACCTCCGATTTCCCAGACCGGTCGAACAGCATCCAGAGGCGGGAACCCGCCTTTTTCTTGGCTCCCTTGGCGCCCGCAGACGGAGTCGGCGTCTCCGGCGCCACGGAGAGCGGTAAAGGGGCCACTACAGGGTGAAGCTTGGTTCGCCGGGACGATCTGAGCTTCCTGTGGAAGAATGACGCGACATTCTTCTTCTTGGATCGTTTCGCCATCTTCTTTTTCGTCAATGGAGTAAACGCAATCCGAAAGAGAAGTTATAAAGAGCAAAACCCAATGAGAGAGAGAGGCCACAAAAGAAAAGGTAGGAAGAGTTCTTTCTTCTCTCCTCTCCATATCCTTTCCCTTCCTCCCTCTTTCTTTTCTCGCTAGCTCGCGCGCGCTCGCTGGTTACCTGTGGAATGGAAGTATGGGAGATATCTGATTCCAGATCGATAAGAAATGGTCGGGGATACGTCAGCAATGGCCGCGCAACTCACGCAAAAATAAAATAAAATAAAAGGGTCAAAAAGGATAAAAATTAAATATCAAAAAGTTTTGGGTCAAATTTGATTCCGGTGGATTTTTTAATCTTGATTAAAATTTATATTTCATTCCTTTGAAAATAAATATTATGAATATAAATTTGTTGTATTTTATCTTAGGGGGTGTTTGGTATCGAGCAAGTCAGATTTGCAGTAAATCCTGCCAAACAGTTTTCGAGCTCTCCGTAAATTTCAATCATCAGTAAATTTTAGATTTATGAATTTATGACGTAAATCTGGGATTTAGTAAATCCCTTGGTTCAGTGGATTTACGAATTTACAGACTATAGGATTTATGAGCTTGTGAGCGAGCTAGCTCGCATCGTTACTTCCAACCTGATGCCTTCGAAGGAGGTGAAGTAGTGAACGAGCTCTCATCGTGCGATGCATGCACAACATGTGAAATTGAAACAGCCACAAAGAAATGGCGACGATAAGAGGAAAAGCAAAGAAGCAAAGGATATGAGGAAAAGCAAACCCTATAGGGCTTATATTATTAAGTATAATTACTTGATAATGTAATAAATTAAACTAAATTATAAGTATAAAATAATTTACATATTAAAAATTAATTAGATTAATTAAGTAAATAGTAGTATAAGTAGTCTAATTTAATTTAATTGTACAATTAGTAGTATAATTATCATTAAATTAGTTTAATATTTAACAAATTAATTAAATCATTAGTATGAATATTAGTGAAATAAATTATATTTTTAAAAAATAATTAACTAATTAATTAGGATTTAAGAATATAATTAAATAATTAGTAATATAATGGGTGATTTAAAATTAATATCTAAATAGTTAATTTGATAATTAATAATAATAAAGTTAATTTCTAATTATATTATTTATCGTTATATTATATTAAATTCAAACCACATTAAATTTAATTCCTATATAAACCAACTACTTTAAATCCCGATTTATGTTGCCAAACAATCTTTCGGGATTTATCAGGATTTAACATATGTCATACCAAACAAATTTCAGAATTTAAGAACCTAAGGATCCACTAATGTTAAATCCTACTTGTTGCCAAACAGCCGCTTAAAGTCCTGATTAAAATTTGAAAGAATTTGAATGAATTTTGATTGGGAGAAAAGTTCGGTTGAAATAATTTGACAAAAATTTAATTAAGGTACTTTTTATAGATAATTAGATTTATTTTAAAATAAATATAAAACATGGTGCACTCATCTAAAAATTAAATTTAATAGTTTTTTTTTTCTTACAAAAAATTTATTAAATAAAAGAAGAGGGGTACAAAGTCAAAATACAACAACAAGGGCAACAACCAACATAACAGGACCAAGCAGAGCAAATAAAATAAAGAAAGGGGACTCAGGAATGGAGGCCCCTAGCACCAGCCACGTAGCCAAGCACAGACCATCCATAGGTAGCAGTAAACGAACCCAATCCATCCAATACCGAGGTACCCAGGTTGCCAGCTAGCTTAGTCACAAAGGGGAAGCAGGGGCCTCCTTATCATCATCCAAAACACCAACAAAAACCACGACGATAGTGCTAAGAGCCAAATCAGAAACCAACCGTGGATAACAACCATACAAAACCATCCAACAAGCTGCAACCACAATGCCAACTAGCCAAGCAACCAAGGATAAAACCAAATCCATTACTTCCTTCCTCTCCTTTTAGCCCGGCTACCCCTCACATTACCAAGACCGGCATAGCGTCTTTTGACTTCCTCCTCACTCACATAAAACTCCTCTTCATCCCCACTAGAAGGAGAGGAGAAACAACCCTCTAAAATTAACCAATCTGTTTGAAGCAAAATAGAATTTTTTTCACTCATAGCCACATGATCATGCATTTTAGTGTTAGACAATACAGAAATAAGAATATTAATAATATTATCATTGCTCGCCAAGCCAACGCCAGAAGGTATTACCGATTTATCCACACCCAAAATAACCGAAGAGCAAGCCATCTGAGACCCAGGGGAAAATTCGCTAGGGGAGCCGGATGAACTAGATTGCTCAACAGCCACACAATGCTCGATATTTCAAGTCAAACCACATGGGGCAGACACAGTCCCCGCATTAGATAAAACATGTAAAGAATTAACTTCACAACCCAAAGCACCGTCGTCACTAGCACAAACCCGAGCTCCCTGAACAACGGACAAGACCCCAGCCACAACACTCTCTGAAACCTCCACAGGTGCACAATCAGCAACAATCGCATCATTCAAATAGTTTTCCACATAAAGCAATAGAACCTCAAGGGAAGGAGGAGAACAATTATTCAAAAAAGCATTAACAATAGGAGCCACAACAGTAGACATATTATGACCTCTAGGATTCGAAATTATTAGACCAGATGTCCCAAAATCATCCAACACATTGCCCAGAACAGGGATAGCAGCCGGGTTAGACACAAGGAGAGGGCAACAATTTCCAGTTAAATGACCAATACATTTGCACAGATATCAATGAACCCATACATAGCGAATTGGTATGGTATATTCAAATTTGGTTAATTTAGTGAATTCTTGTTTTTTTGTACCCTATCCCCCAAAAAAGAAAAATCTCCAAAATCGATCTTTCGACAATGATCCAATAAGAGAAATAACTGGGGCTATGGTATCTAATTTCTTAGATAGAGTATTTATTAGAAATGAATTCTCTAGGAGATTTTACTCGCTGGTGTCAATTAGGGGGGGGGGGGGGTGGGGGGGGGGTTGGGGGGTGTTGGGGGTGGTGAGTTGGAAATCATCAAAGATAATTTCTTCTAAATACCCTAGACTCTCAAAACCTAACCAAACCTGGCTAGGATATGATTTAGTAATGTCAAGCTCCACAAGAACATGAGCCAAGGAGGGATGAAAACTCATAGAGGTAGCCTCATCTATTTTCAATGGTTTACCAAAAATTGTTCCCATAGTGTTTGATTGAAAAAATATATTTAAGTATATATAGTTTTGAAAAAGTATTAATTTTCTTTGGGAATATTTAATTTTGAATTTCAAAATTGAACACGTCATTATGAACAATATATCGCCTCGGGAGGTGATCATATCGTTCTCTAATGGGTTCAAATTTTAGAATTTTAATCGTATCTGAATTATCGTAGGAGAATTACATTTGACCTCGGAAGGTTAAAATGGACTTTAACCAATTGTTTGATTATTCTAATTCGGATAAAGGATCATTAATTTTATAATCGAAACCATGATAATAATTGATATATCTTTCTGAAGAAAGAAGATATCAATTATTATGGATCATTCGAAAATGACGATAATGATCGTCGGGTTTGATTTTTCCAAAGAAAATTAAATAGAGATTTTGAAAAATTATTGGTTTTGAAAATCAGTTCTGGGTTTCTAAATCTCCTACGAGCGCAAGCCCTCGTAGTTAATTACATCGTAGGAAAATTGGAATTTTCCTACGAATACTCTCGATTAAAATAACGGTAGAAATTTCATTTAAGATTTTCAAGGCTGGATGTCAAAGGAGATTAATGGTTGGAAGTTCAAGTGGGGTTGGATCAAAATTGAAGACTTATTTCTGGAATCAAAGGAAGAAGATAGGAGGTGTTTTGGGATTCTGAATTACTTCAGAAACACCTCAGTCTATCCTAAGTGTTGGGCTTGAATTTGATTGAAAGAGATTTAAGTTTGAATGATCAACTTTATTAGAAATTTGGAATTCAATTCCCAGAGGTTGAGGTCTTATAGCCCGAGCTAGCCTCAGAACCTAAGTCTAAATTGGGTACTTGAAATTAGTAACCCGAACCTAGCTAATACAGTGCAAATCTGGTCTTACCCCGACCTGAATTGGGGAGCCAGCTAAACCACCTAAACGATTTAAAAAAATATGTATCCGGTCTTTTAATGTTGAGTGGTAGGGATATTATTTAGAAAAGTTTAAAGGAATGAGGTCAACATCTAGAGCAGATCCTTAATTGACCCCATAACTTATGTCTAGTGTTTGATGTCTAAATAAATGCAATTAAAGTTTTAGAGATTTTAAAATTGTTGCTAATGCGATGCATGCTGATTGACTCGATTAAAGGCTTGAATTTGAATGAAAGTTATGAAATGAGAGCTCCCGGCGGTCCCGGGCTTAATTCCTAAAACGTTAGAGTTTCTATATGAGATTAAATATTTTAATTTGATTTAAGTAAAAAAAGTTTTAATGAGTCCTTAAGAGCCTACGATTAGGTTCCAGGATAAATCAAAATGCAACATGCAAGAGCGCCAAAAAAAAACTAGAAAAAGCAGGCAGATCCTAATCGCAGTCAACGCATCAATTAATAAATAAATCAATTAAATTAATAGCTCAAATTGAATGTCCATGTGGCATGTGCCACTTATTATTACAAATCAGAATTTGTAGAAAAGTAAAGTGGCCGGGCACCACTGACGACAACCCAGATTCTACTCCTAAGACTTAAGTGACTTTGAGAATGGGTCTTCTCGTCATCCACTTCTTTGTCTTCTCGTGAACTTCTTGATCCGTCGGTTCAGGATATCCAACTGAAAAGAAACTCCCTCTTGAATGGGGTGTTATCTTTTCTCTTTAGATATTCTCAAAGTCATTCAAATTTGAAGTTCCAAATGGATAGAGACTCTCCCCTTAGGGATGTCCCTTCCTCTTTGGATTTAAAATTGGATGCTTTAAAATCTCATTCTCAAGGTATTTTAAAGTACAACTCAAATCAAATCAAATTTACATTAATCAAAATAAAGAAATCTAGACTCGATCCTGCAGGGTTATCCTAATAATCAACAGATATATATAATCCCAAGTAGTTAATATTCAATCTCAAGCAGTTAATATTTGAAATTTAAAATGCTTAATTACTCACAACACAGAGTACATAAAAGTAAGTAAACAAACACATCAATTCTAATCTAGCAACCAGCATGCAGTGAAAGCTCGAAAACCCGGCACACAACAGAAAAGTAAACACCGGCCTAACCTAGAACTAGAGTTGGTTGTCCTATCAAATCATCTAAAGTGGGTGAGGTAGGCTGTGTGGTTTGGATATGTCCTATGGAGGACAATTTGTTAAAGTTGTTTGAAGTTTTGATTGGTTGAAAGGCTTAAGGGAAGATTTAAATTAGAATTTAAGTATTAATGAGTTGAAATTGAGGTTGATTAATGATTTCTGGACTCTTAAGACAATTATCAAATTTTAAGAATTTTCTGGATTATTTTAATATTTAATTAAGGGGTCAAAAATTGACTTTTATAATTAAGAGTATTTTATATAAATTTAGTATTTTATTAAAATACTAGACCTTAATACGATCAGTTAGACTGTAAGTACACTGAAATTGAATTTTTCTACAATTAGTTATGAAGGTTCGAAGATTTGAATTAATTTTGACTTAGAGTTGACCGGATTGTTGACTTTTTGATTTTGACAGATTTTTGGAACTTTAACATTTTTGAATAAATACTAGACACTAATATGAGTTGAATGCAAGTGAGCTTGTTCAATTTGGAGCTTTCTTGAGTTAGTTATGATTTTTCAAAGTTTGATGTATTTATTAATTATTAAAATTGTTTAATTAAAGGGGTTTTAATGATTTTGCTCTAAATGAACTCCAAACTCCTTTAAATCACCTCCAAAGGTCAGGAATGACCCAAGAAGAGATTCCCAAGTGTTTGGAAATTTTTGGAATTTTAAATATTTTTTAATTAATTAAATGAATTAAACATTGAATTTCACTTAAAATTAAATTAAAGTCAGATTTGCTGCCAAATTGAGTTGTTTTAAATTTTTATTGATTAAGGATTTAATGCTGGTCAGTTAGAGGGGTTTTATGTATTTTTTTGATTTAAACTTGATTTATTGTAATTTTTGGAAGTTTTAATGCTTAATTAAAGGCTTAACTTTGACTTGTTTAATTATCTGACCTAATGAACTCCAAATCGGATGAAATTATAACCTAAGGTTTAAAATGTCACTATGTTTAAAGTTCTCCAGTTTCACCCCTATTGGATGTGTGTATAATTTCCTAGGATTTTTTCTATGTTTACTAGACATTATCCTTAATTATTTTTCCTAGGTGACACTAGTGATCAATTGGGCTTAAAACTTTGGTCATCTAACCCTGACACTATATTACACATACCACAAAGAAATGCAAACCTAGTCCTTAGTGGTGTGTGAGTTATAAATTTTCAAAGTTTTATGTCAAAATCTGGCCAAAAACTTTGAAAATTAAATTCACCAAAATCCAGCCATTAAAATGAATTCAAACTTTTATGGCATATGGATAATACACCATAGTATGTCATATCCAAATTTGAAAACAATCCAATCACTGGATTGAGAGTTATCAAAGAAATTCATTTTTCCATAAACCCTTAATAACTCTGTATACATTGATCAAACTTATCCAAACAAAATTTTAAAATAAACTTGGGATCAAGAACATCAAATTTGGACATAAAATGGATTTTTAGTGAATTTTTAAAGTTCTGAGCATTTTAAATGGTTTTTAAATTGGTTTTTAATCAATTTTAATCATTTGGTGGCATTCTGACACGTGGCAGACACGTGGCGCGCATCGGCGCGCCACTTAAACACATCAGACGGTCAGATCGACTGTCCGATTCACCGCGGCATGATCCAACGGCTAGGATCGTGCCACGTGGGCGCGCCTCTTCTCAAGTGACCCGAGTTCGAATCCCGCTGGAGACGCGTGATCTGAACTTGGTGATGTGGTCGATTATGGACCATCCGATCGCGCAGAACGTGCGATCGGACGGCTCTGATTGAACAAGAGCCACTCTAGTTCAAAATGAACTAGAAATTTCAAATGCCCATAACTTTTGATCCAACCGTTGAAATTTGATGAAATTTGAAACGTAGGATCTAGATATCCTAATCTTGCAATCAATGGATTTTCAAGGCTCCATGCATTGAGGATTTTGAGATATCAAGGATTGATCATCAAAATTAAAACTCAAATAACTTTCTAACCTGTGGTCGGATTTTTACGTTCTTGGGCTTGATGGAAATCTGCTACAATCCTCGACAACATTGTAGAAGACATCGAGAGTTGATTCTTGCCGGATTAGAAGTTATTCTCAGAAAGCTTCTTTCTCTCTCTACCTTCTTCTCTCTTCACCAATGGGGCTTTGGAGGCTTGGATTCGGTGGGGGAAGGCTTGGAAGTGCTAGAGGAAGATTTGGAGGAGGTTTTTGAGGGATTTTGAGGGCTAGATTAGCTCTGGATCAGAGAGATTGAGTTAAAAAATGGCTTAAGGTTGAAATTGGCTTTTTTTAAGATATTTTGCTCTATTCCCTTATCTCTAGGTTAAATGGATGGTTATGATCAACTGAGAGAGTTTCTATGATCTAGCCATCTGTCCAAGGAATTGATGGGAGTAGGTGGGAGAGCACATGGCAAGGACCTTAGGTGTAATGGTCTTTTTATCCCCACATGATCAAATGAAAGAGATCCAAGCCATTGGATATTGATCTAAGGGATGGGATAGGGTCTAGGAAGGTTCTAGAGTCCCCTTGAAATGCTGGATGGGCTTGGGTTAGAGGGGTTCAAATGAATCACTTTGGGTCATAAAGGCCTATTGGGCCTTTAATGGGCCACTAAGCCAAAATTGGTTGACTTGGCCCAAAATGACTTGGGTTTGACTCAAAATGAGTTTTGAAATATTCAAGACATTGAATTGAATGAGTTTAAAAGTTTAAAGTCATTGATCCGGTTAAATGGGTTGAAATGACCCATTTGACCTCTTAAGGGCTCATTAGGTCAATCTTGGTTGACTTGGTCAATCAGGTGGGTCCAAGGTCTAGAAATGGGTTTAATCAATTTGAAATGATATTTGGAGACCATTAGAGGTGGTCTCGAGGTTTGGGGAGGTCAATTCAGTCAAAATGCCCGTTTTGACCCTTAAGGGCTTGTTTGGTCAACCTAGGTTGACTTGGTCAACCAGGTTGACGCAGGGTCTGGGTTTGGGTTGAACAGGTTTGATTTGATATTTGAAACTTGCTGGAAGTGGTTCCAAGCAATTCGGAGGTCGTTTGGTTTGAAATCAATGTTTGAGTCCTTAAGGGGTATTTTGGTCATTTTGACCCCTGGTCAATTGGGGTCAAAGTGGGTCAACCAAAATGCAGTTTAATGTTCAATGAGTCATAATTAAGGGTCTGGAAGTGACTAGAGGCTCTGGTGAAGGCTCTAGGGTCAAAATTCACCAAGTGGCATAGGCTGTAAATATTTAAAGGTTTTACAACCTTTAAATTTTGATTTAGATTCTGGGGTTAGAGACCTCAGAATGGGCTCAAATTTGAAGGGTAGCCTCCAGAGACATGTCTTACCACTTTGCAAGTGATAGACTCTGAATCAAAGGTCAATTGACTGGGTTTTGAAGTGTTTGCAAAATCCCTGAAAAAGGTCTTTAGGACAGGGCCTTTGGACTTAGGATTTAGGTTTGAATTTTGGATTTGATCTGGATTTTGAGTTTGATTAATTAAGTTTGAGTTATCTAAATCATTTATGATCATTTGGAGGATCATAATTAATTGGATAAGGTTGAAGTTTGATTAGAAACAAGATTAAGGTTTGAACTGGAGATTAAGATCATGAACTGGACTGGAGTCTGGATTTTGATTGAGGTTAGATTTGAATTGAGATCTGGGTTAGCTTAAGGCCATGATTGGTTTGAAGTCTAGATTGATCCTAGAATCTAATGGGATTCTAGGGTCTAGGACTTAGAGGAGTCATAGGTTCTAGATAGGTCCTATGATATAGGCTCCTGAAGAATCCTAAGACCTAAATAGATCTTAAGGTCTGGATCTAGGAGAATCCTAGAATTTAAATTGACTTGGAAGAATCCTAGAGTCTACGATAAATCTTAAAGTTTGAAATCTAAAAGAGTCATAAGATCTGGAATAAATCCTAAGATATAGATTTATCTGGAGGAATCCTAGGATCAATCGTAGAACCTAGGATCTAAAATCTAGAAGGATCTTAGTATTCAGGAAAATCCTAGGGTCTGGATTAATCTGGGATCAGGATTAATCTAGGTTCAAGATTAGTCCAAGTGACCTCATACAAAAATGAGGTCAACACATAGCATGAAGGATACAAGGAGTACAGAGATGCGGACGCAAAAGCAAAAAAGAAATCCAAACCCGAATCACAGGCGACTCAACTCCAACATCCAGACTAGGCAACCATTTCGTGAGCTTCATGTAATAATTGAAGACAAGGTAGGAACAGTGACAAAACACCCTACAGTAATCCAAGTCATTCTCAAGTTTAATCAGAATGTGCGTAGGATTAAGTAAAGTGACGGAAAATTCACCATTTAATTTAAGGTTAAAGAAAAACTTGCGGATTGATTCAAGAGGTTTCTTAGAAGGGAAGAAATCAACTAAGGAGAATTGAAAAGGGGTGGCTAGTTCATTGATTTTCTGATCGGAAATCCACAAGGAAGGAAAACCCGAAAGGTAGTGCAACGCAGTTCTGAAAAAGATGACATAGATTTCGAACCAGTTAGTGCCTCCAAAAATGAGAGCGAGTGAGATGATCCCCCTAAAAAATCAGGGCCGCTTAGATGAATTGGCGCCATACCATCAAATGCCAGAGGAAGAAACCAAAACAAAATAAAACTCAGAGCCAAAACAAAAACAAGACTAGGGCAAGGGAACTTCCCTAAGAACACAAAGGCCGCCGGCACTAGAAGGGGGGAGACCTCAGCGTGGCGGGGAAAACCCCAGCAAAGAACCAAGGATAGAACCCTAGCAGAGGGTCGTAGAAAAATATGTATTTTAATTCTATACTATTTAAAAAATAAATTTAATAGTTATATAAGTTATTCAGATCAAATTTATGTCAGAATATCTTGACCCATTTTTTTTTTAATTTCAGTATGAAAAAAAATTGCGTCAAGATGTTCTAATACATTTTACATAAGGACGGGTTTAAAAACCATTAAATTTGTGCTAAAACTAGCTCAACCTTTAGATATCATTTGTAAAATAAATCTCGGCATGAATCCAAAGGTGTTAAGACCGTTCTGATGTAAAATACTTCTATTTAAATATTTAATTATAGGGAGATTAATTTGCCTTAAGGTCCATAACTTTTCATGATATTTATTATCGTGCCTAAGATAGTAATTGGTTCTTAACATATTATTCATTATAATTAGGGTGATAATCACTATTCTTTAGCTAAAGTATTGTTCAAATAAATCTTGGCAAGTCTAATAAACTTCATATTGCAGTCCTCTCCATTGGAGAGCATAGCGCTGCAGTGTCCAACCCCAGCACCATAGCATTAGTTTATTTTTTAAAAAGCTGCTAGAGAGCTTAATGCCATAGCATTGCCTACGAAGCACTGCAGCGCTCCCAGGAATGAAATTCCAAAATTTACATGCATGCACCCTGTAATATCAAGATCTGCTCCAGTATCGTCCAGGACGATCTGGGATCGTCCTGGGACGATCAGTGGAATTCAGCTCCAGTTTTAGCCCAGTTTTGCTCCAGGTGATTTTCTGCATGCATCGTCCAGGCCGATTGGAGACATCGGCCAGGCCGATAGGCACTGTAGAAAATATCGTCCATGCAATAGCCCTGAATGGAGACCAGGCCGATCCTTTTGGTCGGATCGTCCCGGGACGATGCTGCGATCGGCCGGGCCGATCTGTGTATTATAAAGCTGATTTCAGTCGTTTTGAAGAGAGAGAAAAATCAGAAAAATAAAAATAAATATCTGAGGAGAGAGAAAGTCGTGGACTTTTGGAGAAAAGTGGATTTTCGGACGACGCGGAGCCGTTTTCGATCGAAGTGACTGTTGAGGAAATTGCTGTGCTCGAGGTAAGGCACATTCCGCCTTTCTCAATTTTCAGAACCGTCGTGTTTGGCGGTATTTTCTGTCCGGATTTTGTTTCCGTTAGCGATTTTCGTCCGTATCTTTTGAACGGTTCGGTTTTTACCGCGTAACTTTCTGTATATCGTTGCCGTGCCGAGTGTGCACGTTTTGACTATATTTTGAAGATTTTCGTCCGGGTATTTTTGATTCGACTGCGTTTTTAGTCGACCGGATTTTTCTGCGAAATTGGAATTTATCTGTGCAGTAGAATAAAAGTTCTGAAATGTGATTATCTGTATTCTGTGCGAATTCGGTAAATTTTCTTTGCAGGAATTTTTGTGTAAATTCCGTATACTGCCGTTGTGCTGCCCGATTTTTGAGTAATTTCTGATTTGCCCGAATTTATTCTGAATTGAAATGCTATGTATATAAGCTATAAAAAGGGAGTTATAAGGGGCCTGGATCCTATGAGATTCAGTAAGTGTCAGGGAAATCTGAAATGAGCTCAATCTGAAATCTGATATTTGTTCTGTTCCGGATCCGAGGAAAAATCTGTTTAGGTGCTATAAGCACTATTTATATATTCTGGTGCTGGAAGCACATCTGATCTGTTCTGGTGCTATAAGCACATTTGTTCTGGTGCCGGGGGCACACTTAGCTATTAATTACTCAGCTATTATTCTGGTGCCGGGGGCACATTTAGCTATTAATTAAATATCTGATATCTGATATATGCTGAGTTTATTCTGTTCTGATATGATCTGTACGAATCTGATTCTGTTGATCTGATATGTCTGATCTGTTCTGTTTCTGATTTGATACGACTTCTGTTTCCGTACAGTTCTGTTGATTTGATATCTGTCCGATTCCGTTCTGATTTCTGTACGGATTTGTCTGCTGTATTGGTTTTGAGTTTCTGAGGATTTAGATTGGTGGTTTGTTGCTTTGCTGAGCTGTTGAGCTCACCCTTGCTTTCTGGTGGTTTTCAGGTTCTGGGAAGGGCAAGGAAGTCCAGGATTAGATTTCAGAGTCTGATCAGATTAGGTACTTTTGTACTTTTGATTTTTGTACAGTCATGGCTTTCCTGTTCTGTCTTTCTTTCTGTTGAAAGCCATGTACTGTTCTGTAGATGATTATTTTGAGGAAATGAATTCAGATAGATGTTTTGTTCCGCTGCATTTGATGTTTTTAGTAGCTCTGTTGTTCTGTGTGCTTCTGTTGAGTTAAGACTTTGGAAGATCAGTTCAGTAACCTAATCCAAAGCCAGATCCTAGTTAGCTATTCTCCGTCGCGATCCGGCGCGGGCGGGATCCGTCTCGTCTCGGGTCGGGTCGTGACAAGCTTTTTTTTTTTGGTATCAGAGCACTGGTTTTGGAAACAGGTTGGATTGTAAAACAGAGCTCTAGGAAGTGATCAGTGAGTCTGTCTGGGAGGTAGTTTTGGGTCGTTTGGCTTTTTATTGTGTTATTTTGTGTTGTTTTGTGATAGTTTTCCGGATTTTCTGGATTTTTCTGTATGAATCAGCCAGACCCAGACATGACAGACGGTCAGAGTGACGATCAGGCAGCACCAGTGGGGAGTACAGCCCCAGTGGTCGGTGCTGATACGCTTTCACAGTTTGCTTCACTTGTTGCTCAGATGATGAGCGAGACTCAGAGCAGAGCTTCGACTGTTAGATCTGAGGACATTGATCGACACCTGCAGTTATTTTTGAGGTTGAAGCCTCCGAGGTTTGAGGGCGCTGTTGAGCCCAGAGCAGCCGAGGAGTGGCTGAGGAGATTGGAGAAGACTTTTGACGGGATGCAGTGTCCTGCAGACAGGAAAGTTCCATTAGCTGTTTTTCTGTTGGACGGAGAGGCTGAGCACTGGTGGGATGGCCAGCAAGCAGCCAGATTTCAGGGCAGATTGAACTCCTTGATCACTTGGGAAGAGTTCACTGAAGTATTTCGGGACTGGTTTGTTCCCCCTTCTGCACGACAGCAGATGCAGGAGAGTTTTCTGAGACTTGTTCAGGGGAGCAAGACGGTGATGCAGTACGAGGCTGAGTTTACTGCATTAGCCAGGTACGCTCCGCAGCTGGTTAGCACGTCTGCTGAGAGGTGCTACAGATTTCTGAGAGGCTTACGAGACACTTTGAGGCAGCCTCTGATACCGTTCCGGATTACTGATTTCTCTGAGCTTGTGGAGCGAGCTCGTCTGATTGAGAATGACATGACGGCTACTCAGCAGCGGTGGACTGCGAGTAGGAAGAGGTTTGGAGGAGAGACATCTGGCAGTGGTTCCTCTGGGAAGAGGAGATTTGTTCCTGGATCTGGATCTGGAGATTCCAGGAAGAGCGGAGGATCGTCTGGTACTGCTACCAGTACGACTAGTTCTGGATCTGTCAGTTCGGCACCTGTGTGCCAGAGTTGTGGACGACGACACCATGGCCAGTGCTACAGGATAGCTGGTCTTTGTTTCAGATGTGGTCAGCCGGGACATAGGATTGCAGAATGTCCGCAGATGGGATTTGATCAGCGTTCTGAGCAGCGATCTGAGGGCTTTGTCAGACCTGTTGGTTCAGCAGCAGGAAGACCGAGGACTGTTCCTCCACGCCCTGAGGGATTTGCTGGTAGAGGTGGTGGTTCTAGTTCTGCACCACGGAGACCACCTACGATTCAGAGGGAGCAGAGTAGTTCTGTTGCTTCAGCTCCTGTTCCAGTTCAGCCACGAGTTTATAGTCTGAGTCAGCAGGAGGCTCGTGATGCTCCGGATGTTGTGACAGGTACGGTTTACATTTCTGATCAGCCCTGTCGTGTTTTGTTTGACTCTGGAGCGAGTCATTCTTTTCTGTCCGAGCATTGTTTTGAGATTTTACATTTGGATTCGATGGTTCTACCGGTTTCTTTGTCTGTGATTTTACCGGCTGGGAATCCATTGATTGCTCGACAGTTTTGTTTGTGTGAGATCGAGATTTCTGGCAAGAAGTGGAAATCGAGTTTGATTCGATTGCCGATTTCGTCGTATGATGTGATTCTGGGCATGGATTGGCTGAGTCAGTATGAGGCCCAGATAGACTGTCTGAAGAAGCAAGTGAGTTTGCTTGTGGCTGGAGAGAGAGTTGTATTTCAGGGATTACGAGGTGTTCTCTCCAGTCTGATTTCTGCGTTGGAGGTGAGCAGAATGTGGAAGAAAGGATGCCCAGTATTTTTGGCTTCGGTGCGGGATCTGAACCTGGAGGTTGGTTCTGTTTCTGAGATCCCTGTGGTACGGGAGTTTGCCGATGTTTTTCCTGAGGAGTTGGTTGGTTTACCTCCGGATAGAGATGTGGAGTTCTCTATCGATGTTTTTCTGAGTACCGCTCCGATATCGAAAGCTCCGTACAGGATGGCACCGAAAGAACTTTCTGAGTTGAAAGTTCAGCTTCAGGAGTTGGTTGACAGAGGTTTTGTACGTCCTAGTGTTTCGCCCTGGGGAGCACCTGTTCTGTTTGTGAAAAAGAAGGACGGTACACTCCGTATGTGTATTGATTACAGAGATTTGAACAAGGTCACGATCAAGAACAAGTATCCTTTGCCTCGGATAGACGACTTGTTTGATCAACTTTCCGGATCTTCGGTATTTTCGAAGATTGATTTGAGATCCGGATACTATCAGGTGAAGGTGAAGGAAACTGATGTGGTGAAGACTGCTTTCAGTACTCGGTACGGGCACTACGAGTTTTTGGTTATGCCTTTTGGGGTAACCAATGCGCCTGCGATTTTTATGGATCTGATGAACCGAGTATTCAGGGAGTATTTGGATCAGTTTGTGATCGTCTTCATTGACGATATTCTGGTATATTCTGCATCTGAGGATGAGCATGCCAGACATTTGAGGATTGTGTTGGAGACTTTGAGGAGGCATCAGCTGTATGCCAAGTTCTCCAAGTGTGAATTCTGGCTGAAGAACATTTCATTTCTGGGGCATGTGGTTAGCGGAGAAGGCATTTCTGTAGATCCCCAGAAGATTCAGGCTGTTGCTGATTGGCCAAGGCCGACTACGGTATTTGAGGTACGTAGTTTCTTGGGCATGGCCGGGTATTATAGGAAGTTTGTGAAAGGATTTTCACAGATTTCGACGTCTCTGACGAGACTGACTCAGAAGTCAGTACCTTTTGTTTGGACACCGGAGTGTGAAGCTAGTTTTCAGAGATTGAAGGAGTGTTTGACTTCAGCTCCAGTGTTGGCACTTCCGTCAGGTACGGAGGGTTTCCAAGTGTTCAGTGATGCTTCACTGAAAGGATTGGGTTGTGTTCTGATGCAGCATGGTCAGGTAATTGCTTATGCTTCGAGACAGTTAAAACCACATGAGAAGAATTACCCGACGCATGATCTGGAGTTAGCTGCAGTTGTTTTTGCTTTGAAGATTTGGCGTCATTACCTGTATGGCGTCAGATGTGAGATCTTTACTGATCATAAGAGCCTGAAGTATATTTTTACTCAGAAGGATCTGAATCTGAGACAGAGGAGGTGGCTCGAGTTGATCAAGGACTACGATTTGACTATTCAGTATCAGCCTGGGAAGGCGAACGTGGTAGCGGACGCTTTGAGCAGGAAGTCTTCTGGATTCTCAGGTATTCAGCTTACCTGTGATGACTTTCTGATTCGTGATTTGGAGAGATTGCAGTTGGAGGTGGTTTCCTCCAGTGATTTGGAGTTGGCTCAGATGAGTATTCAGTCTTCTTTGGAAGCACGGATTCAAGAAGCCCAGAAGTCAGATTCTGATTATTCGAAGTTGATAGCTCAGATTGGATCTGGTAAGACTCCTGAACTTCGAATTTCTGATTCTGGTGCTATTTTCTGTAAGAACAGGTTGTGGGTACCTGTGTTTGGAGACTTGAGGCAGGAGATTCTATACGAATCTCATCATTCTGGCTACACTGTTCATCCAGGCAGTGGTAAGATGTACGCTGATATGAAGCTGTTGTTTTGGTGGCCTGGGATGAAGAAAAATGTGGCAGAATTTGTGTCGAGATGCGAAGCCTGTCAGTTGGTGAAGGCAGAGCATCAGCGACCAGGTGGACTATTGCAGTCGTTGCCTATCCCTGAGTGGAAATGGGAGGAGGTAACAATGGACTTTGCGATGGGTTTTCCTCGATCTAGACAAGGACATGATGCCATTTGGGTGGTTGTAGATCGATTGACGAAGTCAGCCCATTTTCTTCCGATCAGACAGACGGATTCAGTTGATCGCTTGGCACAGATTTATGTGAAGGAAATAGTCAGATTGCACGGTGTGCCTCGTGTGATCGTATCTGATCGAGATGGACGCTTTACTTCCAGACTTTGGAAAGGCATTCAGCAAGGCTTGGGTACGAAACTGCATTTCAGTACAGCCTTTCATCCTCAGACCGACGGACAGTCTGAGAGGACGATTCAGGTACTGGAAGATCTGTTGAGGCTTTGTGTTCTGGACTTTAGCGGAAGTTGGGAGGATCATATTCCGCTGATTGAGTTTGCCTATAACAACAGTTTTCAGTCCAGTATCGGTATGGCACCGTACGAGGCTTTGTATGGCAGGAAGTGTCGTACTCCTTTGACTCTGACGGAGGTCGGAGATAGACAGGCTTTGGGGGCCACTTTTGCTGATGAAACTGCTCAGAAGATCATTTTGATAAGAGAAAGATTGAAAGCCGCTCAAGATCGTCAGCAGAAGTATTACAATCAGAAGCACAGATTTGTTGAATTTCAGGTCGGTGACTTTGTGTATGTCAAAGTCAGCCCGATGAAGGGTGTGAGCAGATTTGGTCAGGTAAGCAAGCTTAGTCCAAGGTATGTTGGACCATTTGAGATTTTGGAAAGAATTGGAAAAGCTGCTTACAAGTTATTACTTTCTGAATCTATGCCTGATGTGCATAATGTGTTTCACGTATCCACTCTGAGGAAGTGGGTTTCAGACTCTGGGAAGAAGTTGTCAGCTGATGAGGTGGAGATTCAGGAGAATCTGGCGTACAAGGAAGAGCCAGAGCTTATTTTGGCGTACGACGTCCGAAAGTTAAGAAATAAAGAGATTCCGATGGTTAAAGTCCAGTGGAAGCACCGGACTGCACGGGAAGCAACTTGGGAGAAGGAGTCTGATATGAGACGGTCGTACCCGTACTTGTTTTGACTGAGCTTGGACTGGATAATGTCGAGGACGACATTTTTCTGAGTTGGGGAGATTGTAATATCAAGATCTGCTCCAGTATCGTCCAGGACGATCTGGGATCGTCCTGGGACGATCAGTGGAATTCAGCTCCAGTTTTAGCCCAGTTTTGCTCCAGGTGATTTTCTGCATGCATCGTCCAGGCCGATTGGAGACATCGGCCAGGCCGATAGGCACTGTAGAAAATATCGTCCATGCAATAGCCCTGAATGGAGACCAGGCCGATCCTTTTGGTCGGATCGTCCCGGGACGATGCTGCGATCGGCCGGGCCGATCTGTGTATTATAAAGCTAATTTCAGTCGTTTTGAAGAGAGAGAAAAATCAGAAAAATAAAAATAAATATCTGAGGAGAGAGAAAGTCGTGGACTTTTGGAGAAAAGTGGATTTTCGGACGACGCGGAGCCGTTTTCGATCGAAGTGACTGTTGAGGAAATTGCTGTGCTCGAGGTAAGGCACATTCCGCCTTTCTCAATTTTCAGAACCGTCGTGTTTGGCGGTATTTTCTGTCCGGATTTTGTTTCCGTTAGCGATTTTCGTCCGTATCTTTTGAACGGTTCGGTTTTTACCGCGTAACTTTTCTGTATATCGTTGCCGTGCCGGGTGTGCATGTTTTGACTATATTTTGAAGATTTTCGTCCGGGTATTTTTGATTCGACTGCGTTTTTAGTCGACCGGATTTTTCTGCGAAATTGGAATTTATCTGTGCAGAAGAATAAAAGTTCTGAAATGTGATTATCTGTATTCTGTGCGAATTCGGTAAATTTTCTTTGCAGGAATTTTTGTGTAAATTCCGTATACTGCCGTTGTGCTGCCCGATTTTTGAGTAATTTCTGATTTGCCCGAATTTATTCTGAATTGAAATGCTATGTGTATAAGCTATAAAAAGGGAGTTATAAGGGGCCTGGATCCTATGAGATTCAGTAAGTGTCAGGGAAATCTGAAATGAGCTCAATCTGAAATCTGATATTTGTTCTGTTTCGGATCCGAGGAAAAATCTGTTTAGGTGCTATAAGCACTATTTATATATTCTGGTGCTGGAAGCACATCTGATCTGTTCTGGTGCTATAAGCACATTTGTTCTGGTGCCGGGGGCACACTTAGCTATTAATTACTCAGCTATTATTCTGGTGCCGGGGGCACATTTAGCTATTAATTAAATATCTGATATCTGATATATGCTGAGTTTATTCTGTTCTGATATGATCTGTACGAATCTGATTCTGTTGATCTGATATGTCTGATCTGTTCTGTTTCTGATTTGATACGACTTCTGTTTCCGTACAGTTCTGTTGATTTGATATCTGTCCGATTCCGTTCTGATTTCTGTACGGATTTGTCTGCTGTATTGGTTTTGAGTTTCTGAGGATTTAGATTGGTGGTTTGTTGCTTTGCTGAGCTGTTGAGCTCACCCTTGCTTTCTGGTGGTTTTCAGGTTCTGGGAAGGGCAAGGAAGTCCAGGATTAGATTTCAGAGTCTGATCAGATTAAGTACTTTTGTACTTTTGATTTTTGTACAGTCATGGCTTTCCTGTTCTGTCTTTCTTTCTGTTGAAAGCCATGTACTGTTCTGTAGATGATTATTTTGAGGAAATGAATTCAGATAGATGTTTTGTTCCACTGCATTTGATGTTTTTAGTAGCTCTGTTGTTCTGTGTGCTTCTGTTGAGTTAAGACTTTGGAAGATCAGTTCAGTAACCTAATCCAAAGCCAGATCCTGGTTAGCTATTCTCCGTCGCGATCCGGCGCGGGCGGGATCCGTCTCGTCTCGGGTCGGGTCGTGACACACCCATACCCAGTGACTCACTTTAGAGTAGATTCAAATATGCTCATGTATAAATAACACTTGCTGGCACATGTAGAAGACATGAATCCAAAAGTTTCACTATATTGCTCTTACTAGACCAGCTCAAAACAGATGCAACAATGCATGGATCCAGTAGGTGTTACAATCCTCCCCTCTTTAAAAAAAAAATATCAATCTCAATATTTAAAATCTTACATCAATAGAACATATAAGGATATAACTATTTTATTTTAAATTCATTCTTCAAAGTGGTTTATCTTTTAATATATGCAGACTTCGTTAGATGATCTACCATAACCCATATAGCATTGTGTCCTTATCTGCAATCTTGGTGGAATAAGAAGGAGAAGGAGATCCTTGTGTGCAACTATAACTAACCGAGCAATAGTGTTGCATGCAATCAAGCATGTGAGGTTCGATTGGTTTGGATATTTCTATTTCTTTCTTGTATTGGTATGATTTGTTATGGTGATATCTTTTCTTACTCATTTTATCTAAAAAGAATTGTGTTTGTTAGTGTTCTTATAATATATTAGTGAAGAAATAAAGGCACTGCTCTCTCTTTCTCCCTTAGATGTAGGCATCCCATGCCGAACCACATAAATTGCTCAAATTTGTGTTTCTTATGGCTATTTTTCCTATTTTCACATTTATCCTGTTATAGTTTAAGATTGCAAGATTGTGTAGATTCTTAGTTATTGATTTATATATCCTTGTTTGCAAATAAGTGATTAATCCAAGGAACTTAACTTTTTACAAGAATTTAGTTGTTTTGAGTGAAAGAGATTATAATTAATTAATTAGCATGTTGGTGTTTAATTTTGATTAATGAACTAATTTAATTCTTTAATTGTCTAAATCATGATTTCTCATAGCTATATTCTATCTTGTTCTAATTGTAAGAGAAAGCCATTTGGCAATTTTTTATTCTATTTCTTTGTTGATGAGTTTGTTGTCATTAAACTTAAAATAAGATGTCCTTCTAACTAACCTAATTTCTTACCAGAAGTTTCAGTACCAATCATTTAGAAAGATCCTGAATCAATTATATATTCACTTTAACATAGGTAATATTTATAGGCAAGCCGATGCGCAGTGACAAATTCGAAACTATTGCCACTAGCCTGGGCCCAAAAGATATAAATAGATCAGATTCCTTACATGAAGACACTACGGGAAAACACGTGAATACCGTCGGATATTCCGGCGGAAAATTCTGGACGGTAATAAACGGCGCAGGTATCGGCGGATTTGCTCGACATAAAGTTTGCGTCAAATTTTCGGCGCAAAATTTGCCGTAAATTCACCGACGCAAGTTTCGCCGGCAAATCCGACGGTATAGGGATGCCTGAACCATTTCCGTCGCACGTTACGGCAGAACCATTCCGGCGTATGTTACCGGCGGACATTGCGCCGGCGTATTTAAACTCAACGAAATATATCTGACGGATTAGACGTCGAAAATTATACCGACGTCACTAGTGTCATTACCGGCGGAACGTCCGCCGGTAAAAGCCCTATTTCGCGAACCCGAACCCCTCTGGCCGTCATTCTTTTCCTTCTATTCTCTCACTTCGACTGCTTCGCCCGTCGCCCTCCGTCGCCGTTCGTCGCTCGCCGTGGTCAGACGTCGCTGACGGTCACCGGACTTCGCCGTCGACGGTCACTGGACTTCGCCGAGCCTCCTTCCTAGTCGCGCGCCGCCTCTCTCCTTCCTAGTCGCGCGCCGCCGAGGAGATAACCGAAGGTTTTTGTTTTCAAAATTTTTTGCTATTTCGGTTGGATTACATATAGGATTAGCCTTAAGTCCATATCTTTTTGCTATAGTCATGGTTGTTATCACTAGACATTTGCTAGAGGATGTAGTTTGGTGCATGCTTTTTGTTGATGATATTGTTCTTGTTGATAAAACTAGAGAGGGATTTGTAGGTAAACTTTGATTATGGAAATCAACATTAGTCCATATCTTTTTGCTTTAGTCATGGTTGTCAGCACTAGACATTTGGTAGAGGATGTACCTTGGTGCATGCTTTTTGTTGATGATATTGTTCTTGTTGATAAGACTAGAGAGGGATTTGAAGGTAAACTTTGATTATGGAAATCAACATTAGTCCATATCTTTTTGCTTTAGTCATGGTTGTTAGCACTAGACATTTGCTAGAGGATGTACCTTGGTGCATGCTTTTTGTTGATTGGAAATCACAAACTGATTGGCAAGCTCAGCTGCAAGCACAGGTTCAAGCTCAGCTGCAAGCACAGGTTCAAACAAGTATTCAGCAACACAATCAGTTGTTGGATGAAATGCGCAAGATGAGGGAGAAGCTGAGTGGAAAAGACGTAGCTCCACCTGAGGAGGAGTCCACGGAGTCAGAGTAGTTTAATTTAGTTTATATGAACTTGTTTATTTCTATGAACATGTTTTATTGAACAGTTTCTTTTAATGTGATGTTTTTAGTTGATTGTTAGTACTGAACTGTTTCTTTTAATGTTATAAACTGTTGTGAAACTGTGGTGAAATTGTTGATATGTTGTAATGTTACAATTGAAATGTTGTAGAATTGATATTTGTATAGGTTTGCAGGTGTGGAAATTTGATTGTTGACTGGGAATGAAATTTTTTTGTCAATGCTCCAGTTCGCCAGAAACGACGATATAACGAATCGTATCGTATGTACCGTCGTCTCTGTTCTGTCGGAAATGACCGACACATTTACCGGCGCACAGTCCGCAGGTAAGTACCGGCGTACAATTTGCGTCGCAAACGAGTCCGTGGGGTTTCTACACACACTTTGCGTTGTCTTATCCGCCGGTAATGGCCGGCGCATAATGCGACACTACTTACCGGCGGATATGGCGCCGGAATCAAGATGTTTTTCAACGTCGAAAACGATCCATTTTTTCGCCGGTAGTACGTCGGAAACTGCGCCGGAGAAATTTCCGACGCAAAATTGGCGCCGGAACTAATTTATCGACGCGGCCGAAACCGGCGTATGGATTTCCGCCGCAACATGCACCGGAAACGTATATTTCCGTCGGAATATTTTATGTGTTCCGGCGGATTTCGTCCGCCGGTAATATGGGTTTTTCCTGTAGTGAGAGGACATGAAATAGAGCGAGAAAGATCTAAAAAATTATAAAGTCCTATTAGACAATTATTATAAATGATCACCACTTAAAACTACCATCACTTGATCACCATTGCTCGATCATTATCATTTGACTGTCACGACTCGATTTTTATTGCATAATTGTCATGAAGTTATTATCATAGCCAGACTAGCACCGCTCATTTCTCATCACATGCATGATCACAGTCATCCACCTCTATTGATAACACTAACATGTACCTATTAATGTATGTTTTAGTCAGTGTTACCACCCTTTACTGCTTCTCTAGTATTTTCACCACATTCACAAGTGGTCAAGTTAAAAATCCATATCTTATAAGCTTGTCTTCAACAATTGATGAGAAAAAACATACTTTTATAATCTTATAGCATGATGGGAACTCAAAATAATAATACTCATATATGTTTAAGTTGTCAATCAAAGAAATTTTCAGATTTGCAAATGAGGTCCGTTCGAAAAGAAGAAACTCAGACAAATTTACAACGACAAAAGCAATGAAGAAAGCCAAAGCGGAAAGGGCGGGACATATTAATACCTTTGCACTGGAAGATGAGTATAGCGAGGGGTATTTTAGTCTAATAAAATTTTCGATATAATCCTCAAATAACAAATATATTTCTCTAATTTCAAATATTATCGAGCGTATAAAATCTAATTTCACTTGATTAGTGCCTGTTCCAATAATAATAATAATAATATAAATCTATTAATTTTGAAGATTATTATGATCAAAATTAAATAGAATATATTGTTATTCTATAACTAGAAGATAAAAATATTAATAATTTATTTTATACCACACATATATATTTTATATACTTTGAAGATATTTGAAAAATTCATATGAAGATGTATTATAAAATTAATATGTGAATATATACTTAGTGGTCATCAAAATAGTTTGCAGTGCTAGGGTTTGCGTTTTCCTCCGCGCCGATGGGTGTGCGAGGGCTTCTCCTCTCCGGGGTGTCCCCGTGGGGGGCTCGTTTCATCAGAGTTCGTCTGGCTTCTGGGAAATTTTTTCTTTCCCCTGTTTCGTTTTTCTGTTCTGGTGTTTTTTCTGGGTTGTTTCGCCGGTTGTTTCCGGCATGGTTTCTTCTAAACTCAAAGATCCTGGCTTTTTGGGTGGGGTTTCTCACTCTAGATCTTTTCGTGAGGCGCTTGCTGGTTCTAAACCTGTTTTCCCGGATCTTCCGAAGTCGACGTTTTGGGGTTTACCGTCTCTTTGGGTTTCGGATATAGAAATTTCTGAACTTGCTCTTCCTTTTCAATTTTCTTTAGTTGGATTTTTTCCCTCTAAGAAACCTCCTCTTGAGTTTATACGCAAATTTTTTTTCAATCTTAAGCTAAATGGTGAAGTTTCTGTGACTGTGTTAGATCAATCTCACATTCTCATCAAATTATCAATCGATTTGGATTATTTTAGAGTTTTTTGTCACCGATCATACATGGTTTTCAATTGTTTCATGAAATTAACGAAATGGTCGCCTTCTCTGGATATCGGAGTTAAATCTCAGATTATTCCGATCTGGATTTCGTTCCCTAGGCTTCGTCCCCATTTTTTTCTCCTCGTATTCTTTTTGGGCTGGCTGAGATTTTTGGTAAACCTTTAAAAATCGACGAAGCAACTTCTGTGGGTTCGCGTCCATCTAATGCGAGGGTTCTTGTAGAACTTGATATTACTAAATCTTATCCTAAGAAAGTTTGGCTTGGTTCAGATTCCTTGAGTTATATTCAAGAGGTTATTCTTGACGATTTTCCTAATTTTTTTTTCTATTTGTAAGTGTATCGGGCACCCGTCGGGTAACTGTCGTTTAGGGGGGGGGGGGGGGGGGGGATGTCGTCTCTGCAGCTCCTGATGCCTCTGTTCCGCCGAATAATGTTGAGGTTTTGAATGTGGTTAATCTTGCTGTTGAGCCGTCCGATCCGGTTGGTATGATCGTTACTGTTCCTGTTGTCTCTCCTCTGAAGTTGTTTGATTCCCATTTGACGTTGGTTATGGATGAGACTGAAACGGCTGTTGTTGAAAGTGGATCTGATTTGGGTGCTGTGCCGGAAAATGTTGTTGTTAGTAACAATATATGTCCGGTGGTGGTTGGTGAGGGTGTGAAATTGCCAGAGGTGGTTATTGATTGTGTTCTGCCGCCTAATGCCAATCCTTTTATTCCCTCGGTTTTGTTGGTCGGCAATGATTGTGCGGATGTGAATTTGGATTCTTTGGTGATTAATCTGGTGCCGGAGGCGGGCGCGAATACTGTGAATGGTGGTGCAAATGATGTTGAAAATGTTGCTTCTGTCGGGTTGGAGGTTGTTTCTCCGACTCTGGGTTGTGTGGAAGGGGTTTCTTCCATCAACAGTTTGGTTGAGGTTCCAGTGAAAGAGATTGATGCACAAGCGTTGGCTACCTGTGTGGGTAATTCCTTTAGTTTGGAGATTCGAAAACAGGGTGATTGGCTGATTGAGTCGTCGGATGATGACTTTGATTCTGAATATCTTCATTCCGACAATGAATTTTCTCTTCTGCGTTCTACAACTGTTGCCACTAGGGGAAAATTTTGGGGGAGAGGACGTCGCAAACGATGAATTTTATTTTGGTGTTCTCTTCTTTGGTTCTCTCCGGATTCGTTTGGTTTAATTGGTTCGATTTGGTGTTATACGAGGATAAGGGCTATGATGTGGTCGGGGTCTGCGTCTCGATCGTTTTTGCTGGTGGCAACCGTTGGTGTGGAATTCGGGATGGCTCAGTGGGACATTTTCGACACTAACTGGACGGTCCGTGCGAGAAGTCGTTGACGCTGGAGGCCTTGACAATTTGCTGAGCCCGTTGTTGTGCTTGTATTTTTTCTTTTTGGATTTTGTGGTGTTTCTTTGGTTTGTTGTTTATTTTTGGCTGTATCTTCGGTTTTTGGTTTATTAATAAATTTTGTTTATATATATATACTTAGTGGTCAAACTATTTGCGCGTTAATTAACTATATTTATAATCATAATTCGCCTTTCAATGTCCTAAGATAAAACTGGTACTCAATTCCTTTATGGCGGAATAATTTTGTTCTAAAAATTCAAATCTTAATTATTTTTAATTAAAATATTATAAAAATGAAGATATTTACAATTATTTTTAAAATAATTAGGTCAAAATTTTAAAATACTTATGACATTAATTTTTTTACACTAATGCAAGAACAAAAATAAATAACTAAATAAATAACACTCTCGTCGTAATTTTGAGAATAAATGTGAATTTTAAAAATATTTATAAAAATAAAAAGACTAATTGTGATTATATAAAAATCTTGTATAAATAAATTATTAAAAAAATATGTTTGTTGAATGCTAAAAATTTTGAAATAATATAAAAATAGTTTTACAGATAAAGGAGAAAAATAAATGAAACATTAGATTTTTATGTGAAAAATTCAAAGAGGTAAAAGTCATCGTGCTCACACCAAGTGAAATGATCCACTGTGTTGGTTGAGATTACAAAGGTTCAACATTCCCTTCAATTGGAAAAGATGTAATTATAAAATTTAGGTCATCATTCTATTTTGGCCTCCTATGATTATTGCTGAGAATGTTGGAGAAGTCCTAAATGTTGTTGATGTTGTTTGAACGAAATTAGTCAAATGTTGGTGGTAAGGCAGTACTGATTAGATTATAGAAGTCGGACAACGACGGTATAATAACAATGGATAGGTCAAGACATTCAAATGACGGTGATTGAGTGATGATGATTAGATGATGATAGTAGCTAGCAGAGATCATCAACATCAAACATCAAGTAGAACATTAGAGTTCTTCATATCTGCAACCACCTTCTAATTTCATGTTAATGGCATTTTCTTATAGAATTATCATAAAATTATAATTTTAAGATATTAACAAGGCATTAACACTCCTTGAATATCTATGTGGACTTCCTCTTGGGGCCGTGAAACAAGTAATTTTTCTAAATCTTAATTTCAACATTCTCTAAAATTGGTGTATCAATTATAGTAAAAACTATTAAAAATCATAGTTTAAAGTTTGTATTAGTAAATTTTCTAGTGCTTTTATAGCATTTAAGAAAAATAGACATTTGTATCCTTATGTAACCTTATATGCTGTTTGATTTTGAACATACATAAACTATAAGAAAAGATTTTCTTCTTCAACTTAAAGTGCTGACTTTGAAGATTGAAGAAATGAGTTGTTAGTGAGATGATGGTTATACCAACCTCTCCCAACCTAAAGAGTCTGATGTACCAAATGACAAGTTGCAGCCTGGCTTGGAGTTACATTTTTGAAGTACAAAAAAATCTTCAAAGGAAAGTGGAAAGAGATTAACTTCCTTCCCAGAAGCTGAAGCTAGGAAAAATTAGAAAACCATGAAAAACTTCAAAAGATCTTTGTATCATTGCTTGATTGAAGTGGAGGACTTGAAGCACCAATATTTTCAAGGTGATTTGGTTTGTTTCTTCTTTTAATCAAACATTTGAAGATTTATTTCTAAATGATGATATAGAAAGCGAGCTGATTAAGATGATCTTTATTGATAGTGATGGAGAATATGCTGATATGATAATTATGTAATATAATTTTCTAACATGAATATGAAATAAGAATTTTCTCTTGTTTAGCCTATGCATGTTTACTTTTCATTGTTCTTTGTTGTATATATATAATTGATGTTTTGAAATGATAGTGGCTTGCTTTATAGAAATGATAATTTAACTAAGGTCCTTCACTACGTTGGTGAGGATCATAACATTTTTTTTAAAGTTTTATATGCCTGAGATTGCTAAAAAGTAGGGGTGTCAATTCGGGTTAGTGGGTTGGGTTCGGGTCAAACCCGACTTGACTTGGGCATAAATGAGTTGACCCAAACCCAACCCATTTAGCTAAATGGGTAAGGATTTCTAACCCGA
Organism: Dendrobium nobile; assembly: GCA_022539455.1. Taxonomy (NCBI): domain Eukaryota; kingdom Viridiplantae; phylum Streptophyta; class Magnoliopsida; order Asparagales; family Orchidaceae; genus Dendrobium; species Dendrobium nobile. The sequence goes on from CM039734.1 coordinate 10,012,712, forward strand.
AACCAACCCGCACGGGTTGCCGGGTTGACCTACCCCAACCCTCAAACCTGCGGGAACAGTTGCTGAGTCGCAAACGACGGAGTTGAGTGAGGCAGAGTCGGTGGACGACAGATGATGGAGTCGAGTGAGGTGGATGCCCGAAAAATGTGGGATCCAGGTTAAATGGGTTGACCCCCAGGTTGTCGGGTCAATCCGAACCCGACCCGTTTTTCAAACGGGATGACCCGAACTTGAATTTTTTTGGGACGGGTCAGGATCGGGTATCGGATTGTGTCAATTTTTGACACCCCTACTAAGAAGGGATGCCACCATAAATTTTAACCTATGATAAAAGATGTTAAAAGATATTCATTATAACTTTTTTTACTTATTTGAGATTATTTATTAGAGAATTATTTGATGATGTTAGCCTATATTGGAAGTGGATGAAGAAAATGCCCCTAAGATTAATTTTCTTCATATGGATAGGGTGAATCCTAGGTATAGATCAAATTTAGGTAAAAATTGACCTTTTTTATAAATTGTCGATGTCCTTTAGAGGCTATATATTGTATATGTGATTAGAAGATTACTTGAGTTTCTTATCAACTTTCTTATACTTATAAGACGATTTTGTAAATTTAGATTTCTGAGAGTCATTGATAACATTTGCAACTATTTTTGTATTCCAAGTTCAATGTAGTATATTATTATTTAAATATTTTAGCTTAAATGTATTGGACTAATTATGGTTACCTCCACATACCTAGGGTCTCTTCTCGATAATGAAATGTTTATTATATTGGGTTCCCTTCCAAAAGCTTCAAGACTTTATAATATTGGATCTCCAATAGACATTGATCGTGTTTTTTTTTTCCATTGATTAAAAGGTGAATTACACATTGGTTCTAGGAAGCACTCTTAAGTAAAGTTGCATCATGTGTCTCTAGAAGAATATCAGCATGGTAATAGAGCTAATCATCATTGTTAACAAAATCATAACTTTGGACTCTGGAGAAAGGCACCCAATATCAATAAAAATAATTGCTTATATGCTAAAGCATAGATTATATGGCATTTTCCCTAATAGAGTTCTCTTTGCAGTACAATACACCCAAAGAATTTTGGGAAGCTTCCATCACCCTAGCTTTTTTAAGATGTCTTCAGTCCCTCGAGAATGGATTGATTGATGATCTCAATTTATTCATTCATTTGAGGATGAGTGACATTCATATGAACTAGTTATACATGAAGATAAGAATAAAAAGATGTGAATATCTTTTAGTGAATTGAGTTTAAATTTTTTCTTATGATCTTCATAAGGCGGCCAATACGACAATTGATATTCTTCCAAATAAATTCATTAGTATTAACATTAGTAATCTTTATAAGTGTCTTAGCTTCTACCAACTTTATGCAATTGTCAATGGGTTAAATGATAATTTTTTGTTAACTAATGGCTTTGTGAAAAGTTCTCCCAATTTAAATCCCTTATGTAGAAAAATATCAAAATGATTAGGATGTAACAATTATTACATTTTTATACAAAGGAAAATGCTTCTCATTTCATTATGAGCTAGTAGAATCCTTGCTTTAAGATTTTCCTTGTGAGTACTCAACCCCTAAAGTATTTCTTATATATTCTAATTGTGCTTCTTGAAGTGCATACTCAGCATCTAATGGTGGAAGAAACTTTAAGCTTAGTCCCATGAATGCTCTTTTCAATAATTTATTTCCAATAATATTAAAGTTTATTAATCACCAACAGAGATGAATACTATCTATTAATTCTTCAGGCATTGTGACATCACACAAGAATAAGATTATAGGGTTCATCTAAGAGGTCTCCCCTTATTCCTTAATGGATAGTATCACCCTACATTTCTTAAGAAGCTTATAGCTTTGATTAACCTTCTTTAGTATAAATATCCTAATATTAAAGTTGTAAGATTAAAAAGGGCATTAGTTCTAGTATTTTTCTTTTGGGTACGTGGGTAAATTGTGATTCTTAATGCAAGAGAGAATAAACTTTATTAAGTTGTAGTACTATACAAATTATGGTTTGTGAACATCAAAGTTTCCATCAACTTCATAACCCATAAGCTGAGAATAAGTGTGGATAATCTAGTTCTAGGTTCTACAATCAATGTATTTATCCTACTATGAGTACTTTATACTCAAGAACATTATTGGATTTAGAAAACTTTAGGTAAAGTTCATATTCTAAAGTGTTATATTAAAAAGAGATAAGAAAGATCCTTACCCTTTCCATGCGCTCCATCAACATGTGGTGTGTAATGGGCGATAAAGAGGAAGGAGGAGCTGATTTGATAAATTTATAAATAGTACATTCAACCACAACATTTTAAAACATTAGTGACTTGTTATTTAGCCTCGATAAAAAATGAATATAAAATTCTTCTATCTCCACTTGCAACTTAATTAATTGATCAAAGGTTTCTAGTTTTTAGAAGATGGCCTTGAGTGAAAGTTAGGCATAACTACCAATGATGTGGAATTGAAAATACGTGCATAGCTTCCTTACTAAGTACATTAATTCCAATGTTATCTTATCTATTAGTATATATCAACCATTCATGTTAAATAAAATCTTACTAATATTATAAATACATCATTAATCCCCCCTCACCCCAACACACACACTCACAAAAAAAAAAGCTCCTCCCACTCAATGCTATGATCATTACATGGGGGAAATGTTAATAAATAATTAAAGTATTTTCTTTTGATTGTCTTTGACACTAGAGTTGAAAATGCAAACTATACCTTGTGTTATTCAAAGGTAGCTTAATACTCATCCATCTAATGGAAGCCAGTATTAAGGGCATCACTAAGTGATCTAAAGAACAATAGATACTTATTTTTAGAATAAACCAAATAATAAGATAAGACTACTATTCCACTATTTAAGTTTTAGATCTCCTTAATACTTCTTAGAGATGTCAAACTTTTATATGACTTTAATATTATATATTTAAGCTTTAATTTTCTGAAGGTGACTATAAATAAATTAAAAAAGTTTTTAATGTGACTCTAACAACGTATTTAATTTGGTTAAGGTGTATATTATAATATTAGATGAGGCAAAACTCCATTCTAAGTAGGGAAGATTCATGGTTTCTCAAAAAAATTAAGCAATATATCATTGAAAGATACATCAGTGATGTATCTTATATAATGTCTAAAGAATTTATGCATGAGGAGTTGAAAAGTTGCACTGACATTCTTTAATCCAAAAAAAAAAAAAAAACTCATTGGCAATATAATCATTTTTTCCTTTTAAAAAAAGTTAGCTTCATCGTTGGGGAGATTTATCTTTATCTAATTATATATCTTATTGGTGTTCATTAAACTAAGCATTAAATGTCTAGAGGTGGCATCCAAAAATTAATCTATTTGTTGAAGTTAAATTTATCCATAAAGTGAACTTTGTTAAGGTCATTATAATCTACACATGTCCACCAACTTCTACTAGCCTTTGTGGCCATTACTACATTTGCCAACCAATTGAGGTAATATACCTCTCAAATGAACCCAATATTTAAGAGTTTATGAACATCCTACTTATGATTAGTGGGCTCTCACCAATTCATGTGTTCTAAAATAAATTAGTACATAGAAAACTATAATTGATATATCAAATTAATTCATATGTTATCAAATATTACATGAAACTAACATCTTAAAGACACGCAACAAAATAACCACCATAAAAGCTACAACTAATCTGCCTTCGTCTCCTCACTCTCCTCTGCCACTTTAGCCAATTGTTGTTGATGCTACTCCATGAATGCCCAAAGATCTACTTGTATTTGACTTTATTGTATTTTTATATCTACTTTTACTTGCTACATTCGCTTTATCTCCTCTATTAGAGCTACCCTTCGATAAACTAACTCCTCAATGTTGTTATCGACGGAGGCTACTCCTATGCCTTATATGCATAGGCTTGTAAGCCTAATTTACACACTCTCTCCCTTCTTGCATATTTTTCACTATGAAATCCCTTAAGAAATAAAGCTAAATTCATAAACATCAAAGTTCCTTTTAGTGTAATGGCTAGAGTTTTATTAAAAACTCTAATGTTAAGCATGCTCATATAGAAGTAATCCAAAGATGGGTGACCACCTAGGAAATTACTAAAATGGGACAAAATCATAAGATTAATTTTCCAGAGCAAATAATATATGGTTAAGAGTTTGAGCTGTTACAAATGGTATAAAAGTAATACACTAGCCAAAAGAAGAAAACTCGACCTAAAGAATCTTATTTACTTAGTGGATAATTTTGGCCTAAGGAAACTAATGATGATGTCAATTATCTAAGTGAGGGAGATTGTGAAATCTCTTTAGAAAATAAATATAAATGCATAAACATCGAGGTACCATTTGGTGTAATGGTTAGAATTTCATTAGAAACTCTAAAGTTAAATGTGCTCATATAGGAGTACTCATAGGATGGGTGACCTCTTGAAAAATTGCATTAATGGAACAAAACTATGATGCCATTATATCAAAGAGAATAATATCTCAATGGTCAAGAGTTTAGGATGTTACACTCACTGCCTGTGACCACGCACTATAGTCTGAGTGTTATCTTGATCTAATAGAGGATCTGTAATTAGCTAAAGCCTGACTCTAATGAAGACATACAAAATATTTTGGAAATATAAGAAATACATATAAACCCTTCAAGATATAACTCATAAATATAAATATAATATAAATTATAAAACGCCCATTAGCTTTTCTTGATCTTTGATCAACCCACTGATGATCCTCTTAGTACTGAGCATGTAATTTCAATGCAGTGAGCACTCTATAAAAAAACACATTAAGCTAATATAGTAAATGAATACAATATGTTTGACAGGTCAGATAACCTCTGTATAAATTTCGATAACTTATTTTAATGATTTTAAACTTTAATATAAGAAGGGTATTTTTGAATTTTAAACAAGATCAAACCAAAGTGGAACAATTCTTTCCAAGGGTCAAAGGAAGAAAAGCAGGGAATATTGAATTTTAAGAAGCTTAAATGTACTCAAAACTAGCCTACATTGGGCTTCAAAATTTAAAATTAAATTTTAATGTTTGATTTGTTTATTATATTAGAAATTTTGGACTTTTATTTCTTCACCCAAAAGATTGAGAAAATGCCCAAAAAATTAGAACATATGATGTTAAAAACCAACCTCATGCCCTAAAACTAAATTGAGCACTACTAGTAGTAACTGAAATCTAAATCTAAAAAAAAATTAATGGGACTTCCAATTTTACCCCATTAAGGATTTAAGAAACACTACAGGAAATTCAAATATTACCGACGTTTTTTTTAGCGATTATTATAAGCTTTCCTGCAGTTTTGTAATAAACCAGCGGCTTTTCGGTAGTTCAAAAACCTTTGGTAAAAACCGCATATGAAACAATTTCTAGCGTTATTTTTCCAGCGAATTTATTAACCGGCAGTCCATACCGCCAGTTATTTCTAGTGGTCGTAACGTTGGTGACCGCCGGTAATTTACTGGCGGCATATCGGTTGTCAAAACCGCTAATAATACCGGCGGCCAAACCGTCGGGTCATCGTCGGTTGAACACCAGCGACCGCCGGTAAGCCGCTGGTAAATCACCGGTAATACTAACGGTTACATAATCGTCGGTCCAGACCACAGGAAATTCATAAATTTCCATGAATTTCCTATAGTGAAAGTTCAATTCTTTTGGTCTTTCCTTAAGATGACTACAATCTAAACCCACCTAATCATTTTAAAATAATGCAGTCTTGATTTATATTCCAAGCAACATAGGTTAGGCTGTTGTTATTTTAAGAATTGCTACTTACAACTTACCCACCAAGCTAAATTGCCCGAGCATGAGAAGTGCTCAAATGATTCTAACTAATGTAAAGTTCAAATTTTTTTTTCCCTTAGTGGGCTTTCTTTTTTTTTTTCTTTATATTCATAAATATTGTTTTAGTCAATTTTATTTACTTATTTTATTAAAAAAAATAGTTTTGACTAAGAAAACCTAATCTTCAAAAGAAAAGTATGCAAGTGTCTTAAGCACGAACAATTATTACGTCCTCCGACCGGACGTAGAGGAACGTCCGGTCGGGGACAAAATCCCGCCAAAAAATGAGTTGTACCGAGCAAATACCGAGCAATACCAAATAATAACGAGGAATACCATCATTTGAAGACTCAATACCGAGTTATACCGAGCTATACCGAGCAATACCGAGTTATACAAAAGTTGTACCGAGTTTTTTCTAGAAAAAACTCGGTACAACTCGGTATTTCTCGGTACAGCTCGGTATAACTCGGTATTGGTCTTCAAAGAGCGGTATCCCTCATTATTATAAAATAATACCTAGTTGTACCGAGCAAATACCGAGTTTTTTGGCGGGATTTTACCTCCAACCGGATGTTCCTCTACGTCCTTACACCGGATATAATAAAATGAGGGATACCGCTCTTTAAGTGTATAGCTATTTATTATTTATTACTTTATTATGCTTGATTTAATAATTTGCGTGGAAATTCTTAAAAGTTTGGAGCAACCACAAAGACCTTCCATAAAAATTTCATCTAATTTACGTTTAATTTTAAAAATTTTGGAAATTTTGTTTTATTTGATAACATTATTTTATTTAATATTTAAAATAATTCCAAATTAAATGAAACTTCTCACGAATGTTAGAAATGACCTCATGAGGGTTCTACAAAAATTTGGACTCAATTTAATTTATTATAATTTATTCTTTTTTTAAGAGAATTATTAAAATATATTTTTATTTTTATTTTATAATATTATGATGTCCACTAACTTCAATGATTTTTCAAACTCTAAAAATTTCATTTTTCTTGACTTTAATTTTGATTTTTAATTATATTTTATTTAATGTTTTCTATTATTCTGTAGGTCTACCTATAGTTCCTTCTTTTGGTGATGTCAAAAAGGAGAATAGTGAGTGTGTTAGTTGCACTGTTTATTTTTCATTAGTGCAGTTCAGCTCTTTATTTCGGTGTTTGTTATGATTATTTTTTATTTTTTCTCATTAAAAATAAAAAATAAAAATTAAATTTAATAATAAAAAAATTAAAAATAAGTTTTCTCCCTATTTTTAAAAGAGGTCACTTAATGAGGGAAAGTGCTCAACAGAAAATTAAAAATTAACTTGCATTTTTAAAATTCAAACAAATAATATTTTTCATCATAAAAAAAGGAGAGATTATTAAAATATGGGAGACTGACTATATATTTTGATGACTATGACTATTCTTAGATATTTATTTTATTTTCTCCTGCGTTATATATTACATATATTTTTCTTGTGCACTACTAACATTTCAATTTTAGCATACATAAAGCACAGTCAATGAATTATAGCTAAAAAATATATTGAGTTGGTTAGTTATCTTTTGAAGGTGTCTCAATTTTATTTTTCTTGATTATATTTTTCTATAATAGGTGTATATTGGGTTAGTAACCCTGCACACACACACAAGGGGGAGTGTAATTAAAAATTTTAATTTTTTTTATGATCATACTATACAATCAGTGCAATCATAAATTAGTTAAAATATTTAATTAAATGAGATTAATTTGTAATGTGTTATAACTAATCATACTCTACTTCAAAAGTATTGTACATGAGAATTAGCAATATTTAGTATCCCCACCTAGACAATAATTTGAATTTTAAAATTTATTCTAATCATATTATACTAACTGGTTCATATTGTATAATATTAAAAAATCTTACCTAATTAAATCCGAATGACAAAACAATTGAATCGTGATTAATTAAAATTGATGATCATATAGTACGATCATGATCATACAGATCGATCGACGGAGTGACCTTTTAAACGATAATTAATTATCCCGGGGTTCGTCATGTATGAACTACTATTTAAGTGAACTAATCATATTGGCTGATCTTGGATTGTATAGCAAAAAATGAACAAATCATTTTGTACGATATGAGCATCTTACTATACGAACTGAAGCAGTATAATTAAAAATTAGAGTTGTTTAAAGTCCTCTTTATAAACTCTTTTATAATTTGTGATAAGAGTCTTTGGTCAGTTAAGAGTTTCAATTTCTTTTGTGAGAGAGTTTGGGGAGAGAGCATTGATCAAGAGAGAGAATGGGTCAGGTTATGTGTCTGGGAGAATATTCTTGGGGGTATCAGGAGAGTCTGAGAGGGGTTTTCACATGATTACTATGGCTAACCTGGACCTAAATTTTTTGGATTATATATGTTGGTGTGTCTCTTGAGAGGAGTTCTATGAAGGAATTAGTTTGAAGGCTAAAGATTGTCAATGACTTCGCCAAATCGTGGTGTTAAAAGGAGGACCCAATGACTCTACTAGACCGAGGAGAAAAGAGGAGGACACTGAAAGTGCTCGGATGGCATTAGAAAGTTCGTTAGGGATGTTAAGCCCTATGAACTGGCCCAAGGCTAACAAAAAGAGAGGTGAATTGGATAACTTTAAAACCCAAAGATAAAACTCAATCAAAAATCACCACGAAAAAATAAATGCGGAAATAAAAAGTGTGGAAGCAATAATAAGAAAAGAACACACCGGATTTATAGTTGTTCAGTCAAACCTTGACCTACGTCCACTCCTTGGAGGCACCCTCCAAGTATTGCACTACAAAAGTGTCTCTCCTTTAGCCCCCACAGCTAGGCGGAGAAGCCCTTACAAAATCACTTCCACCTTCCCCGGTGCGGCGGAATCGCAGGGTCCTTTGACACCAAAAAGATCTTCTTCTTTGGTGAACTTCCCTTGAGACAAGCCTTGAATCCGATTGTACTAAGGTGCAAGTTCGCCGGAGCAACCGTGTGGAATCCCCTCCACACTCCCTTGAGTTCCTCCCCCTCACAGGATCTTCTCCCTCTCAAACTCCACCCTTTCCTCTCTCCCTTTCAAGCTCTCTCTTCAAGTTTTCCTCACAAGAACGAAGCTACAATGGCTGCCAAAGACTCTTACAAAAGTTGCCATGCCATAGCTTAAATAGAAGCTCTCAAAACGAGCTCATTAATGCAAGTTATCGACATTATCGTCCAGGACGATAGGTATATCGTCCTGTACGATCAGTACAAATTAAGCTCATTAGCCCGGGACGATATGGGACGATCAGAAGAAACTTGGTTACATCGTCATGGCTGATCTCACGATCGTACTGGACGATTAGTTTAAAACTAGTTCAATCGTCTTGATCATCGCCCTGAATAGAGTCTGGCCGATGTAAATCGTCCAGGATATCGTCCCGGCCGATCCAATGATCATCCCGTACGATCGGATCGTATCAATCAGCCATTAATTCTTTTCAAAGATACCAGATCATTTTAGGCATAATTGAGTTAGATCGCCCTGGATGATGGGTATATCGTCCTGGTCGATTTCCTAAAATACATGATACCTAATCTGATCATGGCGACTGATTCTTTCTTAATTGATCACATCGTCCTGGCCGATACAAGTATCGCCCAGGCCGATTATTATGACGGCTTCCTTAATGAGGATGCCCTAATTAGGGTTTCTAATTTTGGACAGATCGTCCAGGCCGATATTACTATCGTCCCGGGCAATGTTATCAAAAACAGAAATCATATAGGGAAAAAGAGAATTTCTACCAAGTTACAAAATATCAGGAGCTACACCAAAAATAATAGACTCAAGAAAGGAAAAAGATACAAACTGACTCAATCCTAGTCTACTCAATCTTGAGCTGGTTCCAAGTTACAGTCTGATCATGTGGACCTGAAACGTTAGTACAAAAAGGCAATCGTAGAGAAATAAGAAATATTTTGCTATCATCAAAATCATAAACCATAGATCCGTAACAATCTCCCCCTTTTTTATGATGGCAAAAATATTTCAATTTTGAATTTTCAAAAAATAATATTTTCTCATAATCTCTCCCTCTTGAATAACACTTTAAAAAATAGGAGACATAAAAATATTTTTGTTGTTTTAAATTTTTGAAAAGAAAATAAAGGATACAATTACATTCTCCCCCTTTGACATTATCAAAAAGAGAGAAGGCACAGAGAACAAAACGAAAGCAAAATGTTCCCTGATCTAGAGAGATAAAAAGTATTCTTAAAATGAGAAAGTTACCTCTTGGTTTTAATCAAAATTTTTAGTAAAAAATAGATTGATAATGCATAGTCCAGTAAAGGTTAGAAAATCAAAATTTGATAATCCAAACTCAAGTTCTTTAAAAAGGCTCAAAAACTTTTTAATTCAATATCTAAATCATGAAATAAATTAGAGAAAGAAATAATCATTTTTCGAAAACTCCTTCCATAAAATATATCTAATAAAAGATCAATGCACGAATTGTTGAATCAAAAAATCAAAATTTTCAAAGTCAAGTATCGAAAATATCAAGGGTTTTTTTAAGCTTTTAAGAAGTACAAGAATGGTAAGCATTAACTTTTTGTGGGCTCATTTTATGCCTCTTGATAATTGGTTAGCGCACTGCGCATCTTTTGAAATACTTTGTGTATTCTATATTTTTCAATTTTGCGCTTTGCGCATCTTTTATTTTTGGCATCATTGACCAATTTTTTGAATATGCTACCTTTCTTAAATCTTAAAATACAAAGGAAAACCCATCTTAGTGACAAAGCGAATTTTTTGATTAAGAAAATTTTGAGTTAGATTCAACGACTTGCAAAAGATTCCTATGCGAAAATGTAGGGAGATAAAAAAAATTTATTTCAAAAACCAATTTAAAAGATGAAAAAGATTTTAAATCAAAAGTAGGATAACCTCTTTTAGGAAATAGAGATTGAGAGTAAAAATAAATTATGAGTTTCCTTCCTTCGACTGTTTTAGAGTAGTCAAACAAAATTTACCAAAGATTGAAAAAAAACATGAAGTAGATTTTTCATTTTTAGAAAAGTGAGTGTGTGTGTTGGATCAAAGAAAAAAAATATGAAAAATAAAAAAAAATAAAAGAAAAATGAAAAAAAAAACAAAATTCAACAAAAAAGAAAAAAACACAAATAGCTCTTTTTAGCCATTATCTCCTTCCTGATCCGATTCTTCAGAAACCATGTCTGCCCATGAGATTTTGTGTTTTTCATTATTTTCCCGTTTAAACTTTAGCTTTGCCTTGCCCTTTTCTTTTGTAGGAAGAATTCTTATATTAGGGCACGTATTCTTCATATGTCCAGGTTTCCTACATCGAAAGCAAACAATATCAGAGGAAATATGGACATCCTTACCACTTTTACATTTTTTCCACTTTTGCTTATGCTTTGGTGAGCTTTGTGATTTGCTTAACAATTCATTGCTATCGTCACCAACTATGCTTCCTCTTTCCGTATGTTCAACTTTTAGAACGATCGTTTCACCTGCATTCAGAAGTCTTTGACCCAACCTTTGCTCGTAGGCAATGAGTGAGCCAATCAAATTATCAATAGAATAATCATTCAAATCTTTTGATTCACAAATAGCAACTACTTTAGCATCGAATTTTTCAAGTAAATAATGAAGAATTTTATTAACTTTTTCAAAATTTGAAAAATCTTTCGCTAAGGCATGCAATGATGTAGTAATTTGAATAAACCTTGTATACATGTCTAAAATTATTTCAAAAGGTCTCATAGAAAACATTTCAAAATCATGCATTAAAATATTCAACTTTGATTGCTTGGTTTCATTAGAGCCTTCGTATATGGTGTGCAATTTATCCTAAACTTCCTTATTAGTAGTGCACGTGGAAATTAACAAAAAATCATCAGAATTTAAAGCACAGAAAAAGCAATTTAAAGATTTTGCATTCAATTGAGCATCGATTCGTTCATCTCTATTCCATTGATTAAAAGGAATATCAGTTTTAACTCTATTAACAATACGTGACGGTGATGAATAAGCAGTTAAAATCATATGCCACATGTGAAAATCAATCGATTGCAAGAGAATAGACATGCGAGTTTTTCAAAAATCAAAAGACATTTTTTCAAATAAAGGAGGTCTGGTGATTGAATAACCTTCCGCAATATTACGATTTGAAAAATTAGCCATGGATCGAAATTCAAAAAGTTTTCAAACTTAAATTTTTGAATCCCGCTCTGATACCACTTAAAAGTGCTCTAATGGCACTAGAAAGTTCGTCAGGGATGTTAGGGATGTTAAGCCCTATGAACTGGCCCAAGGCTAACAAAAAGAGATGTGAATTGGATAACTTTAAAACCCAAAGATAAAACTCAATCCAAAATCACCACGGAAAAATAAATGCGGAAATAAAAAGTGCGGAAGCAATAATAAGAAAAGAACACACCGGATTTATAGTGGTTCGGTCAAACCTTGACCTACGTCCACTCCTTGGAGGCACCCTCCAAGTATTGCACTACAAAAGTGTCTCTCCTTTAGCCCCCACAGCTAGGCGGAGAAGCCCTTACAAAATCACTTCCATCTTCCCCGGTGCAGCGGAGTCGCCGGATCCTTTGACACCAAAGAGATCTTCTTCTTTGGTGAACTTCCCTCGAGACAAGCCTTGAATCCGATGGTACTAAGGTGCAAGTTCGCCGGAGCAACCGTGTGGAATCCCCTCCACACTCCCTTGAGTTCCTCCCCTTCACAGGAACTTCTCCCTCTCAAACTCCACCCTTTCCTCTCTCCCTTTCAAGCTCTCTCTTTAAGTTTCCCCCACAAGAACGAAGATACAATGGCTGCCAAAGATACTTATAAAAGTTGTCATGCCATAGCTTAAATAGAAGCTCTCAAAATAAGCTCATTAATGCAAGTTGCCGACATTATCGTCCTGTATGATCAGTATAAATTAAGCTCATTAGCCTGGGACGATATGGGACGATCAGAAGAAACTTGGTTACATCATCTTGGCCGATCTCACGATCGTCCTGGACGATTAGTTTAAAACTAGTTTAATCGTCCTGATCATCGCCCTGAATAGAGTCCGGCCAATGTAAATCGTCCAGGATATCATCCCGACCGATCCAATGATCGTCCCGTACGATCGGATCGTATCAATCAGCCATTAATTCTTTCCAAAGATACCAGATCATTTTAGGCATAATTGAGTTAGATCGTCCTGGACGATGGGTATATCGTCCTGGCCAATTTCCTAAAATACATGATACCTAATCTGATCATGGCGGCTGATTCTTTCTTAATTGATCATATCGTCCTGGCTGATACAAGTATCGCCCAGGCCGATTATTACGACGGCTGCCTTAATGAGGATGCCCTAATTAGGGTTTCTGATTTTGGACATATCATTCAGGACGATATTACTATCGTCCCGGACGATGCTACCAAAAACAGAAATCATATAGGGAAAAAGAGAATTTCTACCAAGTTACAAAACATCAGGAGCCACACCAAAAATAATAGACTCAAGAAAGGAAAAAGATACAAACTGACTCAATCCTAGTCTACTCAATCTTGAGCTGGTTCCAAGTTGCAGTCTGATCGTGTGGACCTGAAACGTTAGTACAAAAAGGCAATCGTAGAGAAATAAGAAATGTTTTGCTATCATCAAAATCATAAACCATAGATCCGTAACAGACACGGTGACTCCATTGGACAAAGGAGGTGAAATGAGGACATAATGACTCCGCCGAATTGAGGAGGTGAACTGATGAGGTGAAAGGAGAACATAAAAACTTTTACAAACCAAGGAGGTGAAAGGAAGGTTTCTTCGGGTGTGAAGAGTGTATAAAGGTTTATTTTTTACCTATGGAAAGAAAGAAGAGCTTCTCCCCTTAACTATGGGTTGAAAGGGAGTCATTGTGTTGGTGCAAACCTGAAGAGACAACCTTAGGGTAGCTGACGTAGGTCAAGTTAATCAAAGCACTATAAAAATTAATTTGCATCTATTTACTTTCAACACTTTTATTTTCTTGCAATTTTATTGAAGCACTCTGCTCTGATTATGATTATATCCGTGAAAAAAGTTTTTCGTGGTTGATTGTGATTCAATTTTTTATTAAAAATTAAAAAAAAATTAGAGAAAGAAAAATAAAAATAATTTATTTTCTACAAAATTAAAAAAAAGTACTTAATTAGAGTTGTGTGGTGAGTTGATCTATTTCATTTATTCAAACACTTTCACATGAAATCTGTATTTAGTTTTTAATTCAAAAGGATTTTGAAAATTTTTTTAAATCACCAAACCACCCCTCCTCTTGGTATGTCATTTTCACTGAAATTTTTTCATATCTAATTATTAAACTTTTAGATTTTCCTGAGATACGTATGATATGATCCTAACACTTTTATATTTTTAACTTAATTTGGCTAAAATTGTTTAACAAGGGTCAACATTAACTCCAAATGATTTGAGGGTTGGCTTGGATCAGTTAGACTCGAAGATAGGACCATTTGGTTTAGTTTAGGTCATTGGGATAGGAATAACAATATTTTACTAATTTAAAAATTCTATAGTCAAATAAGTTGACAATGGTTCGAGCATTGTTTTAAATATCTCTAATAAAGTTTTAGAGTCATTCAAGACTAATGTCAACCCAAATTCCAAAGTTTGAGTTTATGAAATCCATTAGGGGTCTTATAGGGGTATTTTGATAATTTTATCTTTTATGGTCGAAGGGATAAACCAGTTATTGTTCTAAATATTCTATAATGGGTTTTTAACTATTATAAACTAATCCCAAGATTTTTTGGGGATTTAACCTAAGAAGCCCATCTAGGACACCCAAGGGAAACTTTATTAATTTGCTACTTTTGATCAAAGTGGGTTCATTAAATATAAGAATATACAATATGAATAATTATTTAAAACCAATCTTAAGGGAAAATCACCTAATTTGGACATTTGGTTTAAAAATCTGATTTCTTTAAGGCTTTTATCAAACTTGGTTGAACTTGGTCAAAGTGGTTTGACCGTGGGTTAGCCTTGAGCCAAACCATTTATAAGTTGAATTAGGAATGTTTGAACTTAATTCCTAGGTCAAATGATCACTTTGACCATGTAGGTATTTTTAGGGTTTAAAGTTGTAATTTGGTCAAATTACCTTTAACCAATGATTAAAGAGGTTAAACAACACCTTTTGACCCACTAAATGTGTCCAAAAATGGGTTAAGGGTTTTTTTGGCTCAATCTTAATGTCATTGTCCATCTAGGATAAAACATAAGGTTTTAGGGTATTTTTAGAATTTAAGAAGTTTTGGGTTTGACCTAGGGGTTAACCTAGGATGTGTTTTGGTGGGTTTCTTACCTACGTAAGGTAACTAAGAAGTGTCCAAAGAAGTTTATAGGTTTTTTCGAACTATCCAATGCTATGTTCTTGGTTGCCCCTTTAGAAGAGTCATAGGGGCAATTTATTGACTAAGGCAGGAAATTCAAATTAGAGTTAAGAATACTCTAGAAGAGCGGATTTGTCTTATCAAAAAATGAGTTTAACATTACCCAACATTACTAGAGGAAGATGAACCCTTGCTCATTGATCCCATATCAACTGCTGTTACAAACTTTTCTATTTTATTTTATTATTAAACCCTTTTATCCCTTAATGGTAGACATTGGGATCATATGGGCATTCTACATCATGAATTTTAATTGTATTAAGTTAGTCTCAATGGATTCCACACTATTGCAACTTGCAAGCATGCCACATGTGGCACACACAGTTTAAGACATTATAAAGCATTTTTAAACCTTAAAAAATTATTATTAATTAATAAAATATGATATATTTCTAATAATTTCATTCTACTTTTTCCTACCTAGAAAAAAATGCAAATTTTTTTTATGAACAAAATTATTAATTGATGAATTTCATGAGTCTTAAAAAATCATAACTCTACTAATTTAATCATCAAAATATGAACTATTTTTAAATTAGCTATATCTACAAAAAAATCATTTTAGGAACATTAGTATTTATTGGTGAATTACAAGAGTCTTAAAAAATCATAAATCCACTAACTATACTCAATTGATTATAATGTTATTTCAGATCATTTGAAGAGGTTTAAAAAGGTATATGCTCTCTTAACAATTTTTCAAACCTCTCCACTCATTTTAATAAATATTTAAAATCATAAACAAAATCCTAATTAATTTAAATCTCTATCTAAATGCCTTAACTTATTGAATTTTGTCTATCCCTTAATGATGAAACTTAAAAGAAATATAATGTATTATAGAATCATTAAAATCCTCAATTGTTGAAATCAAAACCTTCCTTGTTTGATTTAATTGAACAATCTCATTTCTCACATAAGACCAATAATCAAATCTACTAAGATGAACACACATACCAACTTAGCACACAAAATATATTATGATAGGCATAACCTTAAGCATCTTACAATTCTAATATCTCATTATAGTTTGACTAAGTGATGTATTGATTGGATGAAAACATTAATTAGTTTTAATTATCTTTTGTTGGTGCTTAATTTACTGTGTAATACCTTAGAAGGTACTAAATGCTTGCTTAGTGCTTAGTATAAATTTTTGTCATGCCAAACAAAAATATGAAGGAAATATATTGTTTCCTAATAATTGATTCACTTTTATTTTTTTTAATTAGATTTAGGTTTTGTTTGAGATAGCTTTCTTACTGCTTCCTAAAGCATTTTTCTAATACAAAAATTTATAGTTCATGATATTTTTACAATAAAAAGCTGCTTTAAAAAGTATTAAGAAAATTGTCCAAAATGTAGCCTTAGTCCAAAAAAGAAACAATATATACATATAGGATGATCGAGGATGATAGAGCTGAATATGAAGATCCCATATGCTATTATCATAACTATGTAAACTTAGGCATGAATTCTAATATGTCAAGCCCAATTGTATTTCCTATTATTATTATTATTATTATTATTATTACAAAACACTATCACATATAGGCACATGTTATTATTCAAACACTTATGATTGATTGTTTCAGAATGATTTAAAATCATCATTATTTTAGCTTTCTTGTAACATTTAATTAGCATGGATCATCACTAGACTCTTAGATATTTTTTTTTACCCAAATATATAATTTATAATAAATCATTGCTGTTGATTTTTTATCAACCTAATGCACAATTTCTATCTAGATTGATTTTTTCAAAATTAATAATAGTTAATCCATTTATATTTTGTGGAGATATGGATAATAATTTGGTTGGTCATATAGTTTATAAATTGTAACTATTTTATAATTAGCAAATAGCCATCAGTCCATACATGTCATCTCTCTCGAGAGAGAAAATAAAAGTCTATCTCTCTTATATATATATATATATATATATATATATATATATATAATCTTGATCGGGCACGAATCTCGAGGCAAAATCAAGCCTGAAACTTCAAAAATTAAATATGGGATCATCTGAACTCCGATTTCAACAAACTTACAGTCGAATTGATCATCTCAGAAATATGAACCTAACGACACCAAATTCAACTCGATTCGAGCACAAATGGGTCCAAATCAATGACTCGAAGCACATTTGGAAGGTTCAATCCTTAATTTAGATTACCAAACAGTTTCCAAATATGACATGCTTATAATCGAATCGAGCGGCTAGATGAGACGAATCCAACGAGCCCAAGATCGCCGAATTCCGATATTAGTAAGTCCTTCAAATGTCTGATGAACAATCCGCGATCAAGGGATTCCATATCGACCGTCCATCCAATCCACTCCACATTTGCCCTTGATCCTCCCCCTATATACGGGTCATGCCATCCTCAAAAAACTATAAATAGCCTCTCATTTCACTTAAGAGAGGAAACCCAAGTAAGAAGAAGAGAACGGTAGGAGGGAAGAAACTCCTCTTCGACCACCGCCAAAATTCCGCTCGACTTCCACGGGACACCGGAATTCATCTCGACTTCCAAGTGATGCCGAAATTCCGCCCGACTTCCAAGGGACACCGGAATTCCGCCCAACTTCCACGGGATGCCTGAATTCCACCTGTCTTCCAAGTGACGCCGGAATTCCGTCCGGACTTCCAAAGGATGCCGGAATTCCACCCGACTTCATGAGACACTGAAATTCCGCCCGACTTCCAAGTGACGCCGGAATTCCACCCGACTTTTCAGTGACGCCAGAACTCTGTCCGATCTCCAAGTGACTATGGAGTTTTGCCCGAATACCATCTAACGCCGAAGTTCTCCCTAGCCGTCGACTGAATTCAGACTTCTACCCAATGATGGACCTCTGCTCGTTGCCAAATTTCTACCTGACACTAGACTTCTGCCTATTATCGGACTTTCACCGGATAACTATCCAATATGGCATTTCTATATATAGTTGAACTTCTACCTGATGTTGTCCTTCTGATCTTCATCGTCACACAACGGTCCTTTCAACCTTCATCGCCCAACGACTATAGTCCTTCTGACCTCCATCGTCCATCGACTACAGTCGTTCCGACTTATGTCGTCCACCGACTACAATCCTTCCGACCTCTGTCGCCAACGACCATGATCCTTCTGACTTACGTCGCCGACCGACTACAATCCTTTTGACCTTAGTTGCCCTTCAACTACGGTCCTTCTAACTTACGTTGCCAACCGACTACAATCTTTCTGACCTTCATCGTCTGCCAACTACGATCCTTTCGGCTTACGTCGTCCACCGACTACAGTCTTTCCATCCTCCGTCGCTCGCCGACTAAGGTCCTTCTGACTTACGTCGCTCACCGATTACAGTCATTTAGACCAAACAAACATATTAGCAGTGATTCTTTGTATTCTCGTCAAGTAATGTACTCTATAAGATGTACATCAAGTTAAGGCCTTCTCCCAAGGAAGCGCCTCATTTGTAATCAATTGCAATACTAGTGGATTCATTCAAACTGGGCTAAGCCCTATGGTTTTCCCCCTTTTCAGGGATTTTTCATGTAAAAATATTGGTGTCTCTAGTGAATGCTACACCCTCTCTCTTATCTGATTGCGTACTGGATTTTCGTACAAAATTAAGACGTTAAACTTTATATTTCTGTACCACCGTGAATACTTCAGGACATAATAGTTTGGCGTCATCTATGAAAATCAAAATCATGACCACGTGGTTCTCAACTAGGGGGCAAATTTTTTCTCTAACATCAAAAGGTCGTTCATGTTAACTTCCTGGCTTCAACTATTATTGCATTAATTTCATGGGAATTAGATCTGGACTGGGGGAAACTTTGACTCCAACTATGGTCAAGAAGATCCTTCCAATGCTTTCAACATCAAGATGATATTTCAAAAAAATCTCAGCAAATATACAGATATTTCCAATCAATTATAATATTTAAATAGTCCCCTGCTAGACTTCTACACCTTGGGCAATATCTTAATCTTGACATAAAAAAGATAGTAATGGTCTAATGATAGACCATTCTTCACATTTGATTCAAGATACACGCACATTCAGCCCCTCCTAATCAAGATAAAGTTGATCCTAGGGAGATTCAATTCGACCTCTTCCACACAGTTTAATGTCATCGAGTAAATACTCTGACATACAACCTCGAATAGGTCACACATCCTTGGTGGATTCTCTCGATCTCTTTCATATAGGTTAACGTCATCGAGCAGTGCTCTGACATATAACCTCGGATAGGTCTTACATCCCTCGTGGATTCTCTCGATCACTTCTACACATATTAATATCATCGAGCAAAGGCTCTAACATACAACATCAGATAGGTCTTACATCCTTGGTAGATTCTCTCTACCTCTTTTACACATGTTAACATCATCAAGTATTGCTCTGACATACAATCTTAGATAAGTCTTATATTTTTTGTTGGATTCTCTTGACCTCTTTCACACATGTCAATGTCATCGAGTAGTGATTTGATATACAATCTTGGATAGATTTTATATTTCATGTTGAATTCTCTTGACTTATTCTACACAGGTTATTATCATCAAGTAGTGCTCTAAGTGAACAACATTTTCTCTATAAAAGATTTCATGAAAGTGATTGATGAAATTATCACTCATATAAAGACCTTAATAGTTTAAAAATACCTTAAAAAATATGGAGGGCAATATATTAAAGCAAGCCCCAAAGATGCAATCATAATTCAGCTTCCTCCAAACGACAAGTTCTCAACTTCATATACAATATTATTGGAGTTACATTATAAAAATTTTACATCAAGTTCATTTTTGCAAGAATTTGAAATTAAAAAAGTATAGTGACATCATTTGTATAAGCTAATATCATCAAGCAACAATAAGCTTCAAAACAATCAAATATCTTTAGTGGATTTAAGTGACTTCTTTTTTACTTCACATAAGCAACTCCTATAACTTCTTTCTCAAAGAAAGATAAAGAAAGATTACAATTTGATCTTCATCAGATATTAACTCAGTTAACACTATACATGTGTCGTCAGACGACTAACATAGCATACTAATTTGGCTCGTTGAATCAGGGATATCTAATGTTGACACATTTTCGTATGAATGCATATTGCCTTAGCAAAATGCCACTAGACATCCATAATCATCGGCCCTTCATCTGATATTTGCCGGCGGTCTTTTACTTCAGTCATCATCGGATTATTGATCGACTGCTACTTGCAGCACACCTTCCAATTCTCTCCTTCATCTTTACACTCGGCCGTTGACTACCAACAAACTTTAGCTCGATCTTCCATCAACAACAAACTTTCACTCAAAAAGTGTTGAAATTCTCCCCGTCTACTCATCACTTATGGTTCTCATTCTGGATAATATTACTGTCGGATCTTCTTAAATTACCATCGCATACAAGCAGTAATTGATCTTCTTCTATTAAGGGTTATCTATTAAGAAGATAGCCTCTCATCGTAACTTCTTCTATATAGGAGAGGGGCTCTAAAGCGTGATAGGGAAATGCCGCCTATCTTCGACAATGAAATGCCTCTAATGTAAGAAGAAAAACACACGTGAAAAACAAGGAGAAAAGATATCTCTTCTATACAAGAGAGGGGCACTGAAGCTAGATAGGAGAATGTCGCCTATCACCGATAGTGGAATGCCTCCAATGTAAAAAGAAGATTAAAGGATAAGAAAATGAAAGATTATAAAAATTCTAATTTCTGCACATGGAGAGGGGCCCTAAATTTTAGTAGGAGATATCGCCTACAAAAAAAATAGAGGAAAGCCTCAACTGTAAGAAAGTTAGAACGCGGAAGGAGAAAGAAAAAAAATAAATCCAAAAATTCTAACTTCTATACGAGGAGAGGAGTACTGATTTTGTGTAGGAAAAGTCACATACGAAAAATAATGGAATGCCTCACTTGTTAGAAACTTAGAACGAAATAGGAGGAAAAGAAGAGGAAATTCTAACTTCTATATAAGAGGAGGGGAGCTGAATTAATTAGGGAAAGTCACCTACATAAAATAGTGAATGCATTGACTATAAGAAGATAGTAAAGGGAGAAGATAGTGGAAGGAGAAAAAATTTCCTTCTACACTGAACAGGAGCACCGAATTTAAGTAGGAAAAGTCACATATGAAAAATAGTAGAAGACCTCTATAGAAAGAAGAAAAATAGGAGAGAAAGAAGAGGAAATTCTAACTACTGTACAATAAGAGGTGTGACGTCCCAAGCATCCATAGTGAAAGGATTCATCGACAGTCTTGATCAACCATCACTTCCTGCTCCCTTATTCTGACCTGAAATTGTTAACCATATATAATGAGCTTAAATAGCCCAGCAGGTTACCAAAGCCTACAACTGAAATCATAGCACGATATAGAAGCAATATGCATGTCAATCAGTCAATCAATAACAATCACTTACAATCGATGCAGATACAGAAATCAGTACATAAATAAAAATCAATGCATAAACAATAGAATCCAAAATCATCAGTGATAAAATCAGTAAATAGTAGAAAATCTATAAAGCTCAATAAATCAGTACGTGAGTCAAATTTCTACAGTAGTCATCGTATCTATCACATCAGTCTATAACATCAGTCGAATCAATGTAGTCAAATCGTATCAAAACTTACACTTGCCAATTCCAGTTATTCAATATCACTTGCTCAATAAATCATATGCAATCCAGTAATCGGTATCACGTGTTCAATGAATCACATATCATTTGCTCAATATGTCACGTGCCTAATGTCAGTACAGTGAATCAGTAGTAGTAGCGTATGTATCAATATCAGTAACAATCTGATGACGACATGAACGATTATGCTATAATAGTGAAATCGTGTTATAATAGTAAATCCATACAATAACGATAAATCCGCACATTAAATAAGTCAGTACTAGTAAAGCCGTCAAATCAATATCGCATCAATCATAACAATAAAATCAATCAGAGCAATAAATAAAGAAATCAATTTCGGTCAATAATATCAGTCGGTATGAAATCACATAAAACGATCAATTCATACATCGTAAGGGCGGTTGAAATTAAATCAATAAATCAATAATAACCATTAAAATCGATGCAGTAAAATCATATCAATACAGTAAAATCATATTCTAGATCACGTGCTCGATAAATCACATGTATCGGTCAGTATTCGATGTATCACGTGCTATAAAATCAATGCAATGAATTAGTAGTATCGGTATCGGTAGTATCAACGAATCAATGCAATATCAATATCCATATCGGTATCTGTGTTCAATGTCATGTACAGTATGCAATATCAATGAAATCGTGCAATGATAGGAAACTCATAAATCTGTACATTAAAGCCATTCAATATCAATAAATCAATTTAATAAATCCGTCGATAACAATAAATCGGTAAATCCATTCAGTAACAATAAATCAATTCCATATCAATAAATCAGTTAATATCGATAAATCAATAAATCCATAATGAAATCATAAGGACAGTACTTTACACATGCATTCCAGTACAGTAGTCTTACTCGACAAGTACAATCACTGGCTATTAAGGTGTTTTTCAGTCTTGTATCATTATTTTGTATCTTGTATCTTGTATCTGTTGGCTCAATAAAAAAGAGTCATCACTCTTTACCCGTCGGCACATTATTCATCTTCTTATGACTCCCTTTAGTAATCACGTGATCAGTAGAGGATAACACCAAACCATTATTTAAAGTAAAGCCCGTCGGCCCACCATCCTGTTTAGGTATCATGTCTCCAACCAATGGTTCAACCAGTTTTTACTTGTCTTTCAGTAGTATAACAGTAATAGATTCAATCATATGCACATTCATATACATCTCATTAATGCATTGCAATCAATAAACATAATTTAGCTCAATTTAGAAAATCCCTTAAAATATCGTACAATCGACAAAAATCCCAAACAGAGACAAAATACAGAGTTTAAGAAAATTATCAAATTACCAGAAATCGAATAAAACAATATTTCAAAACTTTACTTGTACTGAAGCAATATTTTCCGACATCCAGATAAATTCCTATTCAATAAAAAGCGCGCAAAACTCAAAATATCCGGTGAAAACTTTCCAGAAAAGACTCAAAATATGCAGAATCATCATCTCAAAAATATACCAAAAGTTACGCGATAAAAGTTTCGTCTACACAAAGTCATGCGCGTTTTTCGCTAACAGAAACACAAAACTGAGCAGAAAAATATCAAAACTCAAAATCTTCGAAATCAGAAATAGGATTCGAATTCCTTACTGCGAGACAAACAAATCTTCTAACAGTAGCGACGAACGAAAAGCGCTCCGCGGCCTCCGAAAACAAGCTTTTCCTTCCTTTTCCTTCTCTTTCTCTCTCCTACCTTCTCTTTCTCTCTCTTCAATTGATTCAAAATATCTCAATACAATATATATCCATTCAGATCGTCCCGGGACGATTCGATTGCCCGAAGCACATTTGGAAGGTTCAATCCTTAATTTGTTTACCAAACAGTTTCCAAATATGACATGCTTAAAGTCAAATCGAGCGGCTCGACGAGACAAATCCAATGAGCTCAAGATCGCCAAATTCCAATATCACTAAGACCTTCAAATGTCTGATGAATGGTCCACAATCAAGGGATTCTATATCGGCCATCCATCCAATCCACTCCACATTTGCCCTTGATCCTCCCCCTATTTACCGGTCATGTCATCCTGAAAAAACTATAAATAGCCCCTCATTTCTCATAAGAGAGGGAACCCAAGCAAGAAGAAGAGAAGGGTAGAAGAGAAGAAACTCCTCCTCGACCAACGCTGGAATTCCGCCCGACTTCCAAGTGACGCCGGAATTCCACTTGACTTCCAAGGGATGCATGAATTCTGCCCAACTTCCACAGGATGCCAGAATTCTGCCCGACTTCCAAGGGACGCTGGAATTTTGCCCGACTTCCATAGGATGCCGGAATTCCGCCTACTTCCAAGTGACGCCGAAATTCTGCCTCGACTTCCAAGGGATGCCAGAATTCTGCCCTGACTTCATGAGATACTAGAGTTTCGCCTGCCCGTCTTCCATGAGACGCCAGAGTTTCGCCTGACTTCCACGGGACGCTGAAATTCCTCTGACTTCCACGGGATGCCGGAATTTCACCCGACTTCCACGGGTTGCCAGAATTTCGCCCGACTTCCAAGTAACGCCAGAATTATGCCCTGACTTCCAAGTGTCACCGAAATTCTGCCTGACTTCCATGAGATACCAAAATTCTGCCCGACTTCCAAGTGACGCTAGAATTCTGCCCGACTTTTTAGTGACGCTAGAACTCTACCCGATTTTCAAGTGACTCTGGAGTTTTTCCCGAATACCATTTAACATTGGGGTTCTCCCCGGTCGCCGACTGAATTCGGGCTTCTACCCAACGACGGACCTCTGCTCGTCGCCAGATTTTTGTCTGACACCGGACTTATGCCCGTTGTCAGACTTTCGTCGGATAACTTTCCAATGTGGGATTTTTATTCATAGCTAGACTTGTACATGATGTTGCCCTTCTGATCTCCGTCGTCAGATAACAATCCTTCTGACCTTCGTCGCCCAACGACTATATTCCTTCAGACCTCCATCGCCTGTCGACTACGGTTCTTCTGACTTACGTTGCCCACTGACTACAGTCGTTCTGACCGCTATCGCTAGCCGACCACGATCCTTCTGACTTACGTCGCCCACCGACTATAGTCCTTCCGACCTCTATTGCCCATCGACTACGGTCCTTCTGACTTATGTCGCCCTCCGACTATAGTCTTTTCGACCTCCATTGCCCGCCGACTACGGTCCTTCCGACTTACATCGCCCACCGACTACAATCTTTCCGACCTCCGTCGCCCGCTGACTACGGTCCTTCCGACTTACGTCGCCCACTGATTACAGTTCTTTAGACCAAATAAACACATCAACAGTGATTCTTTGTATTCTCATAGTGTAATGTACCATATAAGATGTACATCAAGCTAAGGCCTTCCCCAAAGGAATAGCCTCATTTGTAATCAACTGCAATACTAGTGGATTCATTCAAACTAGGCTAGGCCTCGTGATTTTTCCTCCTTTTTCAGGAGTTTTCCATGAAAAAAAATTGGTGTCTCTAGCGAATGCTACACCCTCTCTCTTATCTGATTGCGTGCTAGATTTTTGTACAAAATTAAGACGTTAAACTTTATATTTCTCTACCGCCGCGAATACTCCAAGACGCAACAATATATAAGATCACCTTCCAATGGTTCAAGAAAGCATCATCTTTATCTTTGTATATTGCCTAGTTGCTAGGTAATAACACTTATTTAGGGGTTGACTATTTGGATGAAACATAAATGTAGAATAAAATGTTGTATAGTGTAAAAAGAATACATTGTATTTGAAATGTTTGGAGTTATTTGGATGAACATAAGTTATAGTGCAAAGCTCAATAATAGCGGTAGCCAGTGGCCAACAATGACAATGATGGTCGACAACAATTAATGATATAGGAAATCAACGATAGTTGTGTCAACAGGGGGCGAGGGCAGTTAGTGATGTGAGGCAGGCGACAATAGTGACAACACTGGCATATATATATATATATATATATATTGTATATATAAGAAATAATAAATTTTTAATTTGAATTTAATGCTTAATTTTATAATTTTGATTAAATAATTTTTATGGGTATTTACATACATACAACTTTATTTCATGTTATTTACATATCTAACATCCAAAACATTAATATTACATGACTGCCACCCATAGATCAAATTTGAGTGCATGGAATGAAATATTTAAGTTTATAAGATGATATAAATGGTAGAAATTAATTATAGGAGTGATATATTTGATATTAAAATTGTATATAAATGATAGACATATAATATTAATATTATATCTGAAAATTTCACTTTTTTTATTTTCATAATTTGTTTTACACTTTGGAGAACCTGGATTTTTCCATGATCAGAAGCACAATAATATTATCGAACACGCTTAGCAATTTAAGGCGGTGCGTTGGCTGGTTAAAGTTGTATTTTACACAACGTGGCTATCTAAATTATCCAATTGTGACGGCTATACATATAACGTCACCCAGTGCCAGAGAGTTCGCAGCAGCTAGTCTTACTGTCCGTAAATCAAAAGACGGTAACGGTTTTCGTCATTTAGGTCTATTTTCCAGAGAAGGATAAAGCCGAAGGGCCCTCGTCTCGGTCTCCGAATCTTTAGTTTAGGGTTAAGATCGGAAGGCAAATTTCGCTCGCAATTAGGGCTGTGTTTCGCCTAATTTCCTAGATCTACTCCATTTCACCGCCCGAATCAAGCGATTGCGCTAGGGTTTCTCGATTTGCTGATCTTTTTAGGGTTTCTTTGCTAGGAATCATGAACGATCCGTCGCAGATGCTGAGCCGGACTTTCGGGATGTGGCAGCAGCAGCCGCAGCCGCAGCCGCAGCAGCAGCCGCAATCGCAGGCACCACTGCCGCCACTTCCGCCGCAGTCGGCGGCGTCCTCCGTGACGGACGAGCCGATGGGGTTTCAAAACTCTAGGCCGGTGTTCGCGCACACCGGAGCGAAACCAGGAAGAGCTAACTGGAACAACAGCAAGCGGAAGCAGGCTTCGGCCCCTGCTGGAGCTGGTTCTGTCGGTGCGGGTCCAGGTGTTTTACCCTCCATGGGCGCCGCCACCGGCATTTCCGGGTACAAACCCCCGACGTTAACTGAGTTACAGTATCAGAACCGCCTGAAGGCTAGGCGCTTCTACCCAAAAAAGAAATTTAGTCGTTTTGCCCCATTTGCCCCGCGAAACACCACATCTTTCATCATTCGTGCCAAAAAATCTGGCGGGATTGCGTCTTTGGTATCGCCTTGTCCTGTGACGCCAGCGATCCTCCCCACACCAACCTTCTCCCCTTCCAGAGAGGGATTGGTTGATATGGCTAAGGAAGAGTGGGGCGTCGATGGATATGGATCCATGAAGGGTTTGATTCGGCTTCGTTCGCCAACTGCTGGCGGCAGCCGGAGTAAAGGTGGGGCTGAGGAGGATGATGATGTCGAGGATGGTTCAAGCGAGAGTGATGTGGAGGAGCATGTGGAGGTAGAGAGGAGGCTCGACCACGACCTCAGCCGATTTGAGATAGTCTACCCGAGCTACGGGGAAGAGCAAGGAGGCGCTACTTCTGCAGCTTACTTATTAGAAAACAGAGTGGATGATCAGGACACTCACATTGCTCAGCTGGAAGAGGAGAACCTCACTCTCAAAGAAAGGCTTTTCTTAATGGAGAGGGAGATGGGTGAGCTTAGAAGAAGACTGATGCTTTTGGAGACCGACTACAGATTACACAATGAGAGGAATAACAACAACAATGAACAACATGGCGATCAGGACGATAATTTAAATGTGAAGGAGGAGACATCGGAGAATGATGGAGGAGGAGATCTGTGTTCGGAGAAAAGTGTTGGAGATTGCGAGGAGAGCTGTGGAATTCCCCTGCAAGAGTAAAGGGAGTAAATTTAAACACCCTTAATGTACATATTGCACCTTGTCTTACAAACTTTTCCTGCCTTAATATGTGTTTTTCTTATCCTTCGCTTTTGATGGCTAGTGTTAGACTGGTTATATGTAGTGATATCTCATAACGAGTAGCTCATGCAAAGGTAAAAAATAATGTCTTTTTCTTATCATCTTCTACCTTCATGGATAGACTGCTCGCCATTGGTATCTAATATCAAAAAGCTTCTAAGGCTACGCTAATGGAACCTTTAACTATTAATGCATATTTGTCATTAAGCAATTCAACTTGGCAAGTTATATAACGCATGGCGATGGTCTCAAGTTCTTAGATGGTTAGTAGAACGCCATGAAAGTACTAATGTGTTCTCCTAACAGGATTTAGTGGTTTTTTTTCCTTGAGAAATCTAATAAACCATAGGTTGTTTTGTTATGTTTCTATTTGTTAATTGTTATGCTCTGCTTGCATGTTTATTTACTATTGTTTGTGCTAGAAACTTCTTCTTTGTTATGCATGTCAGTGTGTTCCTATCATGCAGCTATATGTCTTTTGGTATTACTTGGAAGTCTGATCATTATTGTTAATCTATGTTGAAGCTTGATGTTTTTCATGCAAAACATATTATTATATTTTGTGAATTAATGTCACTATTTTGATGGGTTGAATTAAATTTTATGAATTTTGCGCATTCCATTAGGTTTGATTCAAGTTTTCTGTTCGCATTTCTACAACAACAACATCAAGCCTTTATCCCACTACGTGGGGTTGGCTACATGAATCCTTTTTCTCCATTGTGTCCTATTAGAAGTCAAATTCTCATTTAAATCTAATAAAGAAATATCATTCCTAATTTTTTCTAACCAAGTCTTTTTAGGTCTGCCTCTACCTTTCTTAACATAAGTCAAATCTAATACCTCTACTCTCCTAACCGGGTCATCAGAAGGCCGCCGTTTTATGTGACAAACTATCTAAGACGACTCTCTCTAATCTTATCTTCTACCGGAGCTACTCCAACCTTTTCACATATATGCTCATTTCGTATCCTATCTCTAAGGGTAAAGACACTCATCCACCTGAGCATCCTCATCTCTGCCACACTTAACTTAGTATTATGCTTCTCTTTTAATGGCCAACATTCGGCACCATAAAGCATTGCAGGCCTCACCACCATCTTATAGAATTTTTCCTTAAGTTTGAGGGGTACTTTTCTATTACACAACAAGCCCGATGCATTCCTCCACTTCAATCATCCAACTTGAATTCTGCTTATAATATCCCCATCTATTTCACCATCACTCTGAACAATAGATCCAAGATATCTAAACGTGAACTCTTATTAATGACTTGACTGCCCAAAGTCAATAGATCCAAGATATAATATAAATATATTATTATATAAATAAATATAATAATTTAGATATTAAATATGTAAATATTAAAAAAACTATTTTTTATTTTTTTCAATAGATGACGTGATGGCTTACTTCATTTATGGGAAATAGAGATTTAGGACCTGGTTGGTTTTCCGCATTTAGAAGTAAACCAGTGCGTTTTTCAAATTTTGGCCTTTGGTTCTGCGTAAAATAAATGAACATTAAAAATGGAAAGCATTTCGAAGTCATTCTACGGTGTATTTGGAACCCGATAAAATTGAGCTGGTTCAAAATACCCATCTCTTTTATGGCGCAAAATAAATCAGAACCCCAGCCGTGCGTCTAGCTATCGCAGCAGCATCCTCCTTCCCCTTGCGAAGCCATCTTCGTCGACCTTCCATGAAATCGAGCGCTTTGATGATCTTCCCAGCCCATATCGAGCTCCTGTTGATGATCTTGACACCCTTAAGTGTCTCGCCCGTGACACTTCCTCTTCCCTCCTATTAATTATTCTATGCGGTCACCGGACGGCGTCCAGAGACGAATGAGAGTGCGCCATGTAATTTTTTTGTTGTGTACTGTTTGGCATCGAGTAATGTGGCATGCTCTCATTCATCTCCGAACGATTCGGAGATCACACAAAATAATTTCTCCTTCCCCCATTGCTGGTATGGAGGGACAGAGAATTCTGCAGACACCGTTTGATTTGAAGATATTGTTAGAATGGAAATGAAAGGGATACGGGAAGGGAAGTAGTAAAAGAATAGAATTGATAGTTGCTTAGCCTGTTTGATTTATTGAAAATTTTGTCACAATAAAAAAATTTGATTGATTTCTCAACTCGTTGCAACACAAATCTATTAGCTTTGTGACCCATCTTGACCCAAAAATTTTTCAAAGCGAAATTAAGTTTTTCTTTCTTGTATGGAGGTGTGCGAGTCACACTGATGAAAATAAAAATTTCTTAAAAATTTTTACTAAATTTTGATAAGGAACTGCCAATAAAAAAGGCCAAGATATTTTTTTTTTCGCAATTCAACTTACTAATTTAATTACAACTTAAGTGGTAAAAGAATACAAGCATCTTCTAGATAATTGAACTTATGTTTAGGGTTTATTTCTTTACTACTTAGGCTTTGTTTGGGACGGTTTTCTTACTTCTTGTTAAAGCAGCTTTGTAGTATATAAATTTTAATTTTTTTACTAAAAAGTTATTTTAAGAAGCAATAAAAAAGCCGTCCCAAACGAAGCCTTAATCCAAGGTTGAGAATAGTATTCCTAGCTAGATTATTGAGCTAAGAAAGGATCTTAAAAGAAGATATAGGATGGTAAGAATAGATGTTATAAATGAAGAAAGTTTTAATTTTTTAGGAGTGAACTTGGAATCAATGAAAATGGTTTGATGTATTTAAGCTTTTAGGAATATGCTTGATCTCAAAATGGTTTTAAAAGTTTTTATGTTACTAAAAAACACCACCCCCACCCCTAACATTTTTAGCATTTTAATAAAAAATGTCATGAATGTTAGAAAAATTTTATAATGATATTTTAAGTTTTAATGATTGAACTTGACCAATAGATTCAGGTCAAGAAAGCCTCTCATTTTGAAAATTGAAGAGTATTCCATTTTTGGGTCTTCACTAGTGACTAATAATGATCTGGTCTTCTAGAAATATATTGATCGGACAAAGTTGCTCATATTGTCCATGTTTAGTGAATAAGACTCAAACATATCATCTAATAAGGGCTCAAAAGCTTATCCCATGTGTAAGATTATCCTTATAAGAAAAGTTGGAATCATTAAACTCCATAAATAGTTTTGGAGGTGCACAAAACTAGAGAACTTTTTTATTCAAGAGGGAATCAAAAGATTGATTATTCCACTTTACACTAACTTATCAATATCTAGAGTCCGTAGAAAAGTGTAGCAAAAGCTATGATTTAGTACATCTAAGAGATGTAAATGTTAGTGCATGAACCCTCTAGTCCTAACTTTTGAGGCATAAATAGATATTTTAAAATTTATTTGTATTCATTATAGCTCATAGAATTGCTTATTAAAAATATAAAGTTAACTTATTTTCTTGATTATCCCATTAAAAATCTAATAAATCAAGATGGATTATTACCCAAAAATATATATAGGCAAATGTTGTTACCACTTTCTCTAGTAAGTAAAATTTATTTGAGCTTATATAGTTTTGTCTAAACTCAATCAACAAATTAGATAAGCAATCTTATCACCTACTTGCTCCTAGCGATATCCACTTAAACTTGGGGCATAGGTTTGATATTTGGAATTTTATTAATGATAGTAAATAAATTCAAAAAAGTTTCAAAGGGGGTTTTCTGTATAAGCAGGATTCAATCAAACCATAGTGATCCTCCTACCAACAATGGACCCTCCAATTTGAAAGGCCACTCTTGAACTTGCGCTTTTTATTCTTCTACATCAATAGAGCGGAGGTAGGCTTCTCCTTAAATCTTCTTAGTTTTGCCTCTATCACAAGCTTCTAATCTGGTATAGTTTGCTAAATGAGCTAAGATGATAACTTCAAAACTTAAAATTGACCATGTCATCACCTAAGTGAACTAACAATTACTTTGACATTATGGTATAATACCAAATAGAAGGTAAGCCAATGTATCCAAATAGACAACCACCTATCACAAAAACCATATAAATTAAAGGATGATTGAAAATTAAAGATTGATAAACTATCAAAGAGAAAAAAGATTCCAATTTAATTAGAAGGACTAAATCATATGGACATTTATTGTATTTAAGATTGATATTCTAAGTACAAACCTCAAATACAAAAGATGACTATGCTTTTAGAATTTTATGTCATCAAAGTTTTCTCTATATTTTGCGCTTAGGAGTGTAATATATAATGGAAAAAATGACTTCCTGACAAGTTGTTGTACAAGTAATTAGTGACCCTCATAAGATAACAATTGGAAAGTAGTCTAATTTATATATATCTTGAATAATAAATATGTTCAAGAAAGTGTGTAATTGAGTAGAAAGGAAATATTACTACTAAATGTGATATTGCATGGGTCATAGCACATAACAAGTTGACTCTATATTTTAAGAATTTTGATTCATCAAAGCTTTCTCTATATTCTATACTTGAAATTGTATACATGGTGGAGTAGTTACTACCCTTGTGGTGGTTATCACCTAAGTTTTAGGATCTCAAGCCAATAGTTTTTTTATTTGCTACATCTTAAGTCATTACATCCTTGACCTATTCTTAATCTTTTTTATTGATAAAATCTAAGCCCCAACTTTCCAATAAAATAAATAATTCAAAGACTAAAATCAAAATTCAATACATAAAAGCTCAACATATGATAGTTCTAAGTATATCTAAGCTTCTTATAATCCAATGCTTCCTACTTTTGTTTTCTTTTCTTGGCCTCTAAAAACTCTTTCAAAATGAATGAACTCCATTTGAAATTTTAGGAGCACATTATTCTCTAAACTTTGAAATCATAAAAATATTTACCATAACTTTAATCATGAGTATTCTAAGGAAAAAGGAAGTAAGCATAAGAACTTGCCCATCCAGAGACCTACACCCAAGAATAAAATAAACTCTATTTTATCGAAATTATATAGGAAAAAGTTTCGAAGAGCATAATTTTGTTATAAAGTCATTTATTGTCTTTGAATCTTTTTTATAATATCATTTATAACTTTTGAGATGATATAATATTTTCTATGTCATAATCACTTGCAAAAATAGAATTTCTTCTATTTGTAGTTTTTTTTTTTCTCACATTATATTCAATTATAGTGCATAGGTTGAATATGAAAAAGGTCCTGATACGCATAGTATTGGCTATGTCAAGTAAGACCAATTAAGTTGAGCATGGAAAGTCATTTGATCGGCCTTTAAGGAAAAAGAAAACTATTAAGTAATAAGTTTTTTTTTTTAATAATGAGTTTAAAGATACTGAAGAATCAATAATTACATGAATCAACAGAATATAAGAATTTATTATTGATTGGTTCAACTGCTAGCTCAGGATGAGGAACTAAAATTTTATTTATTTTTTCAGTTGGAGGAATATTCGTAAATGAACAAGAAGAAGACACCGATTCAGCCAAATTGAAGGATTTGTCTGTTCCTTACCTCACTAACCTCCAACTTCACCTTCTTTACTAGCGGCTTCTCGCTGAAGAGATATTGTTCTTCCCGTTCTCTCATCATTAATATTTGTAATTTCTCTTTCCTGTGTTTCTTCAGGATAATATGAACAGTATCTTCTTTCTGAATATTTAGCTTGGATTTGGGAATATTGGACATTATAAAGGAAAAGAGTTGCAGAGCCAAGAGGAAGAAGGAAATCAGGGTTTAAATGAGGAGAGATTATTATGTGCAGAGTCTGGACATAGAACCGTTCAGTTTTGTGACTATGAACAGTAAAAGAGCAATGGTGAATAATAACTGTGTTTTTACTGTTCACATTCATAAAACTGAATGATTCTCTGTGTCCGGACTCCGCACGAAATAATCCCTCTTAAATGAGGGTTATAGTTTTCATATATATTTGGACTTACATGATGAAAAATTAAAATCATAGTAAAAGTTATAGCTCATCATGATAGGAGAATATTAACTATTATTTTCTATAATAGAAATATTAACTTATATCTCTTATTATTTTGCTAAAGTTCTTTTCAAATATATAAGAGAATAAAAAATAAATTTACATCCAAATATCATAAGGACTTGAAATTCAAGGCAACTTATTTGAGTCAACATGTTAAAATAATGAACTCCCCTACTCACCATGAATTCGGCAGGACCATCATGAACATACCAAGCTAATCATAAACTCACCAGGATCATGATGAATTAGCCAGAATAAACCCATTAAAAGATTACAGAAGTGCACTCCGTTGAGTTCAAAAACTATCGGACAACTTCTCTTAATCAATCTATACCTTCAATTTCAATTTATAGCTTTTATATTTAATAATTTGCATTTTTGTACTAGGTAATCATATATATATATATATATATATATATATATTATATATATATATATATATATATATATATATATATATATATATATATGCGTGTGTGTACATACATTACACTCCACAAAATAGTTTGCACATGTATCAAGTGAATGAAAAAATTTTAAAAAAATAAAATAATATTATTAAATTTAAATCAAAATAAAATTTATTTTTATATGAAAAATTTTAAATTAAATATAAATTATATTTTATATGAAAATTTTTAATTTTAATATAACTAGTAATTAAATTATCAAATAAATTTTGAAATAGTAAATCATAAATCTACTATTAGTTATATTTCAAAAGAAATTTAGTGAGGACATTTAAAGTGAAAAAATAGAGATAATAATATACAAGGCTAAATATAATTTTAATTTATAACAAAATATTACACTTCAACTTAATAATTTGATAACTAAATTAGCCATAAATATTTTATAAATCCATTTATTAAAATTAAAAAATATTTAGTCATATACCAGACCGGCCCGATTCTGTATGCCCTCAATCCCGCTTTGTCAACCACAAAATACCTCCTCCTCTCTGACAGGAACAATTATTAGGTCAGGTGACCTGACGTAGCTCTACGTTCGGACGCCAATAACATGTTGCCACGTGGTCTTACTCAATACCGCGCGGTCCGACGACTTGACCCGGGATTGCTATGTTCGCGTATTGCTCGGTATTGCTCTCGGTATTGCTAGGTATTGCTTTGCAATAAAGAAAAATATCGCTCTGTGAAGACCAATACCAAGCAATACCGAAAAATACCGAGCAATACCAAGAAAACTTGGTATTGATCGTTATTGGTCTTCAAGAATGATATTTCTCGTTATTGTCAAGCAAAATCGATCAATGTCAAGAAAATACTGAGCAATACCTAACAACTCGCGAACATAACAATCCCGTCTCCGTTCCGGGTCGGGGTTGTCGGTCCGCGCGGTAAATAGTGAGAACACGTGGCACTATTTTACTGGCGTCCGAACGTAGAGCTACTTCAGGTGACCGGACCAAATAAAAGTTCCTCTGACAGCCAGAGCCGAACTCGTCAAAGAAACATCCTACAAACCTCCTTTTGCTTCTATTCTTTTGTAGCAAAATCAAATTTCGTTGGATTCCCTCACAACAACAGTTATGCTGTCTCTGTTATTTAATTTCCTAATCTCCCATACAACAAACCACCAACCCAACCCACTACTTTGATCCATTGCAAACCCATTCACTTCACGCATAGTGTCACCTAAGCCATCACCTAAATAGGCCCTTAACAAAAAGGTTTATTTCTAAATTTCTATTTATTATTATTATTATTTTTGTTTAATTTAAAAGTTAAATTCATCTTTTCTGCTATTATTATTACTAATTATTATTCTTAATCATTAATATCGATAATGCTT